>CM029131.1:4401819-4639319 GCA_016859345.1 Istiophorus platypterus | reverse complement strand
CCTCCCAACCAACTGCAGGTGGTGAAATCGAAAGCGTGGCCTGCCTGCTGTGCCTAGTTACAGTTGCTAAGCTGTGATTACTGTTTAGATGAGGGGTTTAGCGAACAATCAATTACCAATTTAACAAGACATCTGCAGAAAGTGTATTGTCTAAATTTCAATTTCAGCCATCGACTTGACAACCTTTATATTACGATTATTACTCCTGCCAGATATGTCGTCTGGAACTGGTTTGGTCAGTATTCATCCAATACAAAGAAGCGCTGCAGCCTCCTACAAGGAATCACAATGATTACAAGAGAGTGACCCACTGCTTGCCCCTCTGCCTTGTTTACCGCTCACGGGGGCCTGACAGCGAGCGAGTCTTTGCACCCACGCAAGCACTCCTCAATAAGAAGTGAAATTATGCCCTTTAGAGATGTGATGTATTTATAGCTCCTGGAGGCCTGTCTATGACCACAACAACTAAAGACACAAGGTATAAAGTAGTTTGGACCAAGTGAAGGTTGTGCATTCATGCTTTTGCCCTATGGAGACGGACTGTGAACATAACATTGGCCAACAAAAGTTTACATGCTTCTTTCAATATCTCGGCAACAATATTTCCATACTTTGATGTAAAATCGATTGGTCTATGGCCCTAGAACACAGGGACCTATTTTGTTTCTACTACAGCAGACATAATAGAAATGTTCTTCAAATCCATTTCCATTTGGCCCCACCAATCTCCAAGCCGTGCCCTAAAGCTCCCGCTAATCCCACGACAGCATGAGGAGTTCAGTCCCTCGAAAACACATCACTTTTGGGAATCCACTGGGGAGGGAGGGAGCATGTGGCTCACTTTGGTCCCTGACCTCATCTGTGAAAACCAAATATCTTCACTGTAACGGCCACTGCCTCTTACCTAGAGCCACTCTGGCTGCCGATGCATCGTAGTTTATCCAGAAGGAGACCCAGGAGAGGATGGTAATTAGGATCGATGGCATGTACGTCTGCAGGATGAAATAGCCGATGTTCCTCTTCAGCTTGAAGCTCAGAGACAGTCGAGGGTAGGCACCTAAGAGAAGAAGCGGTGCATTTTTATCACCTGGTTGATAAATCAAATTTTTATGGCAGTGTTCATGGTCACTTAAAATGAAAAAAAAAAATACATCTGTTTCAACTAATTTTCGAAAAAAAATGTAAAAGATTAAATGTTGATAGTAAAAACAGCATCTAACTTATATCATTTCGAGATGCACGCAGGAGCTTTTGGTGTTTTTATTTCAGTTTCCATGACAACGCCAACAGCATGGGTTGGATTTATTGTCATGGTAACAAATATCCTCTTCACTAGCTTAAACAAACAGTAACTGTCTCTCTCTCTCTTAACACACACAGACCGAACTATTTCACGATGAAGATGACATTTTTATTTATGTCAGCACATTATGATTTTATCAATTCTCCACATCTCATTCACCTCCATAATTCATATGATGATTCTGAGGGATTCAGTGTCACTGCAGTATTAACGGCTTGATAAATGCATGTAGCAGTGTCTCTGATGCTTCATAACTCAGGAATTTGAAATATTATTCCTCATCATGATTTGCTATGAGAAAGCATTTCAGGCATTACTTTTCCGTGACCTGGAAAATACGGCATCTATACCTCTGTGCGCATGAAACTCGGATATAAGGGCATTGTGGGATTTCTCATCAGTCTCCCACGGTATTTCTCTTTATGGGTTGAATTTATGGTTCGTTACTCTCACTATACTTAGCTATTTCTCCATTTTCGTTTTATATTGGAGGAGACGTGGGGGCCATTACACTGTAATTTCCAATCCGTGGGTTTCAGCCAAAGCTACTTGTGGGGAGCGTGGGTCCAATTGACTGCACACTGGTGTGCAGAGTTGGATAGAGTCACTCTGATATAACAAACAATCTCATTACGATTCGGTGCCTACTTTATGTTAGATTGCATAAAAAATCCCAACTTGTTATTTTAAAGCTCCACTGTTCAGCAAATGTTATTATATAACACCAATTGACTGATATTGACCTTGATTCACATTGAAAGGCATTTTACAATCAGTAGACCAAGTTTTAGCAGAGATATGGGTCCATATGCCAATTATATTAGTTAGTTATTATGTTAGTTATGTTATTAACTGCATCAGGCACATACAACTGCCCAGTGCAGGGTTATCTGTAGGTTTGTGGTTATCAGACGGACTGAGATCAGAGCCTTTTTTCTTCAGGGAAACCATTAAACCTGCCTGTTTCTATAGTTAATAATACTGTGCATACGCACAGTATGCTATATGCTTTGAATATATCTCCTCCCTGTACCACTACACTGTCCTTTCCAGAGAAATATCTGCATAATTAAAGTCTGTACAAACCATCATGTTGAGCATCATGATTGTATTGTAACCTGCTGTAAAAAATGAAAACATAAAACATTATACACGATAAAGATTTTATCAAACTAAAATAAATCTTTATGTTTTTTACCTCTAATAATTGAATGAAATTGAAAGCCTTCCTTTAAATTAAGGCCCTTAAATTTATGAAAATTCATAGATGGTGTTCAACTATTTGGCAAATGTTCTAAAGAACCTCTTTATATATCATTATTTCATTAATTCCCTTACCTTTGCACCTTAATTGGAAATTAAGGTCAGTTTGAATGTAAAAATTAATCGGTAGTTGTAATTCCATGCAAAAACCCAATAAAAAGCCCTATAATATATGACAACCCAATTATTATCCATTCATTCATCCAATAGCTTATTCATTGTTTGGTCTTTATAGTCTAAATGTCCATTCCCAAGTCTTTAAATGTCTTGTTTTTTTAGATAATAGACTCAATTTACAATATTAAAAAGAGAAGAGTGTTTGCCATCTTTGCTTGATAAATGACTTCAACAGTTACTCAGCTAAAAAAAAACTGTTGTCAGTTAATTCTCTGTTGAAAAAACTAATTGTTTTTGGTCAGTGAGCTTCAAAGCTTCTGTGTTAGGCTCATTAAAAACTAAAACACCCAAAAAACAGACAGGACCTTTGTAGAACATCAAACTTTGTATAATGCTAAATTACAGAGTTCAGCTCACTGTCAAGCATATTTTAAAGCTTGTTGGTAGAAAAGCTTATATAAATACACAAACTATTCGTCATTTATCACACTTGGTGTTCCTCCTATATTTGGCTCATGGTTGTTGGTCCTGGCAGCCGCGAACAAACTCACCGCACGCTGAACACACACTTCATTGCACTGAAAATGGGAACAGACTGTCTCAGGTCTTAAAATATCCCATTAACATCTTTTGATGAATCCTTAATGGCAGCTCCTGCAGCCCAAATCTGAACCGAGTATCGTTACAGCAACAGATGCAGAAGTGGTTCAGGAGAAAGAGGAGGCTGAGGTTCACTCGCGTGTGGGTGTAGAACTGTACTGGCTGTAACTGCTACACCAAACGACATCCAACAAGTGGGAGGAAGACCATGTGTGAGGCTGAGGAGGAGAGGGAGGAGGAGGAAGAGACGGGATGCAGGGATGATTACAGGAGCCGGGTTGATAAAGACATTACAGCGATAGAGTCTGAGAGGGCGCCTGGGTAGACAGGAGCACTGAGGGGTCTGCTGTCTCTTCTTTTTCTCTTTTGTCAGCCTAATGGCAGGGATGTTGCAGTCAAGTTTTACATGCAGTGAGCGACTACGCTGTGACCACTTGCAGCTTTGATCTGGCAACAAAACGAGTTTTTTAACAAATACCTCATTCTGATTAACACTGTTTCAGCTGTTACAGATTTTTTTTTTTATCCTTTCTGGAACCAAGAACGCTACAGCAAAATTGTGAGGAATGGATCAGACAGTCTCGGTCTGCTAACAAATCTGCAGTTGTTCTTAGCATGTCCGGCTAATTAGTTTATTGACTACAGTATATGTGTAGTCATCAAGTGCATAATTAAGACCTATTTCAAAAGATCCTTGCTTTATAATAGCTCAGTCAAAAACATTTAAAAGTCAGCCACAGACTGTGTTTTCAACAACCAGCTTAATTAGCTGGCCAGCTACAGCTAATAAAAGCTTTCAGCATCAGTTGTCACAGTCACCAGCTAGAAATGAAACACCTGCATTTGTCTACCTCTGCACAAGGACCAAAATCATGTCCACTGTTTGAAAAAATGCTAAGAATTTCAATTGGTAATAACTGTAGAATGCATTATATGCCATGTGAGAACAAAAAAACTTGACAGGTATAACACTTGACTGGGTTCAGTGTGTGGTCAATTATTGGCATTATTAAAGCTGAAGAATAAATATTACATTTCTTCTTTAATCTCTGCAATAACTTTAAATGTAAAATAAAAAAAACATTTCTATAGAACATATGCTTCTTCAGAAGAATAAATTTCCAATTTGGAGGTAATTACAAAGCATGTAGTTGTTAGTTATCTGAAAAACAGTTTCACGTTAGCAGCATGGAGTCGTGGTGAGACTACTCTTCATAAAATTTATGCTCTATTATTACTATCTGAATATCAGTGAGATTCCCTGTAGAAGGTGAGGTATTCATCCTTAAGCGTTAAGGCATGTTAATGAATGTCTGAGCTATTAATAAAAGAATTTGGACTTTCAGGGCTATTTTCAAAAGCTGTTAACAAAGCACTTCATGTTTTCCAAAACCCACAAAACTGAAGGAAATTCAAGGCCTGTATTGTCAAATTACAGCAAAAGCATGAAATATAGATGTTATTGAATATTTAAAAAGATTATTATCGCTGCTATCTTCACTCACCAGAGATGACAGTGATGAGGATTGCAAAGGTGATGAATGTGCACAATGCACAAGCAACACACACTTAAATGTCATCTAACATAGCAATGTTGTTTGGTCATGCATGCATTTGCATATGGACACGTATACTGTATGTATACACACAAATGTGTGTGTTTTCTTATATGTGCTTGGAGAAGAATAATTGATGTTGTGGGTCTCATACCACATGAATATATAATGCCTTGAATCCTGGGTTGTTTTTCTGTCAGAGAGCAGGATAATTGGCATCCAACCACACCTCTTACAAGTGAGGTGAAAAGACACAGTAAATAAGGTTGAGGAGGAAAAGGGGAGAAAGTTAAAAAAAAAGTGATGGGGGGATAGAGATACCAAGACAGGACAGAAAGGAGGACAGGAAGAGAGAAAAAGAGGGAGGGAATTAAAGCTGGCTAATGGCAAATGTAACGGAGGAAACCTGGTCATTAGCCAGTCGGGCAGGGAGCCTTTGATGCGCTCCACACATCCTGCCAAAAGCACGGGAGCAGACCACCGGACACTAAACTTTAATAGTGGCCACCCACAGGGGGCATGCCGCTTCTCGCAAACAAGTGCACTCTGGCGCGCTCCTCTCACTGCATTTGCATGCGATTCACAGATAAAAGCGGAGACACGCAAATACTGTACACCACCGGGAATAATGGTAAATGCAGTGCAGCTCCATCTGTAGCATTGTGAGATAAAGACAAAGAGACAAAAACATGTACACATGTAATGAAAATTAGGGCCAAAGAACATGATATCTTGAACGGCAACCCAGGCACCTGTGGGAGATGGATAAATATCCATGTTTCTGCATTCAAAATGTAAAGAAAACTCCCCTAAAGCCAAGAAAAGAATGATATACCGTTCATGTCCTTTTCAGACTGGGTGGGGCTCTTCCTCATGACCATAACTTCTGTGAAAAATGATATTATAACTAAATGTCACTTGTATTTCCCTGCTACGGCTGGAGAGAAGCTTCCTCTCTGAATCTACTAGATTAAAAGGCTGTTGGTCAGGCAGCATCAATAAAGTTCTGAATCTAGACCCAAATGTGCACATAAAGTCTGATTAATTAAGGGCCCTGGTTCACCACACATAAAACCCAAATTTCACAGAATATATTAGAATACCCTGGCAGGCTATAAGGATTGTTGAATTATTCCTCTACACTTCTCCAAGTTAGCTACACAGACTAATTACAACATGAAATACGATACTGCAAATGTTTTTCTTGTATAGTTACTTGACAAATTGCCTCAAGGTGCTGCTCTTTTTTCTAATTAATTGTCATGGGCGATAAAAACGTCCATTGTGAACCTATAAATAACACTTGATTGATGTCTTTCACAACACCAGTTAATGACGATGCCAATGTCAAAAGATTTACTGGCTGAGTACACCTCTTTCTTCTGTTTGCATTTATTTTTCCTTAGTATCCATGTTTCATTTTTGATCGATGAATATTCAGAGGATGATTTGGGTTTGCTGCAGGCCATTGAAACTCTGCTACACTAGTGTTGGCTTTGTTTTCAAGTAGTTTAAGGGAGTGGATTCATTTATTGTACCATGAAACAGATCATCTGAGCTTTGACAAAAGGACTAAAAGTATGTGACTGCTAAACATGACATTTATTTTGAAGGGGTAAAAGCCCTTTAATTGCCTTTGAAAAAAATTATTAAGATGTAAAAGTTATTATTACAATAAATAATTAAAATCTTTCAAGAATATAATTCACTACACTAAAACCTAAAGGCCCTGTAAACAATTTCTCACTGATATAATACTGTAAAATATTGATAAAAATCTGATTAAACTACAACCACATGCTCCTGATGAAGCAGATAACTGCCAGCTAGCTAGCTGACTTTTAATTCTTCATAAATCATAAAGTAGGATGATGGTTCCCAAAACTGTAATTTAGACTGTTGCATATTTAAGCTTGTATGTTTAGTGTTATAAAGAAGAGTTTGAAGAGGTTTGAAACCAAGGTTTTAAGGGGCTTGGAGATTAATCTTCTACTGTCACACTGATTGAATTGACTGATTAAATTGATTGAGGTTGCAGCTTTGTTTTGTTAATGTGAGCATGATACCAAAAATAATAACCATTAATTCTACTGTCACCTCACAGGGTCATCTGACATGGATAACATTTGCTCTGTAAATCATAGCATTTACAGCATGTTTTTGTTAAGCACCACTCCAGCGTTCTTCAGCATCAGCTGCTGTTACTTGTGGGATACTTCAAAGGCAGCGCATTGCTTCACTTCAACCCAATTAGAAGCACTGACAAACAAAACCTTGGCTCTGAGGATGTAAGATCAACAGATCAAGCTTTGGCACAGATCTGCTTGCTACAGAACTTGATTAAATAATAACCTGAAAAAAGGCCAACGCCTGATATGAACAATATCATCTCAAATGTAACACCCGCTTGAAAGCCTGTCATGTATTATTCCCAAAGGAAATTTAGTGTGTGACGGCTAAAGGCCAGTAACGCATAGACAACCCAATACATCACAGCATTTACCTGTGGAAAAGACTACGTTTCTGGACACCAACTTGTAATCGACAATGGAGAATTGAGGCAACTCGATCCGTGTCACCCCCGTCACAGCTGACTCGCCTCCTTTCCAGTAGAACTCGATGTCGTCCGTGGTGTAGCCATCTGCACAAGCAGAAACAAACACACCCAGGTGTAACCATCTGTCTAAACATCACCGGAGACCAAGAAATTCAGTGCTGCTGATCGTCCAACTGGGCTGTCATTCGGGAAGAAAAAAAAAAAAATGTTTGAAGTTGTTTCCAAGTACCAGACGATGCTTTGAAAGCCAAGTCAGGAAATAAGTTCATTTAAGTTCACAAAAATGTCAAAATAATTAAAAATATATCTGATATTTCCTCTCTGCTTGGTAGCCCTTAGTTCACTTTTTTGATTTCTTATTTTTCTTTTTTATTATTCCCTTGAAAACAACTAACAAAGAAATCTTAAAAGATCTTACACTGTACAAGAGAAGTTAGCGTCTGAGGATGCCAACAGGATTTGCGTGTCCTCGATAATCTTAATCTTTGTTTTCTATCCTACCTTGTAAATGGTGTGCCCTGGTTTGTCAGGTGTAAATCCGTTCCTGATTAGACGGCTAAAAACTCGTAGGATATTTGAATTACCCAAACTTAGAGGAAAGCTTTGTTACATAAACACTAAACTTGTAATACCTCGTAACCTTACAGCTGCTCTACACAATACTGTTATGTTAACAATGGATCAGATTACTGTGTGTAATGTGAAAGGTGTCACTCGTAGCAATGTACTGAGAATTATCACCCAACTCTGAAGTCCCACTCTGCTCTACACAGTGTTTTAACATCTTTCAGCTAATTGTTTTGGTTTCACAGCCAACGGATTTAATACTTTGATTCACTCTTACTGCTCTTACTCATCAACCTTGTTTTTTTGCAATAAAACTCTGATACATTCAACATATGCTACAGCAGACAGACAAAGTTAGAAACTAGCTGGTGTAGCACAGGAAAGCATTTCCCATAAATTTGCACAGAAGACAGTTATATAATGTTTTCTGTGGATAGAGGTTTTCTTAAATCTCAAAGAATAACCCTTGTGATTTCATCATAGTTATCTCTGCAAGTCCCCAACCTTTATGGAAGAGCAAATCCAAATCCACAGAATATGAACGAGCTGATGATTTATGCCCTCAGTCATAGTGTTGTCATACAAACTAAACCCTGTCCTTCCAGTGCAAATTTAAAACAAATGGTCCAACACTTAAAGGAAAAATGAAAAATAAACCAGGTTAGGTACTGTTTCACTCAAACTGTAGCATTTCACACACTATATTATGTTGGTTTTCTTCTCAGTCTTTGCAGTGTGCTGAATGTCAGCCCTAAAGGCTTTCAGCCTTTCTACTCACAGCTCTCTATCTCAAGAGTGCAGTTCTGTTCATCCAGGGGATACCTCCTGAGGTCCATCATACACGCCGCTGTTGTAGTTATCCTACAAAAAGACAAGACAAATGGAGGGAAAGGGGAAGAAGGAAAGAATATATTTTAGATACTGTGTGTGATTTAAAAATTGTATTGAAAAGAAGATGGAGAGGAAGGGAGTTAGGAAGGAAATGGTTACTGTAATTTTTCTGGGCCATTTGATTTTCTATTGTAAAAACAGCAGTGCAGTGAGTAGTTGCTTAACAGAGAACTATAGGGGCCATTGGGAAAACAATTAGATTGAAGCATTAAGGTGATAGCACTCGACTTTACAATCATCTTAAAAGGAAACTAAGTGTCCATTTGTCGTTACAGTAAGATCCTCATTGGCTTCATATTATGGACACTATCCACATTTCCATGTTAAAAAAAGAGGTTAAATTGCTGACTTTGTAACTGCATAAATAATTATACTCTGGATCCCTGACAGACAAGCTATCCTCTGTCTTGTGTTTTTATCAGTTCATGCCCCCTTCACCACTGGCTACCCTCCATCCTGAAATTACTTGAAAATTTGTGCAAATACAAAATCATATTAAGGCAACACATTTTGGCTGAGTTTCATGCCTGCTCATCTGAAATAGGTCATGAGGAGGTATCCCTTTGTTTATCAGATGTACGAGCTCAAACGGCTGACAATCAGACAGTTAAAATAAGCAGCACAGTGAAATGCAAATTCAGAATGATTTAGGCTAAGTCTGGCCTGATTAAAAGCCGACTGCTTGGCAGTTGGCCACCGGATGTCTTCATTCAGTTAAGAGACACAGATAAGCCTGTGGAAACCCATTAGATGATATTATTATACAGTTAAGTTTACATTCACATAACATCAGTTCAGCAAAATGTAAATGTACTGTGATGCACATGCAGTTGACAGATTTTCTAATTGGGATTTCCATTGTATGAAATAACTTTTATCTAAGTATCTATCTAATATCTATGAAGATGGAAGCCTGTTTAATCCAGAGAACCATCAGAATACACTTAAAAATGTACACATTCAAATCATTTTCAAACAGACCTCAAATCATAATAAACAGTGGAGTTAAGAGTTAGTTAATAAGTTAATCAATGGACAGAAAATTAATGAACAAGTATTTTTTGCGCTACTCTGAAATTCTCTGGTTCCAAATTTTCAAATATGAATATATAATGTTTCTCAGTCTTCTGTTACAGTAAATTCTAAATCTTTCAGCTCAGAAAAAATATATGAATAAAGCAATTACCTTTTCTATTAAAACACAATTAATTATAATGAAATGGTTTTTCATAATTCTCATCTCCACACTAACAGAGCCTTGGAGTTCATTTTTATTTCGTTAAAGAAACGTTTAAATCAAAATGCTCTTTTTAAAAGTCCGTTTTTAATTTACAATGGCTTCTTTTACCCAATGAAATTTTTATACATGTCATAGTTTGTTTCATCTCGTCAATGTTTATAATATCATCTTTTACTTAATGATGCTAATTTTTATTTTGTAATGTCACTTAGTAATCATTAGTTGCAGTCCTAATAAAGAACAACCGTATATTTAGAAGAATTCATTCTTTGATACCATGATAGGAATCTGTGTTCTTCAGGTTACTCAGCTATACCTGACATACATTTACATAACAACTCATATCACATACACCATGTCACACATCTCCCTCTCCCTTTGATCCCCTGAATAAACTGAGAAGTCTATAAGTAGCCCACAAGGCTGAGTGCTATGAACTCCCCTTGCATAATCAAGCATGAGTGTATGACTGTAAAGTATGAATGCTGACAGATATAAACAAAAGCATCCAAGTATGAATGCAAACACACACACACACACACACACACACTTTTCACTTTGCACTCTAATAATTCAAAGCATGCATCCATATTCATAGGTTACACTAACGCTTCTGAACCTGCCTGTCGAAAAAGATCAATGGAAATTCAAAACAAGGGCTTTATGGAACAAATATCAAACAACAGCTGCAAGCGTAACGTTGCATTAATGCATCTCCTAACCTGTTCATACTTCTCTTTCGTGAATGATCTCTGACTGCCCCCCCCCTCAAAAATAAATAAAGTGCTGAGGTGCCCTTGAGCATGAGATATAATCCTCTGGCTGCTCGTAGGCCAGCAGCAGAGAAACTGCCAAGTCCTCAGCTTGGACAACTGCAGTGCTGTAATAATACCTTTATAAACATATGATTAACTTTACACTGCGAAACATCTGCGAAAATTTTCTGACCCTGAGATCCACTTTGTGGCCTGTTTTGGGGAGCGTTGCTCATTTGCATGTCCCAGAAATTATGAATTACCAATCACACAACATAAAAAATCTCAGTTGTGCTACAGTAATGGTAAATCTAGCAAATAATTGTATCTATTGAATTTGGAGACATACTTTACATTTTAAAGAATGAGGCTGCTATTATTCTTTATAATTTTTAGCATCAACAAATAATATGTCTGCCGATACTTTCACATTTCCCTTCCTTCTTTTTGCCTGTCCACACCAAACTGTTTTTTTAATGGGTCTCAAACACAGTATATAGTTTAATTTACAAGGAATTCTCAATGATTTACTAAAACAACTGGGCACTGAAGTTTTCAGCAAATGTTACCAAACAAGAGGTAAAAGCACATTTGTTGGGGACTATTTTCAGTGGCGGATTAACACACACACTTGGTTCTCCAGCAAGTATTTCCAGCAGGAGCAGATTGTGTGTGGTATTTTAAAAAAACTGCAGTGCCTGAGTTCATGGTAATGAAGGAACATATCACCCAGTCCAGTAGTTTGGCTAAGCAGTGGCCTTACTGAACAACAATGGAGCTCTGTTGCAGAGAGGAATAAAATAGATTAGTCTTTAGCTTCAGAAGAATTAAATGCTACTTTCCATTCATTCTGGTTTTGGTGTTAGCATTGTGTTACAGTTTTTGTGGCAATAAGAAAACTACTGAATATCTCCAGACTCATCCTTTAACAATCACATGAATGATTGCATGTCATCTGAACATTTTTAGAGATATTTAAAATTTTGGGGTGACTACTCCATCATATTGTGATAATCAAGGTAGAAAATCTAAATTTGGGCTGATAAAAATTCAAAAAGAGAATAGTGATTTCTGAATAGTAGCTATCAAGGTAATCGTAGTCAGTAGAAGAAAAACAAAAGTGTGCACAGGACCTACTAAGAAACTCCAATGAAGAAGTAGACATTACCTGAGGCCGTACAGAACGGTTCCGTCGGGATGTAGGCGTATCATGCGGTTTTTCACCGTGACCCCATGCACAAAAGACTTCTTGTCGTTGAGGAAGTAGGTGTCGGGGACCCAGAGCTGGTCGGCGACCCTGTTGTCCAGGGTCAAGTTGAGGGGGATTCCTACGTAGGCTAGACGCTTGTCCCTCCAGTACTGCTGGAAGTACATGGTCAACGTGTAGTCCTACGAATACGAATGGAGGAAAAGAGACAATGTGAACAGGTCACATTTGATATACCCTAAATCTTATATTAGGATCACTTTAAAAAAAAACAGACAAGCTTGAACAAGCTGCAACAGCTAAAGTTGCTTTGAAATATTTGCTCTACCCATGCCCCACTGTTAGTGCTCATAATATTTATATGACATGACACAGCATCCTACAAGCTGGAGGGAGTGTGGGCCAACTGGTTCACATGCTGCAGCCAAATTCTCCGAAGTGCCTTTGCCCTCCCTTCTGGAATACAGTAAACCCATACAGTTATGTGCCATTGTACAACGACGTGTGGGCTGTCTGATTCATGTAGCTGCAGCTTCAGGGGGAGAATTTCATACAAAATTTCACCTAATATGTCAACAAAATGCTCTCTCTTAGTACTATATTCCCAGTATAGGTCCCTATGATTCACAAAGCCCCAGAGTTGAACTGTAATGGTGCCCAAAAGCTTTTTAAAAATATCTTACCTTTCACTCAATTCATTCTCTTGGGCTTAATGGAATTTTTTTCCTCACAATAAACTATTGTAAACTCTATTCCAAAGGCTCCTTTTATTTATTTTTTTTCATGCAGTTTAGTTGTAAGCTACTGCTGTTTGTTCTGTACTGATGTTTTCTCTGCATAGCGAACCAAAATGGAAATATGTGGCTTAAGTAACACTTCATTGTGCCGTCCTCTGAGAATATACCTAATCTGTTAGGCAAATAGGTATTTTCCCATTTCCCGATTGCAATCAAAATCAAAAAGACTGACTCCCAAAGGCTCCATTGCCATATACAAGAGCTTTCGAGTTCTTCTACCTGTTCCTGTAAACACAGTCTAATTTTTACAAGCTGATCTGGATAGTTGTTTAAGTGAGACTGTTCAACTTTTAAAAGAAAATAAATAACATGCCTTAAAAAACAATAAAATACTGTCACAGGTTTTACTGCTAAAGTCTTACTCATTTCCATTATTGATTAATCTAACAATGATTTTTATCCACACTAGCAGCATGGCTCTAGGGATTGCAATTTTGGTCTGTCAGTCCTGGATAATCAATGACATTCCCATTCCCATCACCTTCAGCTTTGAGTTTAAATGCTAATTAGTAAATGTTAGCATGCTAATGCTCTAAACTATGAAGATCCTGGTAAATATTATCTGCCAAGTGTGAGCATATTAGCATGTTTATTATGAGCATACCGACGTAGCGTGGCATAGCCTCACAGAGCCAGTAGCTGTAGACTAGGGTGAACAGACATCCCCATTTTAATAGCGACAGTCCCTAGTAAAATGAGGAATCAATCGAATTGTTTTTTTGGGGGGGGGTTTTGGCGGCCTGTTAAATGTCCCCGTTTTTTAACTGTGAATTAAAAACAGACTAGAAAGAAAGACTGGGCAGCAGAGGACAGGAACAGACATCTCATGTTGAGTTTCTTTTGGCCAATAGAGCAGGCTGGCTGCTCGTTTTAGCAGCTTCAGACCACTCTTCTTCTACTACGACCATTTGCTTTCCTTGATTTATGGAAAATTGCCGTGTAAAACTCAACCAGACACTATCGAGTGTCAACTGAATCCATCTTCACGGATGTCTTTACAAGCCAGGACGCAGTAGGCATAAAATGTACCTGGATGTATGGCTACCATGCGATCTAGAAATATAGTGCATCATTTTTAACTTAACATATTTAACATGCTATTTGTTCAGCAGGCGTCGAGGTCTAACCTCTGAAGAAAGGTTCATCATATAGGTCACCTTAAACTAGTTGAGCTTGTACCAGCTCAAATTTCATTTTAAAATTGTATTTTTCTGTGTAACCAAACCTCACCATCTGGCACCTAAGCCAAACAAGTATTGGCAAGAATACTTGAGGATGCCATTAGTTCAGCAATATCATAATTTTTTAGGACAGTTGTATAAGTTTAAAAATTAGGACACTGAGCAAGTAATGTTTTTGTTTTGCTTGATTCGAGAAGTATTTGACCGGAGCGAGAGCGGCAGCGCAGATAGAGGAGAGAGCAGTTCCCTCCTTCCTCCACATCACATAATCCACTTACCCAAGCCAACAGTCTCCCCCCTCTATTTCTGTTTTTCTCTCAGTCTGCACCTCTCTCTCTCTCTCTCTCTCTCTCTCTCCCTCTCTCCGTTTCTCTCTCTGGGGGCAAAGCCATGATCTCCCCTCTGCCCGCTGTGGTGTTGGAATTAAACCGGCCTGCACCAAGCTGGCAATGGCAAAAGCACACATTGTCCGTCGGGGCTGCAATTTCTCAGGTGCACACCAAAAACGGGAGTAAAAATGAAGTTTGCAACGGCCACTGCAAGAAGCTGAAGCATGGCTTCCCAAAAAGATTCATGTGTGTTATGTAACTGAAATAATTATTTGTCTCTTAGCACGCCCGTTCATGCTCTGTCTCAACACTGTTACTAATGCTTCCAAAACACTTGAGGTTTTGCATTTTAATGAGATAACTAAAGAATAGATTGAAATATATTTATGCAAATTCAGGCAATTGACCGCAAGTTAATTATTCCTTTATTTTTACTGACACTTCATATTCAGTCATTATGGTCTCCGAGTTTTGGTTAGCACACAGAGATGTGAACAGGGCAGATCTTAGTCAGCACAGGATACAGATTGGTTGCACAGCATGAGAAGGAAAGCTCATTGGCACTGAGCCATAAAAAATGGTGGTAAAGCCATGGCCTGTTTGGTATCTGCAGCCCCAAAAAATGGGACAGTCCTGGCTGTGTGGCTCAGAATGCCTAGCAATAATGTAGGAAGGGAGGAAATATATTTAAAATATTAGGTGATAATATAACCATTATCTATCGTGGCAGTGCAAATCAGTTTTGTTCTTTCTTGATCGGACAAAACAATCCATGTGAAGATATTGCCATGGGTTTGGGGAAATTTGATGGTAATTTTTCACCATTTTCTATTTATCTAATTAATATCTGATGTGCTCTAAGTAGGTGTTGAGATGCCCTATGTAAATGCTTCGGTATACACTATGAGAACTGATGAGTATTAGCTAAAAAATGACAGTACAAGTACAAGCCAAGTTAGGCAATGGTGTATGCCACATCTATGCAAAATATTCTCACAACTATCAAAATAAAATATTATATTATTAATATCAGCCTCAAGCAGAGATGAGGCTTGACGCTGACTCAAGTGACATCACTTGAGGCAATCGATTCAATTTCACACAGCTCCCTCTGGAGTCACAAACGGGTCATACATATGAAGCAGCACTCCCTAACATCTGCAGAAAGACTTTGATGTTCAAAATTGTTGAAGTTCCCCTTTAATCCAGCCATGACATTGCAGGGACTACTTTCTCTGATCCCATAGGATGTTCGGCACTGGTGGAGGAATATTTTGTTGCTAAACTTCAGTGATATCAAAACTAAATGTATTTACAAGGGCTTTTTTTTGGTGACTAAAAAACATTAACTCCTTTTTTTACAAAGATTAACCTTCCTTCTTTTGAATAACTTGCCCACAACAGAGCAGGAAAGCTGATAATCTACCAGCAGTTGCATGGAGTCAACCATCCTTCTGTTCTTTTAGGTGATAGGAAAATAAATTCTTGTCAGTTTCCAGGATTTTGTGACGTAAAGGGCAATAAGTGTTATCAGTCATGGTCCCTTTAAAGTGTTCGATGTGGATGGATCTCTGCATGTAGTGGAAATTAAATTTGCTGTGTGAATGAGTACTGTAGACTTGGCTTCCTCTCCATTACCACCGTAACTTTACCCTCCATCAGTCCCTACAAATGACTAATATCTCTTTCACACAGCCTTGTTTTGACCCTTATCACATCACTATTCCTCCTCCTCCCTCTCCTCGAGCTGTATTGCACTTTCGGTATGCATTTTCATTTCCCCACAGTGTGTCAGCAGGTGGGCATCCCGCGAGCAGCTGCAGTGCACACATACACACACACACACATGCACACACACACCTCTCATAAGACATAAATGATTTAAATTAACCATGTAGCCTATACAAACACACGGCCAAGGAATCCTCATCAATCTTGCATGGAGACAATCAAAATGAATTTCAGATGAGGATGAGTGCAGCTTTGCAGTACCTGCCCTGGAACTATTTTTTTTTCAGGGAGGCGGGCTTGGATTTTCTATGAACTAGGACTATGGATTATGAATTATTGACACTCTCCCATTTCCCACAACACATGAATTCCCAGTACACACAGCTGTTCGGTTATTAGCATATGTTTTCAGCAGAGATAATGACAGTGACCAGTGGAAGTGATTTCCAGGCAAGCCTCAATTATTCAATTAACTCCACTGCATATTCACTTTCATTCAGGGTGTGTGAGAATTCAGATAAGGAGAGTTTTGGCTGTGAACTGACCCATATTCAATTTAATCTCCCTCCCTGTCTTATACCGACTGCTATGCCGTGATAACAACCAGAATCTAGGAAATATCCCGCTAACATTGTTTGTCACATGGCATATGTTCTCTGTCCCTGGCATATGCTGCGCCTAGCTCATCATCATGAGCCGCAGTGCAATGGGAGTGTGAATAGGCTGAAAAGTAGAGAACCATTGTCATTACATCTGACACACATCAAAGCCGCTCTCCTCAACAGCGACATGACAAATAAATGGCCGCAGCCCTGCAAGTTTTCCCACCGACTTAACTTCACATTTCGGTGCGGGGAGAGACAAACGATGGTACGATCTGTAATCACCATGTACTCCGCATGAACCCCTGTTCAGGAAAGCAATCTGAGTCACTTCAGTGTAATTTCAGAGTGCTCCCTCGGGATGGCCCTGAGGCATATATCACCGCAGTGCGGGGGAATCCCTCAACGACTTCCGAGCCCCCCTTCTGCTGCTATAGAATGGTAAAAATAGCACTTGTCCCTTACCGAGAGCAAACACGGGGAGGTGATTGAATTGGGCTTTTTTCCTCTAAATGACAGCCTTCGATATATCGGACAATTTCCTCACTGTCTAATATTTTATGATGTATTGCCTCATAACAAGGAAAGATGGAGAGAAAGGCAGGGAACTACCAAGGTAAAATGTACAAATAGAACATTTTTCTCTGATATGAGCAGAATCACTGTGACACTACAGTGCACATAACTGCACACATTCCCTTCTGTTTTTATTTACTGGTGCATATTATAGTCTTTTCCTTGAAGATTTAGTTTACATTTATTGAGGAATTTACTTTTTTTTCCATGAAAAACTGATTTTCTGTCTTTTAACAAATGATGGACTCTTGAATGTAATCTGCTGTTGGACAGTATTTGCACTATTTTTAGGTTGGCTGTTACCTTTGGGTTTTTTGGCAACTGCACGATGTGAATGTTGGTTGTTTCCTATCAAATGAGGTCCGAGAAGTGTATCATATAACAGATGCAGTTAGAGAAAGCAGCGTTCGAGGGGCAAAACACGTTTTCAGCAGCCAAAGATTAGGCGTCAGAAGTACAGAAATACACTGTAAACCTCTGTATTTATGCTCTATCAATACTTCATAAGTTCATTTTAGTTTCCTTTACAGATACTTCCTGATAGATCGAGCACTGTGCTCTGCTGTCTTGACTTGTCTGATGTTTATTTCTAGCTTTAAAGGAGAATATTAAGTCTAAATAAAATCTGTTGTTTTTTTTGTTGTTTGTATTGTTTTTTTTTTATCCAAACAACGCAGCTGGGAGTATGGTTACTTCTTTCAGCCCTAAGTAGTTTCTGTTGTCTGGAATATGACAGCTAGATTAGAGAGACGTTAGAAAGAAAATCATCCTAAAAGAATAGAATGGAGACAGAGGACATGTCTCCTTTATCCCCTATCTAAAGTACACCCTTGACTCTTATACATACTATAAAATGTTATCTCATCCACCTCATTTTGACTGTATGCCCTCATGGACAAGACAGTTTTTCAGCATCTCACCTTATATCAGATCATTCACTTTTAATTTCTGTCAGAGTACAGTGCTCCTCTAAGGATTTATTGCTAAATTTGTTCAACTTCTGGGTGCTGTTTTCCAAACAGCTGGACCTGAACCTTGTGACAAATTAAACAGAACAGGCTGTATTTATAGCAGTTTTAGGGATGTCATTTATGCTAATGATGACAATTTACACATTTTCTTTGCAATAAAAAGTGAGTTTGCTAAATCAGACTTGGAAGCAAACCTCAGATGACTGACATGTAAGACAAGGGTATGAAAATGTTCTTGCATAATCAGATTGTTATATCTGAAAAGCTCTCAGATGCTTGAAGAGGTAACATTATCCTGCAATTTGCACAAAAAGGAAAGAATAGAACAAAGCCTAAAAAGTAAGAGATTTTGCTTTAGAGCTGTGGCAATGTGTTTATTTTCTCCCTTCCTATTCTGTTTAGCAGCTACAGATTTATCTCATGGTCCTCTGGGAGGGTCCAGATCCCAGTGATGGACACCACTGTTCCTTTAGTTTGCAACTGATCCAATTTATAATCTATTATAATACGCATAGCAAGCATGTAGGGATCCTGAATATGACTGTAACCTTACATTTATTATTATATTGACTCAGGTGGTCCGGGGGTTTAAGGCGCCAACCATGAATGCAAAGACACAGAGTACAGCCATGAACCAAAAAATGTGAGGTTTGATTTCTCCTGAGCTTTTTATTAAGCTTTTTAACTCAATTAAAAGAATCAAGGGGGTAAGTGTTCCTCCGTTTTATTTCCACAGGGGACCCTTTACTCCCCTTCTTAAACCTCATATATCTGCTGTATTCATTACAGTAAGTAGAATCAGACTGTTGACTGATGACCTTTGCAATAATTCCCATCATAAATCCAGCTCATAGTTTACCTGCCCCCTTTTTATTTGTTATGCCATAAGGGCTGCTTGAGAAAGGAAATGAGGTCGGCAACTGTCAGTTTTAAATTTCCCAGGCCAATGCATGAGGTAGTCTTAGAGGTGTATGCAACTCAGTGCAGGGCTATTGTCTTCAAGGGAATGAGGATAGAATCAGTCGGACCCCCCCCCCACTACAATTGATGCGTCCTTTCAGTGGGTTGGCACTAAAACCAGGAAGTGCCCGCTTTGCTTATTGTGAATCTTAGTGATCATCACTTCATTGTACAGTGGGCTCTCTCCTGAGGCCAATTACATTCCATCAGGCAGGAAGCCGGATGCTGGATAAAAGAAATGGGGGTATATTAAGCCCCACTCAGAGCACAGAGAAAAGAAATACTCTTTTTGCATAGCTAGAAGACCTATATAAGATAATTAGAGTGCCGTAGTTAGTGCATTGGCAATTTCTGATTCCAAGATGTATTTTATGCTGGAGAGCATATAGTATATAGATTGCTGTTAGTAATAGTGGCACAGTCATGTCCAGACGAGGTTAAGTATTTGAAGTTATTCACCTTAGAGCCTTGTAGAATTATCCTGATGTCATTCCGCAGAAATCTAGTTGCATATGTACATGTAAATTACCTGAGACATGAAAAACCACCAGTCAGGAGGAATAAAATTAAAGTGCAGCTAGTTTAGGCGCTTGTTGTGCTACTAAATCTAAATCTAAATCTAAAAAAACAAAACAGGCAGCAAGAACATTTGGAGAAAGAGATTGAGAGAGTCTTTTCAACTCTCCATAATGACAGGTTTCTGTTTTTTTTCTTCTTTTTGACACCCACATGCTGCCGTGGGTGTATGGATGAGGAGCTTGTTCAACCCGTTACTGCAACTACGCCGACAGTGCAAGCTCTGACCATTTCCCCTGTGTGATCAACTCTACCTTCATTGTGCTGTAATTTAATTTCCGCAAATTGTGATGACTTTCACACAGCACAGATAATAGGTAAGGATAAAGGCTTTGATGGCTCTTTGTGCAACAGAAAATCACGCCTGTTTGTCCATTTCTGCAAGAGAAGGTCAGGATAATGAAAACACACCTACGCATGCTGGCCTTATTTTCCACTAAAACTTTCTTAATAGCAGTATTTTGAGGCATTTTAAATGCAGACAAACACTGTGTTCATTTCCACCTCCAAACCTTACATTAAACCAATTTTCTATTGTCAAAAAACCCTTTTAAAAAAGGATTTAGCATTGCCAAACGGCACGAACAAACGGCACATTATCAGGTGAAATCCATTCTGAAATCCACGACTACTTTCTAAGTAAGCAACTGATCTATTTTGCCTTGTTCTTGATCTTGTCCTAGTCTGTGTTTCCTCATCAGCCGAGGCCCCAGACACGAGGCAAACAAACCTCAGAGGTAATTAGTGCGCCTTTCTCAGACGCTTCGGCATCTGTTAGTGTAGGAGCTCGCGCTCTGCGAAGTCGTCAGAGTGGCAGAGACTAACTTGGTTGACCTGCCCTGCCAGGTGGGTTTTTGGACGGGCCAGATGCTACAATCACTTGCTGTCTTGCAGGCTTGCGGGTGTTTCGATCAGTTACTGCCTCCAATCTCTCTGCCTCTCTCCTTTTCACTGATATCTAAGATCTTCTATCCCTCATTTTCTCTGCTCTTTTTTTTTTGGTTTGATCATTCAATAAATCTTTAGATCTTATAGTTCTCTTCCCACCTTCATTTCCTAAGTCTCTTAATCTGCCTGAGGGTTATGACCAGTAAAATTCCCAGAACTAATAGCGTTTCAAAGCACACCTTTGACTCTGGCATGGGTTGATGAAATGAACTTCCGCTTCACATCAAATAAAACCAGAGTGGAGGTGTGTATAAGAATTGAGTGGAAGTGTATAAGAGGAGAATATACAGTGTGAGGCAGCAAATGCCACAGGTCAGAGGGATCTTATATTTCTTTTTTCCTGATTTTATATGTCAAATTCTGTTTACGGGTCTTGAAGAGTACCAATGCAATTAAAAAAAAAGTTGTAGTCTTTTGCAGCTCCACAAGGAGCTAAAATCTGATAAATTACCACAAGTGATGTCACATGAGTCAGTTTCACTTGTGTCTAAAAGACGAAGATTTGGAAAGTTTGGATTATTCCAGACCTCTCTTGATCGCTCCTCATCTCTGCTTGAAGCTTGTGGCTGGATGCTACATTAGCTGCCGCTAGCA
This sequence comes from Istiophorus platypterus, assembly GCA_016859345.1. Taxonomy (NCBI): domain Eukaryota; kingdom Metazoa; phylum Chordata; class Actinopteri; order Istiophoriformes; family Istiophoridae; genus Istiophorus; species Istiophorus platypterus. Next base: position 4,617,998 of record CM029131.1, on the reverse strand, counting down.
TAACACAACCAAACCTACGGGAGTGAAATGATTGCACTTTAACATAGACCAACTTTATAAGACACATTAAACAATTTGTTTCCCTTATGATATGAGCCAGACTAAAGTGAAGGCAGGAATGACTGTATACCAAGCATTTAATCACTAAAACTCACAAAGAATCAGAGAATTCTGTGCTTCTAAATGCTGATATATCAGTGCTATAGTCTAGTTAATTGTAATGGGAAATATAAAGACCTTGTAAGGGGACAGGATTGTTGTCTTCTGCATATGGAATAAGCATCATTTGAAGTAATTAAATAAAAAGATTATTTTATTAATCCCACAAGGGAATTCTGAAATAGGAATTTAGGGTGAGAATAAATAAGAACCCTCTCTGCTCATACCATCCATACAGCAAAAAGAAAAAATACATAGTCCTCTCCATTTTCTGACCCCCTCACCCCCCTAATAATTTGTGCACAGCCCCTAATAAACCCCAATTAACCTGCATATAGCATCTGAAGATGGTTGTGTTTTTAGCCCAGTACAAGAAATCAGTTGGTCATTTAGTTCCCTCTAATATAGATTTTCCAGATTCACATGCCTGCATGTATTACCTGGTTATACTTGTGAGAACATTCTATTGACTTGTACTCATTTGTCACTCCTTCACCTAAACCTTAACCCCCACAGCCAATGCCTAACCTTAACCTTTTGCACTAATTTATCTGAAACCTCATTAACCTCTAACTCTCTTTTATCTCAATCCAACCTTTGAAAATGACCCTTTTCTTAACAAGGCCATGAGCTAAAACTGCAGGAAGAAGACCTTTACTAATTAATTGCACCTTATATACTTTCTTTGTATTTTACGGTGTTGTGGCATTACCTGTCATCTTTGTAAAGGAGCCTAAAATTTGGCAGTATTGTTTCTTTCTTCATCTGCTGAGTAGGATCCAGTTCTAATTTTGGCGTAACAAGCAGTCTTTGTTTCAAAAAAACCCTCAACTATCAAGACTAGTTTCCCAATTATGCCCTGGGTCCTTCCACTAGGCAAGTGAGGTGGATTTAGTAACTGACATTCTATTGAAATTAATGCAGAATGGTGCCTAACAACTCGGAAATTTCCTCCCTTGCAAAAGGAACTGAGAGAGCAGCATTTATCTGGGCTGTGCTGTTTAGCATTGTTGAATGGATGAAGCATGGCGCTGTCACTGTCAGGACAAAAGCATTCATTATCCTTTACCCTCCGGAATATCCCCATAGGCAAAACCACAGACGGTCCCAGCACTGGATAAAAGGATGCACTAAATGTCAAACGCTGGTGAAAAAACAAACAGCTTGACCAGTCTTGTTTTGGCTTGGACGCTGGATGACATCCAGGAATTGTCCATCTATGAGGTACAGATGCAGAAATGCACATGTGCAGTCCCTCGGTGCATTGGTGGCGATGAAAAGTAGACGTAATTATTTATCAGTTTGAGTGCGATCTCAGCTGTCTGACTCAATGGTTGATCAACTGCCTTCATCTGCTCTGTGAAAAATAGCCTGCTTGGCTCACTAGCTAACGTTAGCAGCTGAACTGTGTGTATACAAAGTCTTTAGCATGGATCATAAACGCTCAACTGGACCGTTGGGTTAAGATGAAGAAACATTTCTAACAATTGTATCTGCCAAGTCACTAAATAAAAACACAGAACATATCTGCCAAATGTTCCATGACAGCATTTTCCATCTGTGCCTCCTGACACTGTATTTTCTCATAAGAACTCAAGCATATGAACATTTTCATGGTTATGTTTACACGCTCACCTGGTTAAAGTTTAGGAAGGAACATGCTCTCGGTTAAATAATGAAAAGTCAAAGGTATAGCTGCAACCAGACACTAGACTGGATGAATATGAAAGACAAAATGGATCCACTGACAAACATGTTCATTTTAGCACTTATTTGGTGAGCTATGCTTAATTTGACCACATTATTAGGTAAAGCTACTTTATTTTACCAGGAAAGGGCTTCTTTTATAGCAGTTTCCTGCTTTGTGAACTGATCAATGCATCAGTCAATGGAAAAATAATTGATTGATAACGAAAATAATTGTTAGTCACATTCCTTGAACAAAAGAATAAACTAGGATTTGCATGATGATAAAAACCACGAGGAAAAAGTAATATTGATAGAATATCAGCAATAAATATACCATAACAAATGACAGAAAATCTGGTTCATACAGCCCAAGTTGACGTCCTCAAATAGCAAATATTTTGTCCAATTAAAGTTCCAAACATCAAAACTATTAATACAATATCATACAAGACAAAAAACAGAACATGCTCACATTTTAAAAGGTAGAACTAGGAAATGTTTTGTATTTTCACCTAAAATATTGACAAAAATGATAAACTGATTATTAAAAGTCTTCTTTGCTCAAAGGAAAAAAAAAACAACCTAATCTAGGCAGCAACATTTCCCTCAAAGCAACCAAAGAAAGTCAGTTTTCAAAGCCAGGAGTCACAGGGTGAAGTAATCATTGAGTCATTAGTATTGATCAACACCCACCACCCACCTCCTACCAGATACATAATAATCATTTTCTAATATGCTCCAGTATATATGTAGCCTTATTCTTCTCCAGTAAACCTGGTCGATAAGGATGTGTGAAGTGATATTCTGTGCACTGTGATAATCCTTAGGTGGATGATGTACACATACAGAGGTGTAAACTGCTGCATCCCTGACTAACCTGAATTTGACACTTCACGGCCACATTGCTTTGGTGACCGTGCTGCTGTCAAAGCACATGGGCTCAGCAGCCGGCATCTCTAATAAAAGCCATAATGGTCACACCTACACAAGCAATGGCCCATGAAACGTGTCGGAGTAGAGGTGTTGATCTGGAATCAGCGACCAGGGCTTGTGGGTTTCAAAGCCCAGATTCAAACCAATTACAAGCAACGTCCACCGTTCAGTCTGGTGAAGGAGCCTTAAAAATCCTATTTTCCTTCAAAAGAATCGAAAAAAGCAGCGAATGGGGCGAGACAGTGTCTCTCGTTTCCAGTGCAATTTGGGTCATCGTCGGCTGATATTTTAAGATACAACAGCCCGAAGTTACTTCTCCTGCGTGTGGGTACACGTGTCAATGCAGGGCAAACAGCATCCGGCTCACAAATTAACAAATCCAATCAGAGTTCCCTGATAGTTCTCCACTCAGAGGGGCCTCCTGGGTGGACACTCCTCAAACACTGTTAATTGTGGCTCCAGAGGTTAACAAGCAGATTAAATTCAGAGCCAAGGCTTCTTCTAGCTGTCGATTCGGAGAGTCCAGCATCACTAGTGCATGTTATCCTCGGTGTGCATAGTGCATGTGCCTCGAATGTGGACTGTACTGATTGCAAAAACACTGCTCCAGCTTTAATCTCTCTTCTAAGTGTGAGTTGCTGCAGGTGTCTGAGTATCAGCATTGTTTGGGACAGAAGCAGGAGGCTGTATTGTGTGGTGGTTCTTTTTTTTTCTTTTTCACACTGAGCTTCATGTGCACGTATGCACGCAGAGTGTGTGTGTGTGATAGATAAAGATGTTTTATGGCTTACGGGAAACCCAGCCCATCCATCTCAGCATCACATAATGGCTCCAGAAGAAAAAAAAAAGAATGGATTTTACATCAGCACTTCCTACTAGCAAGTAAGCTATGAAATCATGTTGTGTGAGTGCCGGTGTGTCAGCACACAAGAGGCAGCCCTGCCTGCATTATGTGGTGGAGTAAACACAGAGGGAAACAGCAATTTATGGGATGTAAATCCACTCACCATGTTGACTTCTGACACCATGTCTATGCTCGCAACGTCTATGCTCATCCCGACAGCAACAGGGGCCCCTGGAAGAGGTTAAAAAGCGGGATATGTATATAGGCCTACACTCTTACACCTGACCACAACACTGTGAATGGCGCCAAAAATAAAGCTGCCTGCCTTACGGCGTGAAGGGGGATTAAATGGAGGGGGGGGGGACATACCTCCGAAGTCTGGCCTCAGTCGGATATCATAACCCTTCAGTAGTTTATCCACCGTCTCCTTCACGAAAGACATGTTGCTCGGTTCATTGACGCTGGAATGACAGAAAAGAAAGAAACACAGACACAAGAGGGGGAGAACATCACCTTGACTCCAGCATCAGTCAGCCCCGGGCGATAACCTTGACTTCTCCGAAATAAAACGACGGAGGCACCGCTCACCTTTTAGCGCAGCAAACGATCGAACCGACAACCAGCGCGGACAGGACGCGGAATTGACGCACCCCGTGCAAAGGAAACATCACCCTTCCCTGTTTGTTCTTTTCTTTTCTTTTCTTTATTTTGTTCGTTGTTTGCAGCCACAACAGCAGCAAAGACACCTCCCCCGAAATAAAAATAAAAAAATGAACAATCAGATCAGAGTAAATCCATTGATTGCGACCCCCCCCCAAAAAAAGGCGCAAGTCGACCGGAGGGGTGGGGAGGGGAAAAAATAAAAAGTCAGGGGCTCGCTGATGGAGTCAGATATGAAATATGGGCTGACATCGCCTCCCCAGCAACGATCACTGGCTCCGCTTCTCCGTTCCGTCTCTGAGTCTTACGTTCAGGAGCTGAAGCGCATATTGATGAGCGGGGCGTGCAGGGGGATGCTGCTGCTGCTGCTGCTGCTGCTGATGCTGATGCTGATGCTGCTGGTGGCGGTGGCGGTGAAGGCACTCGGCTCGTTTCAAACGAGAGACGAAGCCCGACACTTTCACACTGTAAAAAATACCCCACCGCTTCTTGTTTCGTTTTTTTTTTTAGTCTTTTATTTCTTTTTAAATTGTGTGGCCCCGCACATAATGTCAGCCCCCCTCCTCTCTGATGCGAAATAACTTCTCCCTAATCCTTAAACTGTTTTAACTGAGCTGATGATAAATCCAGCAATTTTATCAACGTTCTTTAAGCAAGTTGTGGGACAGGTTAAAAAAAAGAGGGATATCAGAATCGAAGCAGCAGACCCAGACTTTTAGTCCTTACATTATGGGTCAAGCTGCAAAAAAAAATGCTAGATCCTACAATGCAACTTGGCAGGATCTTTTCGTTAGACTCCCCCTGAATCGGTAAATGGCCAAGTCTTTCAAACTGGACAACGCGAAGTGCGTGACCCCGGTTACTGGTTTAAAACTTGAAGCCCTAAGCCCATTTCAAAATAACTCTGATGACATCACGAGGGTCATTTTCTCGGACTGTAAAAAGTTCCCTTCAGAGCCAACGAGGGCATTAGACGACTGTTTAAACTGATTCAGTTCATCCTAGGACACATTGTCCTGTATTTTCTTGTCTTGTGACCATGTGATAGTATTTTTGCTTTCATCTAAAATATCCAATCCTAAGTTTAAGCAGTTTGAGCTTCTCCACTTTGCTTAATAATTTCCTTTTTGATAGAAAGTTTGTTAAAGAGGCAAAAAAGAGACTAGAATCATGCAAAATCAAGTCTTTTGTCTCAACACTTTAAGCCTCAATACTAAACCAAATTGCCTTATTAAAATGGACATTTTTTACAGTGCTCCTCACACCATCTGCGCCAATCCCTTTCCGTGTTTCCTATATAAAAAATGGCAGGACCTGAACACTATAGAGTAGGTTGCATTTATCAGCCCATTAATCGATGCCTGTGATTGATTAGCCTGTTAATTGTCTATAATGGGCTCTTTTCCTTATCTTAAAGGGACGGCTCTACTATCCATTATTTAGGCTGAGAATCACTGAACTCGATGTCAGAAGACAAACACACACAGACACACACACACACACACACAGAGTTGGAGAACCTCCTCAATACCTAATGTGCGTCTTCGTGTGTGTTCTTGTGACATTTCTCACCTGGTGTCATAGATGGCGAACAACTTCTTGTTCCCGTCAACAGCGTTCCTGAAAGAAAAGGGTTGATGGCATCATTATTGATAAGAAAAAAAAAATAGCTTTTAGCCGATGAAAACACTGATGGCAAATTAAAAGGCGAGTGATTATGAGATAAAAACCAATGACTGAGATAAGCCCTGTTATGATTTGGCGCTATATAAATAAAAAATGATGGGGAAATATACTCTTTTCAAGCTTTGTGTTGTCACGTCCGTGAATTCTCATTTTTTTTTTTTTTTTTAAAAAGCCCATCAGCCCCAAATGCGGACTTTTATTCAGTGAGACGTTTTGATTTGTTATGATTTGTTATGCGGGTTAATTGATCGTTGTGGTCCGCGCAGCCTCTGCTTCTGCTCGGTTTAGAAAAATAAAAAAACCAGGATCCTCAAAGAGTAGGATGCCTGCGGGGTAAATATATCTACGACCTCCTCCTCCTCCTCCTCCTCCTCCTCCTCCTCTTCCTCCATCACACTCCCCCTCCAATCTGCTCCTCTCCTCTCCTCTTCCTCCGGTTTCGCCGGCCGCCGCTCGGCGGGAGCTGTCCGCGCCGAGCGGCGGTGCTGAAATCCGGCTCCTGGGGGGTGAATGGGTGGAGGTGGTGGGTGGAGGAGGAGGTGGAGGAGGAGGAGGTGGAGCACAGATCGCCTCCTTAGATTTTCCTGGCCGGAGCTCCCGACCACAGACAGACCGCGATCTCCAAAAAAAGAAAGTGGAGGGGGGGGTGAAATATCCGACGCTAGTTGCCGGCGACGGTGCGTGGATCTCGGCTACCCTCTTACGGCAGCCGCCGGGAGGATGAGGACTTTCCCCCGGTTTTAGTCGCATCTACCGTGAATGAATCCACACCGACACAAACACGACTTAGTCGACTAACTGTGCCCGGACTCTGTCCGTGAGAAACACGAGCGGCGACGCCGCCATATAACGTTTTGTCTCCATCTCTACATGAAGTGTCACCGTGGTGTCGCCTGAGTCCCAGCCGCGGGTGGTCGTAGGCCTACCCCAGATGGGCGCGTCCGTCGCCCGGGGTTACACGGGAGATTCTAGGGCGGCGTTAACTTAATGCTAATAAACTAAAGCTAATTTGAAGAAAAGAGATAGAAAAGGTGAGTCTGTGCAGATAGAAGAGAAGTCTGAAGAGTTATAGTATTGTATAAATGGTTAAAAGCTAAATGTAGTGACTGAGCATTTTAAAAGTTTTAAATAGCCTTAAGAAACAGACGTATAAAATAGCTAAAGAGCTAATAGCTAAGAGATAAATGGCTGAAAGCTGCTAACTAGCTAGTAATGGGATAAACAAGTATCCCAACTTCTAAATGAACGGATTAACGTTTGAAATAGTTTTAAAGTAAAGGTTAAAATAGCCGAAAGAGCAAGAGTTGGCGAAATGCATCATAAATGGTTAAAATAGTTAGCTAGCTATCAAACACCGGGAAAAGTTAGTAAAGCACATGAGTGTTGGCGATGGAGCTAGCAGTGGTCTAATGGAGAAACGGCGACACAAAAGTCACGGATAAAAGGTTAAAATGTGGCTTAAAGTCGCGGATAAGCGGCTGAGATATACTTAAACTGGTGGATAATATTGAAATGTCCGCCTCCTGCTAATCCAGGCGCTAAACCGACCCACGGTGTAGCGGTTGGTTCACCTGTATGGATGCTCTGCTGCTTTTTAGCTAATTAATAGTGTTAGAAAACATCTGGTTTAAGCCGAGTTCGGATCTACACATCGGCCCCTTCATGTTCCAGATGTGTAGATGTGTGTAAACCAGATGTTTAAGCCCAGTTCGGATGGGCAGTTCAGATGTGTAGATCCGAACTGGGCTTAAACCAGATGTTTAAGCCGAGTTCGGATGTACACATCTGGAAAATGAAGGGGCCGATAAAGGGAAATAAAAGGTTTGGGAACCAGTGGCGATTTCATTGTTGTCTCCTTCGGGGTTTAGGGGGTTTAAAAACCCGCACCTGAGTTTGTCCACATCTGGCCCCCCTCCCTCCCAACGCCGCCGCCGACGCGCCTCCTCCTCCTCCGGCCCCACCAATGGGGAGGACCCGCTACAGAAACGATCGGCCCTCCGCCGCAGCGCTCCGAGCCCCCCCTCGGACCGGCAGTGGGCGGCGTAGGGGGCGAGAGAGACGGGGAAAAAATGCGGAGTGAACCCGCCGGGGCGCGGAGGCTGGAGGGGACGAGACCGCGGAGGGAGCCCGTGTGATGCCGCCGCCGCCGCCGCCACCGCAACACCTCTTGAGGCGATGCGGGAGACGCGGTGCAGCAGGCGCTGAAGGAGGAAGGCGGCGTGAGCCTATAGGAGGAGAAGACCAGACAGACTACTACAACGCTGCCTGATGGGGGGCCACTGAGAGAGAGAGAGCTAGAGAGAGAGAGAGAGAGAGAGAGGGAGGGAGGGAGAGAGGGGGCAGAAGCAGCCCATGGTGGAGGAGCCAAAGAGAGGAAGGAGGGGAGACAACCGACAGGGATTAGGTGACTGAACCCGTGATCGTCCAGCTTCAACACCGCCGACAGAGAGACCCCCCCTCAGCCTCCCGAGCCAAGATAAAATAAACCTTGGTGGTGATGGATCTGCATTCAGGTAAACCCCCACACCCCCTTCCCCTTTTCCCCCCCTCCAGATTTTGTGTAATTAGTCACAGCATGTCTAACAGGAATGGAGATGAAATCTGTCATATTTTTTTGGGCGATGGAGAGAGTGGAGGTAAGGTGATGTGGGGGGGGGCGGAGAGGGGAAGGGGCTTGGGGGAGCAGGAGGGGTGGCCCATATGAATTGTGATACGCTGGATTCGAATGCAGTTGAAGCTTTGCACAATGGGGATCATACTGCAGGAAAAAAATGCCCTTATTTGTATTTCTTTCCTTCATGATATAGCAGCCTTTTTAGTGTTTGTGCAGGCTGTGATGTGGATGTTTAAGAGTTGCAGGTTGCAGCCTCATTGAGCAGAGATTGTCCCACCGCTTGATTTGGTGCCTGTGCATGCAGCGGGGTAAAGAGTTTCTTTGTGTGAGTTGAGGTCCCTTGTAAGGATCCTTAGACTTTTTTTTTTTCTTGATATTTTGTCATGCGAATACCTTCCTCCTTTTTGTCTTTTTCTGTATGTGGACATGTGTTACAGCCATGAACAACAAAAAGAGCAGAATTTCAGTCATGGCAAGGCTCTTCTTTTCCCTCCTTCTACTGTGTGGATGCCAAAACAGGTAAATTAAGATTATAATGTGAAACAGCTGCTGAAAAAATTTTGAAATCTCACAGTTACAGGATGAAAGCTTGTTAAACTACGTATCTCTGCATCAGTAGTCTTATCATAAAGGGAAAATGTATTAAAGTTGTCACTGATTTGATAATGTTCATAAGTCATAAGTTTCATTTTCAGTCACGCTCAGCAGTATTGTCACAGTTTTTAATTGCTCCATCTGCAATTAAGTAAATGAAACTCTTGGAAATTCATATATTTCTCGTTGAGGATTCCAGCCAAGATCTGCCCTCCTCGCTGTGATTGATTGCACATCCTCGCTGCACTCTGCTACTGCACTGCTTAAGTGGCTGTCCTGCACTCAAGAAAAGCAAGAAAAAAAAAAAAAAAGATCTTTGGCGATACTGTCAGTAAATCACTGGAATAGTCCACTCTCATCAGACTAGATCAATGGCTTTTAGATCGCATGCTCAAATCCAGCATGTAACCTTTGTGCATGTCTTGTTCTCTGGTACCTTTTGTGCATGAACACAGTGTTCTGTGTTTAAAAAAAAGTGTAATTATGCTCATTTTCCAGCCACAAAGAATGTGCTCTTCATCACAACACAATGCCTCCCTTCTTGACGTATTCAGAGGGGGAACTCATTTGTTTATATTTGGATCACATGTCAAAGCCTTAATTATCTCTACTGGTAGTTGTACGCAGAACTTATGTTCAATAATTAATCACAACAAGCCTGTCCTTAATGCAGCAAGCTAATTAATCACAATAACCATGTCATGTTTGACGTCCTGCAGTTTAACTAACCCCAGGATGTTGTTTCTCCTCATTTCCTCCTCATCCTCTCCTCTCCCAGCCTCTGCCTGTCCTCCTCAGAGGCTCAGAAGGAGACGGGCGCCAACGACAACAGTACAGTTTTCACCCGGATCCTGGATGGGCTCCTCGATGGTTATGACAACAGGCTCCGACCGGGGCTTGGAGGTTTGCCGCGGACTCTTTTTCATTTCTTAGTTCTTATTTTAGCTTTGCAACATTCAGAGCCCTCTAATATGAAAACAAGAAAGTTGTTTCATATACTAATATCATAATGCCACGGTTGAGCCTCCCAGTGTTCTAACCTAACCCCCCAACCCAAACTCTACTATGAGAGGCCCCATTTTCCTGCTGCGATTTCATGCACTGATTCATTTAAATTTGCTGGGAGACTGGCAGATACAAGGGTATGAACTGTGCAAGCAGATTTGGAAATTTGCGCTCATGTCAGCTAAGGTGAACGCACACACATGTTGTTGTCAGATGCTGTGTTTCCCTCCGTAGGGTCACGGATTCATGCGCTCTTTTCTTGTGCACCGCCAAGGTGGAGGGAGAGTAAATCAATCAAGCCATCTCCAACCCTGCCTGAATTCAGAGTGTTGTGGCGTTTTATTCACGCTCCTCACCCTGGCAACAGGAGATAACCTTGACAGCCGACAAACTGCCATTCAGAGATGGAGGGGTTTTTTTCTCTAAGAGGTTATATAAATGAAAGCTTGAAATGAATTTTTGCCATCCCTGAATCCTTCCCTATGTCAGTGACGTAGCAATTATTGCCTTTATTCTGCTGATTTCCTTTATTTCATCTTTATGTCATCAGTCCTTCTTTCACGTTGTCTCTCATGTACCTACAGCACTTGTCCCATAATAGGTCGAAACAAGGCTTTTCATGCCGAATGCCTGATGTGTCATGGCAAGAGCCTGCTCTCACATCCTGGTAACAGTTGCTACCCTTGACAAGAGGGGCCTATAAATACATACCAGAAAAACATTCAGGCCTTCATTCAGCATTCAACAAGCTGCTCTCCACAGCACGACCAATCCTGGCTCGCCAGGAACAAATTTATATTCACAGAGGAGATTTTGTTGGTTTTTCGCTGGTATAAATGACAGAACTGAGGTGTTACCTTTTTCACATCATCTTCAGATGAAATGCATCGTGAGAGAAATTCATGAAAAGCTGTTGAATACTAAGAGAGCACTGGTTTGTTCCGTAGCTCGAAACCTAGCAAGGGTTTTTAAAAGCCACTATTGATACTGAACACTGGTTTTATCGATCAGAGTCATCTCAATATCTCTAAATTTGATTGTGTTGGATGCCACAAAGTCATAAGCAACCAGTATTTTCTTCAGAATGTCCTATATGTCAAAGTGTAACAGCCTTGGAACAGCAACAATTTGTCTATTAGTTTATCAACTAATATCAACTGTTGCTTTCTGCTTTTGCTGTTTTATATGATTTTAAACTGAATATCTTTAGGGTTTTAGATTGTTGGTCAGACAAAGAAAGACCTTTGAAGAGTTTACTTTGGGCACTGGAAACCACTATGGGCATTTTACACTATTTTCTGATATTTTTAAGGCTAAACAGCCAATTGATTATGAAAATTTTTGTTCTAGTTGCAGTCCTAGAAACAGCACTGAAAATTTCAAATACAAAATATACACAGTTGATGTTTTTTTTTCTTCAGTTCTAACAGAAATTTAATGTAGCTGCTTGTCATGGACGAACATCCCAAATATTTCAGTAAGACACAAACTTGTGGATGGCTAATATTTAAGAAAAAAAAATGCACAATTTCCGCCCCAAATTGGTCCAGTTAAATTTTACTGATTTAATGCTTTTATTGCTTTTCCTTGACCTCCCCACACCTCATGCATTCTCCACTGTGCTCTGTCAACAGAGAATGTCACAGAGATCAAGACGAATATTTTTGTCACCAGCTTTGGCCCAGTGTCTGACACGGAGATGGTGAGTTCATCTGTAGCAAACACCATAGATACACAGACAGAGATTGACTAAGCTGGACAAACAAACACACACATATACATACATACACACACAAAAACACACTTTTCTCTACCGCCTATCGAGACTACAGTCAGTATTTTTAGATTGAAACATATATTTACATTTAACGAGACTTGTACGGCTGCTGAAGTATACTCGTGTCGAATTTGTGTCTTTGAAGATTGTCTCTTTTTGGCCACTTGTAAATGAAACGAATATAGATGACTTAAACTTCCAAGATTTAATGCACTGTGGCTGGGCCAATCCAACTGGTTCCAAATGATTCATTTCTTTAATAATTCCTTATGTTATGATCTATAAGGTTCTTCCTTGCATATCAAAATGCATTAACTCTCCTCTTTCATTAAATCTTCCATTACCACCTGTCATAGCCCTGGCATACGTTGACATAGCCGTGATCAAACTTGCTACTTTCCTATAATTGACTCGAGAAAAAGGAGATGATAGAGGTGCTTGATCGATTAATGAAATGTGACAAGAGACTTGATTGGTTCTGCAGTCAGTATAAGCATAAATGTCAGTACGCTAACAGTATGATTATTCTACGTGGAGGATTATTGTCTCTGTTTCTTGGTCATTTATTTTTTGTTTGTGAGATCGAAGCGAGTCGATGTTTCACACAAAAGAAAATTCATGATGGATTTCTACACCACAAAGTTTGATCCCCCTAGCGATAAAATCTTAATGGACTTATAAAGCCATAAAGAAGAAACTACTGTAATAGTCAGCACATTGTCTGTTCTTTTTGTGCTGACTGTGCTGACTGTAAAGAAGGCAAATTAACTTTTCTTTCTCAATGCACTTATTCTCTCTTTAATTCTATAAACACCTTTAAAGCTCCATTAGGAAAGAATTTTGTGTAAAAGTATTAAAAGTATACCAAACTTATGAATGTAAGAAAGAAAATGATGCAGCAACAGAGTCAAGAAACAGAAAATGGGACACTACTCCTATAACTTTAACTTCTTATGTTAGGTGATAAACACCACAGAAAGTGATGAGCCAAAGTTTAAGAGTGAAATAGAAAAACCATCTCTTAAAGCACAGTTAACACTCCAGCCAGAGGAAGATCTTTCGCCCTCGGGATATTTTGGTATAAACTAATCACAGAGAAGTGGGTAAACATGAGCGCAGTGTGGAGTTTACTGGCATCACATTACGTGGCCTCAGGGTCCAAAAAGTTAGGTCTTACTTCTAGTTTGAGCTAAATGTGCGACAAGTTGTTGCTCTTACTTTCTAAAACCTCAGTTTGTCTTTTGCTGTTTGTCTCAGGAGTACACCATAGACGTCTTCTTCCGTCAGAGCTGGAAGGACGAACGTCTGTGCTTCAAAGGACCAATGGAAATGCTGCCTTTAAACAACCTGCTGGCCAGCAACATCTGGACCCCGGATACCTTTTTCCTTAATGGCAAGAAGTCTATTGCACACAACATGACCACACCCAACAAGCTGCTGAGGCTGAAGGATGACGGCACTTTGCTTTACACTATGAGGTTGGTCATAGCGCAGATGTTGTTCGCCCTCTGATGTGATTTATTCACAGAAACAGGTGAATTCTTTTTCCCTGAATAATTTGGTTTGCTTCACAAGAAACCTAATTATCAACTCCTTTGTAGTCCAAGGTTTCTGGTACTTGAAGATTTAGAAATTTCAAGGTGCAGAGTTTCTATCCTAATACTGAGTCTCAAATTTTTTTTGATTAACCAAAGACACCTCCCATTAATGTGTCCTACAGCTTTAACAAGCCTTTCCTTCACTATCGTCTAATAAGAGTGCACAAAAAATCGAGAAAAGAGGCAGCAAGACCAATCTGAAATGCAACACAGCTTTGAAAAATACAGGGATAGAAACGCTTTGCGTGTGTCAAACTACAGGGGAACGGTGACCCCCAGTGGCCAGTCCGAGGTATTTGATTTATCCTGGAAAAGTCCATTTTACAATACAGAGCAAGGGAAATAGTAAATATAGCAAATATTTCTTTAAATATTTGCAATTCTTCCAGTACTTCATTATTTTTGGTTGCTAACACACACTGAGACCGTTTCAAATATAAATACTAGTGACATGTCTCTTTAAATGTGAAAATTTTGAGAAACACTGCAGAGGGAGATCATTCATTATGAAAAGCAGCCTTATTGTGAACTGTAGTTTTGGCAGTAATGTAGTGGTTAAAAAAAAGACAGAAGTAGGCCAACAATGAACTCCAGATGGCGATCACTATAAACTAAACCACCAGTGTTTAGACAAAAATACTGAACATTTGCTGATAATAAAAAAATCGATGACAGAAAAATAGAAAATTGACAAATTAGCCCTTAAATATGGAAAAATCATTGTTTTTTCCCCTCCTTTTTAGTGTAACATGAGTGTTAGCACCAGGAATCACTATGACCTTTGTACCAGAGAATTAGAATAATTCTGTGCTTATCCTCAGGAGTTACTGTAGCTGCAGGACTTAGGAGTGACTGTATCACGGATGAGAGCACTCTATCTGATACCAGTCCCACCCACAGGGTGAATAATGCTGGATGGAGGGCAGATTATCCATCCTGACATACTGTACGTACATATCCGAAGAAGTGCATATTTATAGTCACCCCCTTGTCACACACACATAAAACACACACATGAACACACACAACACGGGTGACGAGCATGTTAATCAGTTGTAGTGACGCTGAACTCTGACCTCGGGGCTTAACAAGTGAGGGATTGCATGAACGTGTGTGTGTTCATTTCCGTATGTTAAATTTTATGGAAATCTATGCATACATACATTTATGTCTGAATACAAAAATGTATATAGTACGTGTATGTGTGTCTGTGTGCATGTGTGTGTGTGAGAGAGAGAGAGAAAGCTTGTATTGTCCACTATCTAAAAATGGCTTCTGATTCCCTGCCACAGTAGAAATAAAGCAGCAGTAGGTTGCTTTTAATCGTCTGATTGTTACAGTACTGCGCTTGTCATTATCAGCAGAGCTTAACCACAGGCAGCACTGATGTTATTTGCTACGCAAACACACACTGAACACACACACACACACACACACACACACACACACACACACACACACACACACACACACACACACACACACACACGCCATCTGGTTACTTGCAGGTTACAGCTAACTCAACAGCAGTGGTTTTACCCGTTTGCATTACGTGTTAGTTATTCTTTATACTTAAACACTTTATTCCTGCAGGAAAGAGGCAAATACTTTATATGCACTGGTGACAATTTGTGTTTTATATTTATCAGTCTGTCTGTCTATTCCTAATGATGCTATTAACCCTTGTGTTTTGTTGACCTTTGATTTAACAGATTTATATGCAATTTCCCATAAAATTGATATGTATCAAGCCTATAAAACATTGGTGAGTATGTGCAGTAGTCCAAACAGAACATTAGGCTTATAAAACAGGATGCCAAAACTACTCTATAACTTACAATCATGGATAATCATGAGCCAAAGATTCTCCAATATGAACAAGAAGTAAATTATTTAAAGATAAAAAATCTCCCAGTTCCAAAATATAAATATAATTCTATCAGTTTTTCATCATGTACTATTGTTTACAATAAAGATTTATTTTAGTCTTTAAAGATGAACCACTGTACTGCACAGTGGTGGAAGAAGTATTAAGGTCCTGTACTTAAGTAAAAGTAACGATACCACACTGTAAAAACACTCAATTACCAATTTAAAGTCCTGCATTGAAAATGTTACTCAAGAAAAATATACAAATATTACTGGCAAAATGCACTTATCTAAAGTAAAAGTATTCAGCAGCAGAAAGTCAGTAACAGCCAGAATATCATAATATTATTGATACATTAATGTATCAATAGCATTATAACAATAGATAGCAACAGCAATCCAAATGCACAACTTCACTCTCAATGTGTTCAACATGCAGCACCACAAATGCGAAACAACACATTCTTCACGTTCTTAAAACACGTACAGTACACACTAATGAAACCATGCTGCCATGTAAGAAACATCTCAGCGCACGTCAAAAACACTACATCCACTATCACACGTCCACATTACTCCCACATATTATGTATGGGTGTCATTGAAGGCTCCTCGTAGGCAAATCTGAAAACCGTTACTCCCTGGAGGAGCAGGTGCTTTTATAGAGCAAATTTCTATGCATTTTACTCCATGGATAAATCATAAAATGCCACCTTTCACAACACTGTGCTATCTGCATGCATACAGCCTTGTTGGCGGCCCATTATGGCTCGATACCAGATTGGCTGCAACATATACACAGCTTTATCAGCTGGTTGAAACCTCTATATTACAGCACAGTGAGTGCATTACACACCATTATCATTAGGCGCAGCTGAGTTGCCATTCTCATCCATTTCCTAGAGTTGCCTCTAGACTGGTGAGCTCCAGTCTAGACATTGGAACATGCACTCGTACTATGAATAATAACAGGATAGCTGCAGGTCTTGAAAAAGTTCAGTCCTGAAAAAAATCTGAATTTCATTTACGAGAGGTTTGAATATTTTTCTTTCCGTACAAAGACATGTCAGTTACAACTTTTAGCTGTTGGGAAAAAATTGTTAGGAAGCTCATCCACTCATAATGTACAAGCTGTGATTTTAGACAAAGGCTTAAATTAACAAATGAGTTACTTATTTTTTAAATGTTTTAATCAATCTATCGATTATCCGCTGCTCGGGGCCCTTAGGACCCTGGGTGTGTGCCCCATTGGACCTATTCAATAATCCATTCACTGCTCACTGTTTATTGATTTATTATATTATTAGGAATTATTGTTATATACAGTTGGAAAAATACTGAAAGAAATGTGATATAAATTCCAATAAATAATAACTGTAGTCCCTATTGTTTTTTTCCATCATTCTTCAACCGAAATTACTTTGAAAAAGGTATGAGATTCAATTTTCTCTGGTCTTAAAAAGTCTTAAATATAGTTGGATGAATTCTGTAGAAACCCTTTAACATGACAGCTACTTTGTGCATTTATCGATAGCAATTACGTTTTTTTGTTTTTTCCCACTTTGGATATACGATATGACCCCCACTCCTGTGAAACTGTCTATATGTTATACAGGTTGGGTGTATTTTAAAAAAAGTGTAAAAAAAGATCTTGTAACTGTGAAAAGACGGATGGTGCAGCACGGTGGCTTAGTGGTTAATACAGCATAAAGCTCCAGGACTCAAGACTCAGCCCTTTCTGTTTTGTCGTGTTGTCCAAGTTATCGACTTTTCTGCAATGTCAGGTGAATTGAAAACTTTAAATTTCCCATAGGTGTGACAGCCCATATGTTGATCTGTTTCTGGGCTTTTACCCCTGTGATGTACTGCCTTCCACTCAGTCAACTCAGTCCATACTGGCTAAATGCTAACAGTATCATGGACATTATTTAAATTAGAACTATAATTGGATCCATAGATCCTCACATTAAAGGGACTGAATTCCATTTCTGGCCAAAACCAAAATACACCCAAAATTAAACGCAGCTATCTTTACAGGCATTCCTCCTAAAGGGGCCTGGTCACATGAATTATTAGAAGATGGTAAAACAACCGAAAGCCATGTTCTGATTTATTTATCCCAATGACACTCTTTCCTGTCCTCCAAACAAAATCCTTCAGCTGTTTACGACACAATAATGCAATTGGATAATCCTGCACTGATGTGGAAAGCAAGCTGAGCCCCAAAACAGTCATCTCTATAGGGCCTTATCCCACTTTGTTATGCTTCATTCACCTTCATGATATAATTGGGAAACCTCCTGCCGTAGATACACACTGTACATGCAAGAGGTTTTGGAGCATGAAGAACATGTCCCAAGAGGATTTTTCCCCATCTTGGTGACACAGTTGTCATCAAGATTAAATTATAAAAAATCATGTACCTTCCTCTATAACTAATGTTGGGGTTGCTCTTACGCCTGGGTGGTTAAAACAGAAAACAAAAGCCGATGCAGGAGAAACCTTTAATGTGATAAATGTATGTTTTGGTGCACTGGTTTCCACAACACTTAATTTTCCTTAATGCAGTTCATTAAGTTTAGTGAATTCACATCATCATATCACTGTTCTATTATTTATCATCATACAAGGAGCAAGAATATCCAGAGGGATTTAATTCAATCTAGGGCAGATTAAAAAAAAGAATAATTACAACCTATGTTTGCTTGAATTGTACCTGAGTTACTTATTATTGTGCTTCTTTTAGGGCACTAAGAAGGAAGCATCATGGCTGTTAAAATGACAGCAGCATGTCTTAATGATTGTAAAGGAGTGGCAGAAGATTTGAAAAGCTATCACTGTGTTTGTAAATGATTCAAAAAGGCAGCCATCTGATTAAAGAAATTAAATATAGTAAAAGATGGATTAAACCTCAGGCTTTGCATTCAAATAAGGTTCATTAAGAGACAGGGGTTTAAAATTATGATTGGGCAGGAGCTGCATGAGAGTTTATCCTGTAGTTCATTACGAAAAACACTCAAGGTTTCCTTTGTTTCATGAGACGATTAACACAGCAACTCTCTTACCACTAGGTGGCAGTATTGTTTCTGTAATACTAGTGGTGCTGATAGGCAGAAATGCAGCACTTGAAAGTGTTTTGCATGAAACCCTACAATGATTTTACTGTTGAGAGGAAAATATCAAGGTACCGTTTTCTGATGTGACACCATTTATAAAAGGTCTATGAGCTTTAATTAATGGCTTAATTAATTTTTATTAAATCATTATAACTAATGCATCTTTTTTGCCATTGATAAGAACAGCTTTTGGGTTGAAGGTGGGATCAAAATCCATATATAAACTTTTTATGAGCATTTACAACTGCAGATTTGATGGACTGTAGAACTGAGGATGTATTAACATTTATAACTGCAGGTTCACTGACTAAGCTTTTGGAAAACTCATTAAAATTGAGAAACTCACTTTTACCCACATATCAACAGCAATTTAAAGTATAAATGTAAGGGAAAACTGTTGTAAATGTTAATAAGCAGTTTATAGATGGATTTTGGTCCGGACAAACTCCAGCCCTTTTCCAGATGACAAGGTCAGACATTCCATTGGAGATGTCTTCCTAATCAATTAAAGAACTCATTAAAAAGATGAGCAAATGGGGATGCTGGAGGGGTATTTTTCACAATCTGGTATCCCAAACATTGTTCTTTTGAATGGTCTGTTACAGATCTAGAGAGAATTATTAAAATATTCACTATCCCTGTAAAATAACATAAAATACAGTTTATCAGAAAGTGGTACCAAATATCAATAACATGATTTCCTCCTAGCTCTACCCACAGATGCTGCCACTGATTGAAAAATATCAAATCCATCTACAGAAGCAAAGTAATAATCTGGACTCTAATGCGTGTTTTCAGAATATTAAAATGATTCAAAATACCTCTGCTATCGCAATCATTACACTTAAATTCTTTTTACAGGATTGTTTAATGGTTATTATAAATACAGTAAAGTCACAACCTTCCTCCTAATTGGGTTTAATACCTTGCAATTTTAGTGCTACAATTGTAGCTGCTACTGTATCTGTACAGTGCCCTGAATAGGATGTCTATATGCTCACTTAAATGTTCAAAAAGTTAAATAGTAAATGACAAACAAACTTAATTCAAACTAAGATACTGGCATAAATTGTGCGTTTCCATGTTATTCATCTCACAATGTGTTAATTATTATATCCAAAAGCGAGACTATGTTAGATGGCTCATGGATATATTGTATATTTTGTCTTAGACTGACCATATCAGCAGAATGCCCCATGCAGCTGGAGGATTTCCCCATGGACGCACACGCCTGCCCTCTCAAGTTTGGCAGCTGTAAGTAAAATCATACTATTTTTATATTTATTTTATTTTTTTACTCCACTAATCCCAGCTATTAGGATATACTCTGCGGTAGTAGCATTCACTCTAATGCAGTAAGTCATACAATCTAGATTTAGAGAACAATAACAGATTATTTTAGGCAACTATGTGCAATTAATGCATTGTTTCTTTGGCAGTCATTATCTGGATTGCTGAGTTTGCCTGTCTTATATTAAAATTCATGATTGTAAAAGTTCACTTTCATAGCAAGACTGTGCAGATTTTTCCCGAACTGCGGCCACTTTGGCTACCACTTCGTGTTATTTCTTCTATCTAAGGTGGCATAGTCTCCCTTTAACCTGTTTTAAATCAACAAACTATTCCGATAAATTACATATAAGTGGCACGTAATGCAGCATGTAGCTCCTAGTGCATTTATTTAATAATTAAAAGACACAACATACACATGTACTATGACTAAGATTAACATGCTGCTTCACTGGCAGTAAGTCAAAGGAGTTAGCCAGAGGATTTTTCTCAGGGGAGATTTAAACTGTACCCAGACTGTATGTTCCTGGACAACAGTCACATGTTATAGTATGGTTTATTTTATGGTCCATCCTTGCAACAACTATTAAAAACTTAGGAAGAGGTTGAGAGAAAAATGAGAAGATTACTGCCTTTTCCCAAACAACTAATTAAGCCAATGATCAGGAGGGTTTTCCCCAATGCCTTCTTAATAGGACGGCTTGTCTGTGTGTCCTACCAATGAGGACATGTATAGAAACTTGAGTGGCCCTGGGGGGTATTTAAAGACAGATCTGGCTAAATGCCACACCTTGGGAGCCTCTTGGGCTAAAAGGATGAGGCTCTTATCCCCAGATTTCTGTGAGACGCAGTCCACCCACACTCACTATGTAAGAGACGCTCTTTTGAGTACAATCCAATTATGGTGTAAGGAGCTGCTGGGCTTTTCCCATGGCAAACTCTACCCTACTTGCCCCGGTGAAGTGCCCTGCAGGCAAAAGGTGCAAGTGTATAATTGAAATAAAATGTCGAAAGCAACGTTGCATTTTCATAAGCTAAATTGTCCTATTGTGTGGTAGATAATTGCTTTCATTGTTTTTTTTCCTGAAGCTTTGAGACTAACTGACCGCTTTGTCTGAACTGACCACTTCCTGATTTATCCACTGTCCTCAGGGGGCCTAACGCTATGTAAACCTCTATTACAGTGCTGACAACGGGATACAACATCCGGTGTTATGAAAAATGGGCAAACTTAATCCCCCGTGTACAAAAAGAAAAAAAAAAAAAAAAAGCCACCAAATCTCTCCCTCCCCTCCTTTCCAGAGTGTCATGATCTAATAATTCAGTGCTGCCCTATGAAGGCAGAGAGCAGAAACTACAGAGACAGTGAAGTCCGGGATCCACAAACAAAAACTGGTATTCATTTTATCATTTTTTTAAAGATAAACTTCATTTTTATTATATACGGGTCCATAGCATACAATAAAATGTATCTCTATCTTTCAATTATTTATTATAAGCTAAAATTATTTTTTTTAGATATAATTTCAGAGATTCAAATATGGAATTTAAAGGTAGAATAACCATACCAAATCATACAAATTCAGCTAGGGCTGTAATGGCAGTTACTGCCACTCTGCTAAGCCGAAGTTTGCTGCCTTTAGCGGAGACATAGCAAGGTTGTTTCCTCCATCATCATTAGAGTTCGCATATGCCACATTTATTTCTGTGGGATAACAAACTAAGAAAATTACCAAGATGTAGGCTCATGGATATTTTGAAAATATAGATAACAGCTATTGGAAATATCATTAGATCAACAGCTAACTTTAACTTGATTTAGCTCTTTTCCTTTATTATGCAATTAAAGGACAATAAATCGGTCTTAAGTTGGCCTAGATAAAGGGCAATCAATCCCTTATTCTGGCCCATTGTACCTGTATCCTAATTTAGCTGCCAGTCTTCAGCCAAACATGTCTGTTGTATACACTGAGGAGTTAGAGTAATTCTTTATAGTCCAAATGTTGAACCCAGTGTTATATAGTATTTAATTCAATATGCAGTCCTTTTCCTTGAAACACATGAAATGGCAACTAAAAATGCAGCACTTTCTTATTTTACTGTACATCTTTGGGAGTTACAAACAGTAGAAACTAGTAGAGAAGAGTTGAGCCACAACATGCAGTGACCAACAAATTTGCAGAGGCACAGCAGGGAGCACCGGAATTGTTTCTGCATCAGACACAAAAGCTGTAAAAGTCCATGATGAACCACTGGAAAACCATGGCAACCATGACAATCACAGAAAATCCACCTCAGTAAAAGGCCACAGGGTGAAACCAACTCATAGAGACAGAGGAAAAATTGCTAAAGAAAACTAGTTTCTTTTAAATCACCACCTGATTGCCACAAGTGACAGCTCTGTGAGAAAAAAAAGCTTTGTGTTCATGGCCAGGCAGGTGTGTAGAGACTGCTTGTTCCTACGATATAATAATAAGCGGATAAAGATGCAGATGTGAGATGCACAAAACCTGCGCCCCTGAGCAGCAGGAAAACAATAAACTGTGGTCCAATGAGTCATCACATGAGTGAATCACTTGACATTCGCTCTCCTTCTTCATTGTCTAAGGCATTAATGTCTGAATTACTTCTCCTCAGTCACCAGATCTGAACAGCAATGAACCTCAAGGATAAGGATGTTTTCTTTGTTAACAACAGTTTTACATCAGTTCAGGTCTTGGGGGATAAAGAGAGAACTTAAGAGAAAAGGCTTTTACAATGAGGACTAAACCAATGTGTTTAAGGAATGTAATGCTATCTTGAATCACATGTATGACATAGTGAAGATTAATATGCCAGTAACAGTGTTGTTTAATTAAAAAAACAAAAAAACAAAACACCGTTTGTTGAGTGAAGTCCTCTGGATCCCTTTGATTTTAGACAGCTTCAGTCAGACTGCAAAGAGGTTGTATAATAAGTGGTGAGTTTGGCTCAGCTGTAGCTCCCTTTGCCTCAAACACAAGGCGGGAGCGGTAAAGCATTAAGTGCAAACTTAAGTTGGCACAGGTGCACCATCTTGCTTGCCAAAGACTTTAGCTCTTCCACTGCATAATGAAATTCACTAATAATCCCTTATTCCAATCTAACTATCCTCCAATTAATGTCTTGGCCTTTGTCCTGACAGTGCCTTAATTTAACCACTAAATGTACTGTACCATATACCACTGTATCCAGCTGCCAAGTAAGCAACTGGAATGAAAACACTCAAGGTAACATTATATGTGCTGGCAAGACCAATGCCAGCTCTGTTACACAAGGCCAAGCCGAGGGGTCAACTGGTGTTTGTGAAAGTCAGCAAAATAAGCAGTAAACATTTAAATATTTTAATGCAGTTTTGGCTTTTCCTGTGATCTATTCATAGATGTATATAATTGTCCACTTCACACCACACGAAATTTCCCAAAGAGGAAAAAACACTTCACTGTGCAAATTTCACTGTGCATCTGCTAAAGTGTTTTTTTTTTCTTAAAATCCCTAAAGCAGTACTTGTCAATGCAGATAATTATAGCTGCTTCATATCGCCAATATTAAGTTGTAGCCTTTAGAGAACATCAAAATAAATAATAAATATCAAATGAAATTGAGCATCTACCATAAGTGGGCTGACGCAGCCCTCCTTTCTCATTATTGTTCCTCTCAGCGGTTAATTCCTTTTCGCATTTTCCCCTCAGTTTGCCCGTTTTTCAGATGCTAATATGTTTTTAAGATCTTCATCAGTATTTTTCAAAATTTTATGTGAATTGAAATAATCACAAATAGCTTTTCAGTGCCTGCTTTCTCCTTGTTCTCATCCTTAAAGATTCTGCCAATCATCCTTGAAAATACATCAAAACACCCCTATATAAGACTGCTTTGGAAACAGGTGACAATAGTCACCGTCAGCAGTGAATAAATGACACGAAAAATCATCTTTTGTAACAATCACTTGGATTGCATGCAACAGGTACCAATGACAAACATGCCATTCAAGAATTTAAAATATCAGAAAGATGAATGCCTCTCTCCATGTGAGTTACAGTTTTCATCTTTCCCTCTTCAGGCCCCATAAGATGATAGATTGATGTCCAGTGTTGGTACAGGATTCAGCATGAATAAATGAAATAGCAGGAGAGGCCTCAGAGTTTGAGACCAGATTTTCATCACAAGCGTGATGCAACACGTTGCAGTTAATCTGACTCAGGCTGGTTGCTACCGACAGTGGAGCTCACCTCTGACCTAGAGGTGTGGTTTAAACAAAAATACACTCAAATATTCACCCACACACACAAATACACAGGCATGCAGGCAAAAATTTGTTTTTGACCTTAAGCCTGCTGTCTAATCAAAAAATGCTAGAAAGACTCTGCATCAGCACCCTCGCTCAAATACAAACTAGCACATGGGCAGCTCCGCATAATATGAGGATGAGACTACCTGCGATATCTTAATAATCACCTGTGGTTGACACAAAGCTGTTTTTGAATGTTTAATATGCATTTTGAGTGTTTGTTAAAAATGGAAATGAATGATTATAAATACACAAATTGGTTCCAACTAATCCTTCCCTGTCTGTTTCACTCTGTCTCAGATGCCTATCCAGTGTCAGAGGTCGTCTATACTTGGACTCAGGGAGCTGCAAAGTCCGTGGAGGTGGCGGAGGACAGCTCCAGACTCAACCAGTACCATCTTATTGGACAAACTGCCGGCACAGAGGACATACACACAAGCAGAGGTGTGTGTCTGTTATGAGTGTACACATATACATAGGTAAAGAACGCAGAATTTACAAAAAGGGGAAAAAAAAGAAATCCAAGTCTCCAACTAATTACTTAATCACATATTTCACACTACCTCTTTTACTCCTTAGTCTTGATATATCATATAATACCAAGCTATTGTTAGTTTGTCAGCTAGTACAAGTAGCTATGCAACAGTTAGTGATTTAGTCACAACTAATCTTTATGTAAGAACTTGTTTAGATGGTGAAACCGGTTAAATTTCCACTTAGCAAACACTTAAGCTAAATTATAACTGTGCTAAGTTTGAACTTAAGGAGATCTAGTGCAGTTGGCCACTGTAGTTTATTTTCAGTCACTCCCACAGACACAAACTTGGTGCTGGAGTTACTTGTTGGCAAATATCAACCCAACTCTGAAAATAGTTCCTTAGAAATGTATTATGCTGTATATAGTGCGCTTGGGGCTGAGTTCCACAGACAAGGCAGAGAAGTAGGAAACTAATGAGAGACTGAGAGCAGTATTGCTAGTTTTGAGCTTTTTATGGGTATTGTTGACATCAGAAAATATACAGAAAAAAACCTTTATATCTTAACCTTTTGAAATTGTCACATTATGCAATGTAAAATTTGAAAAATAATCACAAGTACTAAGACCATACTGCATTTTAAAACATTTTTTATACAGAACACACAGTTGACTTTTAGTGTATCATCCCCCCAGTTATCTCCCTGACAACATTTTAAGATAGGTTCCTCCCAGCAAGTAATGGGTCTACGAGGCAAAGATGGAGTCACACCAGAATCCTGTTAATTTAAAAAAGGGCTGACTCAGCTGCAGCACAATGGGGCCCTATCTGTTGTTTTTACAACCTATCATTTTCTAATTAACTTAAGAAACATCAAGCAGAAAGACCCAGACCCTGCAGAAAGTATCCTCTACCACCTCCATAGCACAGTAACAGTTATCCTTATTTTACTCTTATTCTTCACTTGTCTTCTATACCTTTATCCTGAGTAATTTCATACTTTATGTGATGCATGAAAAGTGTAATACCAAGTAACGTGATGTAACTAATTCTAGATTAGAAAAGATAAACGCTGCGAGGAGAGATGGGGCGTGCGAGGCAGAGAGTAAATGTGGGAAACATTATCAGGAGATCAGAGTCAATGAGTGGAGGCTGGTGGAGGAGAGTAGCCTATCCCTCACACAACCAGCTGTCTACAGGCCCGGACAGCCCTGTCAAACAACACTTATCCCCACATGAGCCCAGGCGCGTGCACACACACACACACACACACACACACACACACACACACACACACACACACACACACAAACCCTCACACACATAGAGCTAGAGAGAGACCTGAGACCTAGGGTTAATCCCCACATCCAACCACCCATCAGCTTTTGCATAAGAAGATGACATCACAGATCAGTGAGGGATTGGTTGGTTGTCTGGGCCTCAGTGTATCTGTGTGTTTGTGGGTATGTACATATAGCTTCAGAAGTGCAGCTCTTCCCACAATGATGGAAAAAAAACCTTTATAGTGGGAAGTTTTTGATGGGACGCCCAATGACCTAGTTAATTCAGGGTTATTCCCTGGCTGTGAGTTACGTTTCAGGCTGGTGTTAAAGTGGGACATTAAATAAGGATGTGGCTGCGTTCTACAGGATACAGTAGAGTCGTAATTAAAAACAAAAGTTTAAGATTGTGAAACTAGTTTCACTTAAAATTGAATTTATGTCCTCACGAAGATAGAAGGAGAAATGTGTGTGTGTGTGTGTCTGTTTGTATGTTGGAATTGGACAGCCTTGCTCTGACACGTGGGGGGTGGTGGGGGTGGGGGCGGTGAAAGGCATCTGCTTAATACTCTTATGTAAAACGGAACTGTATTACACTTCCCTGCAGTTTCTAGTAGAATCATTATTAAAAGCGTGGATTTCCCCTGTTTTTTATTCACGCACCACAACAGCAACCGTGCCTCTGCTGGCTGACCCAGTGGTTTTATGCAGAAGGTTAAAGGGTTCGTTGGTTGCACGGCCGCTTGGCTTGGGGCTGAATTGCTGGATGGTTGATCAGGTGGCCTGTTGACCAGTTTGCGGTTAGTTGACCAGTTGATTACAGGCTAACGTACTGTAACATTTTTTTAACTACTGGTTGCTGCAGTCTCGGGTAACAACGAATAAAATGTTAGGGTCAAGGAATATCTCTACAATGTTATGTGTACAGTAAAAAAATGCTCATAAACAGAGTGTAAAAATCTAAAGGTCTTCTGAAAGTGTTAAATAACAACTCTGAATCTGTTGTAGAAATCTCGACCTAGACGGTTCCTTAGAATAAAAAACTTTAAAATGTCATTTTTTTATTTCGTATTTTTTGTGCAAAATATAACAATACTAGATGCTAGTGGATGGCTTCATTGTAAACAAAGTTATGTTAACTAACCAAAATGCATCATGCGTATCCTTAAGTCCTGACAAAACACATGCAAAGCTGTTTTTCTTTATTTGCATACTTTCAGACAGGCATTGTTTACATCTGTGCGTGCTAGCTAGCAGTCCTCTTTTTCTCTTCCTTCCTTGATGCTTCACTCTACTTCTTTGCGTATTACAATATTTACGTCTAATATTGAGACACAGTCTACTGCATTGTGCAAATTCTCAAGTTTCAATGTAAGAGGCTAAAAAGAAGTCCTGTCATCCTAGGCCACATAAGGAGCATCATTCTACCATTTCTGGGCTCCTTTGACATTGTTTAATAACACCAGCTACTATTTTCTTACTCATATGGATGATTGGGAAAAGACCAGGCAGATAATATTTTATCCTCTCTTGAGAACCATTGCATATTTCTCTACAGACATCTACATTCACTGTGATTTTCTTCAACACTAAGTCAATTTCCAAGGTCATTTTTACTTATGTATATGTCTGACTGTTTACTTAACATTACCTTGTTTGCTCTAACCTATCAAACCACCATCTGGTGTCCCGACCATTACAACAAAACGCTAAACATTATCTGAGAATTCCATTTAGCCGAAGGACTAAAGGCAGCAAATCATCATTCATGCAGTTTAAAGCTCCTGTTTGGAAACTGTCCAAATCAGTGGTGGAGATTGCTGATGACTCCGAGCTCAGGGGTCAAATTCAGTCTAGTAGGTTAATTTACTTTCAGTATGTCTTCAACTCTCTTGCTAATAACATTTATACACCAAATATGACACTTTCACTTTTTTCATGGATGTGAAAACAGGTTCCACCTTCTTCATTCTGCACCTACATTTTGCACGTCATTTTTTTACAACTCTAGCAACAACTTCCAACTTCCAGTTGTTTTGATTGCAGGTCCCTGCAACATGACTAGATGTGGTATTTACATATATACAAGTCTAAGGAGCCAGCTCACACAATTGATAATGTAAAGTTTTAAGAGGATCTGGCAGTTAGAAGATAGAGTATGTAACCCTAAAAGTTTACCATGGCTGAGCTTCCAAGAAATAATAAAAACTTTATAACAAGGACAATGGACTCAACCAAATAAGGTGCAGTCAGAATGAAAGGCAGGAGCTTTTTGTCTGTGCTCCTATAAAAGGCGAGACAAGTGAGCTTTCACCTGGAGTTAACTGTTGTTTCCCTGCTTGATTAAAATGAGTGTAACAGTTGCCCTTTGTTTTATTGAGTCTAGACAAAGTAATGAAGCAATTGTAAACCTGAAATTCAAAACAGAAGTCAATTAATAACTGTCTGCACTTTCTTGTGTCGTCACTCTTGGCAGTAACAACTTGTCTCCTGGCTCCAGATTGTTGGCCTCAACAAAAACAATGGTCATCCTTGCCTTTTCCATGGATTAAATTTGTTATGAGATTGGTGGATAATGAATATAAATCATGAAAGCTCATTTATGGAGTTCCATAAATAAAAATATTGGGTAGTTGTGATGTTGGGAACCCTTTAATTAGCACGTATAATCTTGGACAACACTCCCATTTAAGGACACGGAGGAGGAGATTACTCGACAAGTTTTTCTTTTAAGGACATGACATCTTTAAGGACATGGCTTTTTCTGTCTCAGACAGCCGTATCTTTCCTAAAATAGCTACCTGAATCTAAAAGTAGATAAGGTATACTATAGCAACAGCCCTATCTACTGATGGAAGGGGCATATAGGATTTGTTTAAGAATATTACTTTAGAATTTTACTTTTCTGTCATCTTTGCAAATCATCAGAGACACCTGGACAAATTTCCAGAGGATATTCAGTCATTGGGACTTTTTTTTTCACTTCATGTCAATAAGCAGGACAGTCAAAGGAAAAAACTGTTGCTATTTCTACTCACCAGTTGACCAGCATGGCGGCATTATTCCCCGACATAAACGGAAGTTCCCCTCCGACATTGTGAAATACAAATCCTTGGGAGAAAAGCAGTAAGATCCACCAGGGGAACATGTTCCTCCTCATTCCTCTGCCCCCAGTCCTGTCGGGATCCATGCATCAAGGGCAAAGGTGACCCCGGGGCGTCCCAGGTTGGCAGCGCCTGGACGTGTCCAGATGTTTTCGACAGCAGTAGAAGTCGACGTGGTGGTTGCGAGCCAGATGGCCTGGAGTCATGAGGGCGTCAGAGGGCCCAGACGGTGGGGTCGCAGTAAGAACTAGTGGTGTTGGGGATCTCTGATCGAGGCATGGCAGTGGCTGATGCTGATAGATCTTGTATATGGTGGGTTGTTCACCCTCAGCTGGGAGCACCTGCAAAATAACCAAATTTACCTCACTCTCTGGCTGCTGTCAGTTGATGCCTGCAGTGCATTTCCTTCTTCCCTTCGCGCACCAGCTGATCCCATCAAGAATCTTGAATCAATATTCCACAAACAGCTGCTAAATAACAGAAAAACAACACACAAAAAAGAGGAAATGATAGAAAAAGTCCACACGGTCACCCGCCCTCCATCCCACCAGTGATTAGCAGCAGTGGCAGGAGTGTCCCTCTTCCTGGCTTAGAGTGAGTGCTGAGGTGTGTGTGTATGTGGTGACTGTCAGCAGTTAGAAATCATGCTTCATGTGTGTGTTTGTGTATGTGTGTATGTGTGTTTCTGTCAGCGCCTGGATTGGCAGGGCAGGGTAGGCGGGGCTTAGAGCTCTGTGAGGATCCCAGGACAGGAAGCCTTACCCCCCCCCCCGCTTTACTCCCTCTCTTTCTCTCACTGATGGCAGGATGCAGATTGTAACCAGGGATTAGGGAGGTTCAAAAATCCGATTTTGCCTGGAGAAAGCCTTGTGTATTACTGTGTGTGTGTGTGTGTGTGTGTGAGAGAGAGAGAGAGAGAGAGAGCGAGAGAGAGTGAGAGAGAGAGCTCGTGTACATGTGCTCTAATGTGTGGAATATAGTCATTGGATTTTTCAGTTTACCAGCGCCTGCAGTCACAAACTGCTGCCGGCAAGAGGATTTTTTAAAGCCTCAAATGCAATCTTCAGTTGTTTAACTGAATATTGTGCCCCCTCTCTTTCTATCTCTCTATCCCTACAATTCCTTTGGATTTACCTCCAACTGCCATCGCTCCATTGTTGAATCCCTGACACTAACTGCATAATAATCTATTGTCATGTCCTCGCAATAATTAATGCCGCTTTGCGCTCATTTTTCAGTTTAATAATGGAGTTCGCCATTATGTTCAACTGAATATGAAATGTTCCCTTCATCCCAGCTTCATTTTTTAACTGTTCCACCTCCACGCTGCAGTTTTCAACGCCTCTGATTATTTCATTACTGAAATAGCGGGAGGGATTTATATATTAGCTGGGTGAAGCATGAAAAGTATTTATCTCTACATTTGTGCCCTTTTTATACAGTGATTGAGCAACATCACAGTAATTTCAGACACTATTAGATAAGTTTTCAAATGCAACAAATAAACATGTAATGTTAATGTCATCCTAAGTGATAAAAACAATATATTTTGTGCTTTAAGTAGCTAAAATCACACATTAAAAACAATAACTCTATGTATAAAACCATATTTACCCTGGTGTGGTTCATATCGTATCATTAGGAGACATCTAACCCTTCACCTTGTTTACTTACCCTGTCTAACTTTATATCCTTTTCATTTCCTTGTCTCCCCTCAGGACAGTACACAGTGATGATGGCCCACTTTTACCTGAAGAGGAAGATTGGATATTTCGTCATCCAAACATATATGCCCTGCTTCATGACTGTAATCCTCTCCCAGGTGTCATTCTGGCTAAACAGAGAATCCGTTCCTGCAAGGACTGTCTTTGGTGAGTGAGGCTGCTTATTTACTCTTTTTTGTAAACCTTTTATTTATCTGTGTAATAGTCTTGTCTTGGACATTCACACCAGAGAGAATAATCATTTTGTTGACCGCAGTAGCAGGCAGTTAAGAGTTATTAAAGTGCCCACTTTTGTGGAGTGAGGTGAGACTGTTGCTGGTTTCTTGGCAGCTTGTAAAACCTAATTTAAACTTACTGTGGCCTTTGTTTGCACCCAGGGGTGACCACTGTGCTGACCATGACCACCCTCAGCATCAGTGCCAGGAACTCACTCCCTAAAGTGGCCTACGCCACAGCCATGGACTGGTTCATTGCTGTGTGCTATGCTTTCGTCTTTTCTGCCCTCATCGAGTTCGCCACAGTGAACTACTTCACAAAGAGGAGCTGGGCCTGGGATGGCAAGAAGGCTCTGGAAGCACAGCACCCTAAGGTACAGCCTGTGGGCACCAAGTTATATTTGATAGATACAAAACACCTAAAATACTATTCACATAATCTTGGTCGTGTCAGTGCCCTGCTGATTCTGCTTTAGATGATCATATCACTGGTTTCACATCTTTTCACCCATAAATTATTTATCACAAATCACTGTCTCCCATTTTCCAAAAAAGATTCAGTACCTTTCAGACTGATGTTTTACCTTTCAACAAATTGGTTTCCTACAGAGATGATTAACTTGGTTAAAACAGGTCATCATTTAAAGTTAATGGTTTCATTACCTTTACTTTTCAAGACTTAAATGATCATTGCATGGTATTGTAGTTTTCTCCAGGGGGGATTTGTTTTGATGGTGCGTGCATGAGGACGTTGTTTTATGTGCAATGCCGTGCATCCCTAGAATGTAACCAAGCACAGAGGCTATCAAAAATAATGTGAATTTAGGGGTGTCTTGTATTTAAAGGTTGGTTTGGCAAATGAGTTTGACATCCCCATGTGGAAATGAACTAAAGCATGCCAAAGGCACCAGTATGGTCCTTCAAAGACCTCAAAAGATGTTGACATTTTTGGAAATTTACTACTTTCCAGCAAAGATGTAGATGAAAACATCGATACCATACTCGTGTCTGTAGGATCCAGAAGACGGCTAGCTTAGCTTAGCATTAAAACTGGAAGCCGACACAGGCAGCTAGCTGGTCTCTGCCAAATAACAAACTGACCCTACCAGCATCTCCAAAGCCTCACTAAGTATCTGTGGCCGTGTTTTTTTTTTTTACCTTTGGACAGAGTCAGGCTATCTGTTTTCCCTTGATTCCAGTCTTTACGTTACGCTAGGCTAGCTCTCCCCTGGGTCCAGCTTTTAGGTTGGTGTACAATTGAGGGAGTGGTATCAATCCTCTTGTCTGTTGCCAAGAGACCAAACACATTTATTTGCCAAAATATCTACTTAATTTCTTTAGGGAACTACTTTGGTGTCCGTGTATAACATTAAAGTGGTATTTCCAAATGACAAATAGTTAAAGTCATATTTAGATTTGTGAATCACACTGAAAACATTGAGACACAAGGTTTTGTTTTGTTTTTTTTGTTTGTTTTTTTCCAGAGCAGATAATTTGGATCCTGGGTTATCAGGATATTGATACTTCACACTTCACAACATTGCTTATCATACAGGTTGCTTGATCTAGTATTACCAGCTGCACTTAATCCTATACCTGCATATTGCAATCATCATAAATAAAAATCCAACTGCCAAACCACCAGTGGGAATCCTGCTGCCACCCTCAGGAAAATTCAACTACACAGCAGCCCACATTTTACCAGAATGTCCTGCCAGAAATGTTTTACCTCTTTAAATCACTAATCATTCCAGACAGAATGAAACACACTGCTTGTCTCAGGCCAGAAATACTGGTAACAGCAGAGCAAACGGCATCTGTGGAGGGCTCAAGACTAATTCACTGCTCAATTTAATCTGTCCCACTGTAGAAACGAGACCACATGGTGCTGTCAAAAAAGCCCAACAACGTTTGCTCGGCAGGAGTCAATTACACCCCCAACCTCACCAAGGACGTGTCCATCTCCACCATCTCCAACACAACTTCAGTGCAGCTCCGATCCTCTGAGACCAAGATGGTCGACCCCAAGAAGACTTACAACAGCGTCAGCAAGATCGACAAGATGTCGCGGATTGTGTTCCCCGTCCTCTTTGGAACCTTCAACCTCGTCTACTGGGCCACGTACCTTAACAGAGAACCAGTGGTAAAAGGAGTTGTCACCTCAACGTAATCTCTCTCTTTTTTCTTTTCTGTTTTTGGAGTCAGAGAATTTATGTATGGGAGGAAGTTGGAGCCTAATTGGAGAGTGGGTGGACAACAAGGAAGGGGGACGTTGTAAGGTCTCTGCCCTAGACAAAAAAAAATAAAAAACAAATACCAGTGCTTGAAGAACAAGACCAAACTATACTCAGCCATCTAATTCAAGCAATTTGAATGGGTGCAAGGCTGAGATAGAATATCTTTCTTGTTTTTCATGGCCTAAAAAAACTGCTTGATCACAAAGAAACTGCTTTTAAGACTGTGTCAACAAGAGCGTGGGTGCTTTGCTTCTTTATCATCCATCCTGCCGCAGTTTGCATGACGCTTTACTCAAAAGGAAACCATGGACTCCTCTTTGTCTTGAACACTGACCATGTATATGCCAATCACTGCTTACAGTCTGAGAACACACTTCATTGCTTTTACTCAAGGAAGGATTTTAGATTGAACTAATGTAGGCATATTGAGCAAATTTAAATGGTTCATATTGCACTGGACATATGCTATGAGAAAGAACTGCAATACAACATGCATTTGAATTTGAAACATGGATTTAAAAAAATGTACGTAATTCCACTCTGTGGAGGAGAAGAAACATCTCTTGAGATCAATGCTGCAAGTGCATTAATAATTCAGTTTTATGTCTCTTTTTTAAAAACCTTCGCCATTTTTTCTCCTGTTGCAGTGAGTGCTTGTGTGTCTCTTCGTACATCTTTACTTGAATTTCAAAGCCTACTGCTGCAGGCCAGGTTTCCCAAAAGCATTGGCAGTCGAGGTCTCAATGAAGAATGAAAAAAAAAAAAAAGGCTACCTGAAGGTTGAAAAAATGTATCTGGCCCGTTATCATTACAGGGGTTTCTGAATTTCTTAATAAAGAGGCTCCTCTTCATTCATAAAATATTTAAAAGTTGTAATTTAGGGCAGCACACCAACAGAAATTAGTAGAAAATTGTCTTTGGCCCACTTACAATAGTTGACTGGACAGCTGAGGATTGTGGAATCACACAAATTTAGGATTGAATTTATGTTCTGCAATTGTATTTTGAGTCTGGGTCACTCAGTTTGGAAACTAATATTCACAGTTGAGAGGCCAGTGCTTGAGTGTGTAAGATACAAATCAGCAGAGTGATTCTGAGAGTACACAGACTGTCATTTAGTGAAATGACCAGGGTTTAAGCCACTATTTAGGTTATCATCCATGCTGCTGATGTGTCCTGAGGCAAAACACTGCGCCACTAAGAGTTTTGCAAAGATAAACTTTGACTATGGCATAAAACAAACCAATAGTCAGACTTCAGATGGACATCAAAATTAATCTGGTGCTGATTAAGTCTTTACTGTTTTAAGTAAAACTAATTTGAACTGTGGGTAAATAAGACTCTTTTCAAACCTAAAAACATGACTGACCAAGCAGCTGTTACTCACTGGTCATTTCCATTCACTTCAGGAAAAAATTTTGTGTTCTGGAAGATATCCTGCAGGGAACAAAGAGACCAACAATAAAAAAAAAACCTCCAGTATCATGAGGTCACATATACAAACAGAAAGATAAACAAAAAAATCCTCAAGAGTGAACATAGGTCAGAAAGCATTGGTCATGCCAGAAAGTGGCACACCACAGTTAATCCACATTTTCAGGAAATATTTGTTTCTAGAGGCTACTACACGTCAACCAGTCGGAGACATGCTAAGGCTAATCAGTTACAACAGATCTCAGAATTTCTTTCAGTTTTCTCTGCACTGAGCAGCTAACTTTTCCTGGATTTTATCCTTGGGATTTTACATGATATCATTCAGTAAAGAGTTTTTTTGTTGTTTTTTGTTTTTTTTTTTAAACAGGAGAGCTAGCCAGTTAGCAAGCTTTTAGATCAGTCACTGATGGATGAATAATAAATAAATAAGTTTATTCAAGGAACATACTGTATAGTACCAAAAACTCCCGTCTCAACCATCTCTTTGGAAAAAATTTCATTCCTCCGACAAAGGAGGGTTACTTAAAGTGGATTGTGTAACACAGCTAATAAGCTATGCTAACTTCCTCGATTTTGGGCACTCTGGATTTCTGTTCCTTCAGATGTTAGCACTGTCCAGATTACTTACTATTGGGCCAAGAGTTCAAATCTGGGGGGTTAAGTTCACCAAAATTGAACTTAACCCCCCCCCCTCAAAAAAAAAATTGAAAGATTTATTTTGCCAATGCAAGCGAATCCACTGTTACTGGAATGTACTTATTTTGCCACAAGATTTTTCCATTTTAAATGTAAGTGTTACCAGGCTTTTAACATACCAAGACTATTGGGAAATTAGGCTGTGTCTCATAAGGGAATCATGTAAATAGACTTTTTGATTTACTCTTTTTTGCTTTGACACAAAAAAGACGATATCAAGATTCTTGCATTTGCTTTTCAAGCCCTTAGGAAAAAAAATGCCAAAGTCTAATGTTGACTTTCAATTTATTAAGAGTATGTTTTTGTCTCTTTTCTTAATGTTTTGTGTACATGTGTAAGATTCTTTTCTTCTTGTTGCTTGTATAAGACCTTACATCTGGCCAAACTTGGCTTTTAATGTTTGAATTGAATCGGATTTTTAAGTATTTATTTCTACACTGACTTAATTGAACTGGAAGCAACGGGGCACACGTAATGGCTCGAGCCCGCCGTGACAGAACGTGTGACTTCTTGAACCTTGGTGTGACATACTCAGGAAAAAAAAAAAAAAGGACTCGTGCTTCCAGCAGAAGAGTTGCCTCAGAGTCCTCAGCGTCTATAATCACATGGATTTTAAAAAGTATAGTTCACTCTGCCACCTGCTGCTGGGAGCGGTGTCCCTCATAATTTTTTGGCGCTGAATGGCTCAGTGAAAAACCATGTAAATAAAGATGACATCGGCTGCTACTGTACCTGCTTTGCTTTGTGAAATTGGGACCTTGAGTAATAATCTTCAAGGTGTCAGTTTAAAATTCTTCCCAAAGTGCTTTTGTTTTAAATTTCTGTGCCATAATAACCAGTAGTCTTTTTTGTGCTGATTTGGGTTGATGTTGAATCTGCCATTTATGTAAATCTAAGGTGTTTTTATCCGTCTAATGTTTGGTTGGTGTCTATCGGAAAAGCTAAGACTACTGTATGTTTCAGTGCTTATTAAAAGCACACAGCAGTGTGAAAGGAAGTCCAATGAGATGCAGTTGAAAGGTGGTCTATACATCCATCTGTCTAGGGTCGCCATGGCAGCCAAGTGCAAATGAACAGACCAGACATCCCTTTCCCTGGTAACAGCCTCCAACCTCTGTATCTATTCCTACACTCCCAGTTTGTTTCCAACTCTGCCGCTAATGCCCATTGTCAAGTAAGACAATATTCTTTTGTTTCTGATTATGCCTGCAGAGTCCAAAGTTTGGGATCATTTGTTTACTGTGTCTGAGCTAACTGCTCCAGTGCTGCTTAATTTGAGCTGACCAAGCCTTACTTTGAGTTAATATGCCAAAGTTAATGAAACTGTAATTAGATTATTTGGTACAGACATTAATTGTTCCCATCAGAATGAATTATAATATAATCACGTTGGTGGTCGTCGGTCTTGCCCAATACTTTGGTTTATGACCAAATACATGCAAAGCTAATTCAGTTCAATTCTAAATGCTTTATTCATTCTTTAAGGGGCTATTTAAAAATACAAATATGACGATGTTAGAAAAAGATAGAATACACAAGGATGAACTGCATTTCAGAGTTAGCAAACGATCTCCACCACGAAGGAACATATCATGTCCAAAAATGTCCAAAAATGTCAAAGGTGCAAGTGTATTCCCTTTAACATTTCCATCAGCCTCAGCTTTGCTGGCTATTCTACTTTAGAGTTAATTAGCAAATGTTTGCATACTAACAAACGAGACTGTAAACATGCTAAACCTGCTTAGCATCAGCATGATTATTTTTAGCATGCAGACATTAGCATCTAGCTCAAAGCACTGCTATGCCTAAATGTGGCCTCACAGAGCCACTAACATGGTTGTAGACCTCTGTTGGGCAAATTGTTTTTAGTCTGTCAAATCTAAAAAAAAAAAAAATTGCCCCTTAATAAGCGCTTACGTTTTCTCTTTCATACTTTACAACAAAACTTTAGCATAATTTTCCTGGAGCTGGAGAAGGAAAGGGAAGTGGAGCTAAAATTTTCCGTAGCGTGGATTAAAAAAAATCCTCAGACAGAGAAGAAAGGAAAGCTTATAATGTAAAATGGGAAGGGACATTTTCAAAACTGAAAGATTTCAGATAATCTCAACAGCCTCCACTTCAGCAAAGGTCAGAAGATCTCCATCTGTAGTCTACATGGCAGACTAGATCCTTTCTATACACACATCTTTCTTGGCATCCAAGAAATGAGTTCCCCCTATCTACCCATCCATCCATCCATTTAACCAACCCTCCCTTCTGTGTTGCCAGCCAAGAAACGATTGCCCACGCCTCCCTCCTTCCTTCAGCCACTGTGACAGACTCATCTGCCATACATCTGTTAGAAAAGGGATTTAGTTCCGCTTAAGTTGCTTTCACCCGTTCAGGGGGGCCCCTTACAGCAAAACGTTTCACTCCAATTTAAGCCCCGACTGGCCCAGCCGATGACAAATGCTTGTTTTCTCTCTCTGTTGCGTCTGGACAGATGTGGCTGGTGCGTGTTAGGGACAAATTTAGGATTGATTATATGTACTTTATCCTCAGCTAGCTCATGGGCGGCGAAGCAGACTGGAGTTTTGAACTCGGGTCTCTCAACTAGGGAATGTAATGCACATAAGGGAGAGAGACTGACAGTAGGCAGGGCCGTGGTAGCTTCAACAGTTGCCTACCAGAGGACGGCTATGGCCAGCCACTGCACATGCCTGAGATCTTTATTGCTTTTGAGCATTAACAAAGTACTTTGTCTGATTTTGTTCTGGAGGAAACATTAAACTGAGATCTTCGCTTAAAATTTTTGCAAAACTGCAGCAAAACCATTGTAGCTATAGCTGGGCTTAACAA
This sequence comes from Istiophorus platypterus, assembly GCA_016859345.1. Taxonomy (NCBI): domain Eukaryota; kingdom Metazoa; phylum Chordata; class Actinopteri; order Istiophoriformes; family Istiophoridae; genus Istiophorus; species Istiophorus platypterus. The sequence goes on along the minus strand of CM029131.1, from coordinate 4,579,854 downwards.
AGTTTATGTGTTATTCATTCTTTGTTTTATGTGCAGTATTTGTTTTATGTATTATACTAAAAATGATCAAATAAAAAAGGATGAACAAAGATGGCATTCGGGAATTATTTTCAAACATGGTGTATATTACAAAATCCTAAATCATGATTATAGCTGCTAATATAAAAAGAAGGAAATCTGACTGCATTTCTTAGTTGTACTGATATGATTAAACTTCTTAATGAAAACAGCTTGATACTTAGTGTCTGCAGGCTCGACTTCAACTGGTCACATAACTGGGACATATGTTTTTTGTCTATGTTTGTGCTTGTGTATGCAGCACTGTCGTTACTTTCTCCATAAAAGACAAATGTAAGAAATCAACTTAGGTGACAAGCTGCCAGTCCTGCTTTCCCATGTGACCGAGGCTAGAATTATCTAACATCATGATTATATTTCATCATGGTATTATGTTGGTGAGATGATCCTTAGATTTCACTTTGCAGAGCACAGTCATCCTATCATTCGTTAGGAACAGAACTCTTTAATATGCTAATTATTATAGATAAGTCATAAGTTTTTGGGTGTAATAGGGATACGCAGAGGTAGAACGTAACTACGTACATTTACTCATGTACTGCAGTTAGGTAAAGCTTGAAGTACTAGCACTTTACTTAAGTATTTCCATTGTATTCCACTTTGTACCTTCATTATAAAGTCTATTATATCTCAGAGAAAAAGACTGTGATTGCATATAAAAAAATCATATCAAATAGGATGATAAGCTTATAAAATGGTTTCCAGATGTTTCAACGTGTGACCTCCTACAAGAAAAAGACCAAAAAAAAGTAGATTCGTGTGCATGGACCAAGCCCTGGATGAGAACCTGTTAAAACTAGTTCTAAACAGAGCAGCTACGACAGTAAACTGCTTTTTACGCACTGATCCATCACTAAAAATCATATAATAGAATATATCAGGCCTTTTTTTTCCTGCAGAACATGTATTTTTACTTCAGGGTCAATTCCATGATAACACTTCTGTACTTTTCCTAAAGTATTAGTAGTGAATGCAGGACCTCTTACTTGTGACTAAGTATTTTTTTTACACAGTTTCACAGTTTCATTCCTACTTTTACTCAGGAGAACTCTTAATGGGTAACAAAACTAACAGCGTAACAACAGCCCCATTAAGTTTTCCTAGTTTTTGTTTGTTTGTTTGTTTTGTTTGTTTATTTCTTGGTGGGGGGGGGGGTAAGTCTGTTGCATGCTGGGCCACCAGGGGGCAGTGAAGCCTCTCAGAGACGACTTATCCTGAGCGTGGACGAGAGCTCGCTCTCTCTCTGTGCCTGGTGTGTGAATCCCGATAAGACTCCCAGCGGCGACCGTCATCAGGCAAACAGCGTCCACCGATGTAAACAAAAATCAGGCGCACATTCACTTACACTAGTATCCTACTGTGTTTTTGACGCCCTTAAACTCATATTTGATACTTTTTCTAACAATCTGCACAGTGGACTATTCTGCAGAACTGAAAATGTGGATTAAAGTATTAAAGAAATCAGAATAAAGGGTTGAGTTTAAGGTGGTTTTTCCTTTTATTGTGGAGCCAGTAAGAGCAAATCTGCTTCTTATTTCCCAGCACTTTTTAACCCGATAAAAGCTGATACCTTCGGATTACTGTGTGATTAATCGGCCTGATTTCAAAAAGCACATGTGCAGAAAAATGTAATGAAATAAATAAATAAACACAGCTCATGACGTAGCCCGCAAGTTTTAAAAAAAAAAAGAGGGGTAGTCGCTTGCGTTTGTCATCCAGATAAATGTAATGCAGCTGTGATCCAGGTGTTGTGCCTAGCCCGTGCATGATGCTCATCTGCTAAGGTTCACCAGCACCACCAGCAGCACCACCAGCACCGGCAGCACCAGCTGCAGACGGCGTCTCCCCGAAGATTGTGGTGCCCACACAGGCGTTGGAGAGGGGAGCAGGGCGCCTCTGGATCCCGTCGGCTTCCGCTCCTGCTCCGCCGGGCTGGTCACGCTGACTGATCGTTGGGTGCGTCCCGGAGAACACCCCCCCCCACCACCCCCCTCATCACCCCTACACACACACACACACACCCCAATCACCCACCCACCCACCCCCTTTGTGCGAGGAGCGCGGAGGACCTGGAGTGGGTGGGTGGGGGGGGGAGACCGCTGCTGCGTGGTGGCCGCGGACGACGCGCAGAAGAAAGTGCGTGGGCGGATGAGGAAGTTCGGAGCCCGGATTGATGGTCACACACCTACTGTACGGGCACTTTTTCTTCCTCCCCCCTCCTCCCCCACCCCCCTCCTCCCCCTCGCAGCGGCGGCGGCAGCAGCAGCAGCACACGCCGGGGTCTCCGTCCACCGATTCCTGCCTGCGATCAGAGGTGATCCGCGCAGGGGAAAATGACAATCAAGTTTGTGGCCGTCCTCCTCTTCGCTCTCCTGCTCGCTCCAGGCGCTCGGTGAGTCCCGTTTGCGCCTCTTTTTTTATTCCATTTGCATGATCAACAGCTGGAAGGATTTTTCTTTTCCCCCCCCTAAAGCTTCAAAAGTTGAGGGTATAAAGGCAATTACGCATTTTATGTGAATGAGTCAGGCTGGTAATGCATGTGGGTTTTTTTTTTTTTTTTCTTTTTCTAAGGGCTTTCCCCGCAAACACGCACACACACGCACACACAGACACACGTACACACACACGCACACACGCACGCATAAAAAGAAAATGTAACAACCGTTTTCTGCAGAGTCTAAATCCAGAGTCTGGGGTTTGACAGTCGTTTCCAGTGGGAATCAGTTCAGGCACAACCCGCTTACATCATTGCCTGGAAATTGTTTAGATGCTGCGACAAAGTTTTCATGACAGTGTTGTTTATTAAAGGTGGGCAAACATGATTAACGACCCCCCCCCCTCCTCCTCCTCCTCCTCCCCTCCGCACACACACCTACCCCCCCCCCCCCAGCTCTGACCTACTGGAATATGGCGACGACGACGAAGATCACCACGATGCCACATCAATCAGCTGCCCCCCTGGTGGTCCAGGAGGAGGGGACGCGCTCATCCTCAAAACAAACTGCTGCTGAATACGACAAGACGCTGCGGCCAGACATCGGAGGTAGGATCAGTGGGCGTCGAGCCTGTGTAATAAAGTAAACGCTCCGCTCCCGGGGAGTCCGGGGGGGGGGGGGGGGGGGGCTGGAGGAGCTGTCCCCGGTGCTGGGTGCTGGGTCCTGGGTCCTGGGGCCGGAGCTGTCCCCGGTGCTGGGACCCGAGAGGCTGCAGCACTGCACGGGATCTGATGTCAGGGCTTAACCAGCCAAACAGTCCCACATATTACAAAAACAGAGGAAAAGTAGTAAATCCTCACATTTAATAAACTGAATAAAGAAGACATGTGGCTTTTTTTTTCTTCCCTTTTTGCTTGACACCTGCCGGAAATAATTGATTGATTACTAAAAATCACTCCAGACTAATTTTCTAGACTAATCGATTAGTCAACTAATTACTGTGGCTCCTGCATAACCCGACCCAGCTTTAGGCGCTAAGCAGTGATGCACCCAGGGAGGGATTTTGATGTTAGGTACATATGGATATTTATAATGTACAAAACAAACACCGTCTCTTCAAGAAAAACATTTGTTGAAATTGATTTTTCATTAACAGTGAGTAAATGGAAGATCTTTTTTAAGAGCCCTAGTTAATTTAATTAATTTACCATCGCTGATGCCTTCCTGTTTTATCAGATCATCTCGTGTTATGTATGTAAGATCTTAATCTGCAAAGTAACTTGTAGCTAAAGTTATCAGATAAATGCAATGGAGTAAAAAGGACAATATTTGCTTCTGAAATATAGTTGAGTGGTAGTATGAAGTGACACGAAATGGAAACGCTCAGGTAAAACACAAGTACGTACAACTGCGATGAAATACAGTTCTGGAGTAAATGCATTTAGTTACATTCCACCGGTAAAAACCTCTCTCAGTCCAAGGCCAGATATAGTATTTCTCTGCCAACTTCAACCCATGTGCCTCTCAAAGTCTCTTATAAGCTTCAAAATGCGGATGTCTCGCACTTTATTGCTTTTACACTCACATAGGAAATTGGTTACAACATGAATTTTATTAAAATGGCAAAGGGGTCAGATATGAAAGCTCATTACAGAACAGTGCCATGACCAACCAGCGTCATCTTTGGGGTTTTTTCTTTTTTTTTTTTTTTCCTGGGGTGAAACCGATGGGAGCAGTCGGCTCACACCAGCCTCGTAATTTCTACATAACACAGTCAACCGTTTCCCATTATGGAGAGTGGGACCCGACCGACAGTGAAACTCAAACGTTGCCCGGATACTTATGACGACGTGTAAGGAGCAGTTACGGCCAAGCTCATTTTGTCCATATGGACCAGGGCTAATGGCAGTGATGTTCCACTGGGACAGAGATGGTTGAGATTAAGCTTCAAACAGTCACAGAAAACAAAATCTATTTTAGTTCTATGGCTATTTCTATATTTTGAAGAGAGTCTGTGTCTGAATGATGGTTTACTCTTCACTGATCATTTTTTTTCCTGAAGGTTAATTGTAGTTAACAGGTTTGCTGAAAAGCGACAAGCTAGTAAAACCATCTTCTTTCTAGCATGTGCAAACATGATATCACTGTCCAATAATCAACATAAATCTCCAAATTACAAGAGACATTTACAACTGTTCCTTAATGGTTTGAAAATATTCTTACTATTTGAGCTTAAAATAAAAGTATAGGTAAATAAATCATATGTAAAATCTCACTGGACTGTCTGACTAATGTATTGTCACAAAGCTATAAACAGGGCTGTTATTCTTAGCCTTTGAAAAGACATTCTAGAGATACATGGTTTTCTTGGAACTGATAAGCTCATGTAATATCTCTCAGAGACGGCATTTGTATCTGTGAGAGATTTGGGGATGGGCTGTGTGTGTGTGTGTGTGTGTGTGTGTGTGTGTTTGTGTTTGTGTGTTTGTGTGTGTGTGTGTGGGGGGGGGGTCGCCTCAGATGTGAATTTTTCCTATTTTCACCATTATTAGAAAAATAGAAATAAAAATTTCAAAAAAATGCTCCAAAATAACTACAAGTTCTTCAGATAATTCTTTGTATTGGGTAACTAGAATATCTAGTGTCAAGTTTCCATCAAAATGTAACAAAAATCCCCCCCAAAAAAAGGGGATCAGCAAAGGAAAAAGCATAAACGAGCAGCAGTCAGATCTGAAATGATCAAAAGTGATGTTGAAAATTTCTCGGCTATATTTTGGACTTTTTCGGAAATTCCTGTCATTTCCACTTAGGTTTTTTTTTTTTTTTATGCACGATTTTGAAATTGTGTATAAATATGTGTGCGTGGTGACACAGTTTATGTCCGTCCCTGTCAAAGCACACGGACCCTAAAAGCCGATCAGAAAAAGTCTTTACCCAGTTAACTCAAACTCTTAAGAACAATGGGCATTTACATATGACAGCAATTACTGCATGTAGGCGACAGATACACATCAACGGGCATATTTTGGGCACAGGCTGGGTGAGTGTCCTCTTCCTACGTATTGCACATATGTTTTTGTGTGTGTGAGGTTGCAGGTAGTAGTTTGAGTCCAGCTCCTGCACTGATTGCAGCCACGTTATTTCCTCTACTGTTACGGCGCAATCAAAATGCCGAGCTCGAAGTTGGAGGGTAACATTCTACCACAGAGCGGCGGGGAGGCCAGCTGCTAATCAAATGGTTGCGGGTTTGATCCCCGGAGTGTTCTCACTGGTGGGCTGCTGACTGGAAAGGTTTCCTGTGCTGAGTGTGAAGTCGTTACAGTCCTGTTTATTGTTTCTGCCGCCTGTCAGGAGTAACTAGGAAAAAAACCAAGGCAGTCCGTCCGTCATCTGGACGTGAGGCGTGGTGACCGGTGACGTGATAGTCCCGTGGGTTTAGTATGATCGCGTTGAGATGGGTTTATCATGGCCCTGTATCTGATCCAAAGCATAAAATCAAACGCCTGTGCTCTTGAGCGAAGCTCTGATTGTTAACTGCTTTTGACTTCTGTTTTCTGTGATTAAAACGCTTGTACACAGCTGTGCATTTGCATCTCAGTGGGAAATTAAAATGTCTAACACTGACACATATACCAGCCGGTGTTATTCTTGATGTAAATCCAGACACTGCAATTTCTGTCAAAAATCACAATCCCTCCTGGAGTCATAACTCACTCACATCTGAACTAACGGACATGATACACATAGTTTTACATTTTCATCTTCAATGTCCAACATCATTTAACGTACAGAAATCCTTTTAGAAAAAAATCACTCTTTTTAACTCCCAAACCTGCCTGAGAATCGTCACATATTTAAGTTTTCTTGGGAATCAGAGTAATCAAGTGATAGTTGTCTGTACTTCCACGGATACGATGCAAACAGGAACTGCTATCAGCTATTTCTGGAACTTAGAGACTCCATGGAAACACGTTCTGTCCGACAAAAACACCCAAAAGATGCGAGTTTGTGGTTTCAAAATGGAGACCGGGATTATCCCTCAAAACAAAGTGTGACAAAAAATAATAATAGGAGATGTAAAAACCATTAAGACAAGTTAAAAAGGTAATTGGGGGGGTGGTGGTGGGGGGGGGGGGTTACTGGACCTTAAAAAAATATCATAAAGCTATTCTAAAAAACATTTTTCTGATCTTTGCTTATTTGTGAATTATTATAAACTTTTACCATTTTGAGCCTCAAACTGGTCTTATACTGAAATGATGAGAGACATAAAGGTAACTAGTAACTACACCTGTGACATAAATAAATATATATATATATATATATATATACTGTATGTATGTCTGTATTCACTCAAGACTGTAGTTAGGTGGAACACTTGATTAAATGCACTGAGCTGAATTCCACCATTGAAAATAATACTATAACTCTCTTAATAATTAGGAGTTGGGTCTGTTTGCCACTAATCTCTGTCTCTCAGCTGCAGGACTCATGGGCTTGAAGTCATTTCTGTGTTTATTAAGACTCAGTCAGATACTTTGCACCTTTTAGTCGCCACTGCCAAAGAATTTCATTTGTAACGGTTTCAGTTGGGAGCTTAAGTAGCGGCAGATAAAGTTTCTTTAGACTTTGTGCAAAGACTCAGGTGGGAACACTTATCTCCAGATCATTAAGAGTGTTTATTTGTTTTCTTAGGTTGTTTAAAATGGCCAAGCACTCGGTTTTCACAGGCAATAACGTTGTGGGAATTAAATTTTTTTCTTTTCTTTTTTTTTTATGCCTCTGCCAGTGGCTCAGTTCAGTCTGGTAGATCACCTTGTGGAGGGGGAATCTCCGGCTCTGATTCCATAATTAAGGATGAAAATTTGATGAGATTCAGTTGACAAACCTCAGTATCGTCCATGAAATGTTAATGTCCTAGCAGGATAACGTGAGGCGGTGTGAAAACACACACACTCACACACTCACACACAAACACACACACACACATGCACACACTATTAAAGACAGATCTGGGACATTTAAGTCATTGTAAAAAAAGACTGGGTTTAGTTGAGAGCTGCTGCAGTGAATCTCTGAGAAACACACACACACACACTCACACACACAGGCACACACACGAACATGAACACAAACACAAACACAAACACAAACACACACTCTCGCAATAACAAGTGCACTCACTCAGACAGCCAGCCGCTGAAGTCAGAACAGTGTGGCTCATTTCTGAGATACACCTGGATTTTGTCTAAATCAAACACCCACACACACACACACACACACAAAAACACGGTATCAAACAATGCTTTTCTTTATGCCTCATTTTAAAATGTGAGCTCCTCTCTAGTTGTGCTTGTTTATATGCTGCTGGCTGTGGAACCAGAATAGACAGACCCAAATATGCACAGTTTTGTGCATATTTGAGATTTGTTTTCTTGATTCCTTAACTGGACGTTAGTTTTCAAACACACAAGTGTATTTGTATCTCACAGTGAGGCCCTGCTTCTCTGGAGCTAAAATCAAGCAGGAGAGGCTGGGGATGGTTGTTCACTTCTCTTCTCCTCTTTTGTTTTTGGACGTTTTAAATTTTAACATGTTAAAAATGTGATATCTTTCAGTGTGTTTTTAATAACAATTTAACTCTATTATGTTATACTTGTTAGATACACCATGTTACTGTAGATCAAATTGTAGTAGTTTTAGGGCTGTAGGCTAGAGGAGGAAAAGTTTTTTGTGTGGACAAAATATCAGAGACACGACTAAACACAACTAAAGCTGGTGTATCAACAAAAACAGAACATTCGTTAGTAGGGTAACGACTGTTCCGCTTGAATTGCACGACATTGTACAGATATAAGTGTTTTCCACGTTATGGTTAACGTAATAGTGTTGGCGGGGACAACTTTATGCTACTCAGGCATCTTTTAAACAGGCAACTCAGTATCACAGCAGTGGTGCAAAATCTGAAAAAAAAAATAAAATAAAAAAATAACAGCAGAAATCTGAGATACAGCAAAACAGAGTTATTATCTTAGTCCCAGTGTTTGTTTTCCTTCCTGTCTCTTCCAGTCTCGTGAAGTCAGCAGTGAGCCTAATCTTCATATAAAGTGGGTGACTGGTCCACTTAAGAAAAACGCGACCCAGATTCCCCCGGAGCAGAACAAGTGTTGAGTCTCACCTTAGCCGATAAGAAGCAGTTCGCCTCAGATGAAGATGAGATGCTTTTGTGTCCCTATTGTGTCACTTTCCTTTTGGGTTCAGAGCGTGATCACCGTGTGCGATCGGTGGGATCCTCGTGTGCTGTGCGAAGACACGCACGCACGTGTGCATGTGTGTGTGTGTGTGTGTGTGTGTGTGTGTGTGTGTGTGCGTGTGTGTGTGTGTGTGTGAGTGTGTGTGTGTGTGTGTGTGTGCTTCAGCGTGTGCGTGCTCACCAGAGAATCCAGGGCAAAGCAGGCTGGAGCGTCAGCCCTTTCATGTTGTGTTGGCTCTGCAGCCGGGCACATTTAGGCTTTGGAAGCCGGGATGATTCAAGGAGATGAAGTTAGGTCAAGTCCAGCCCTCAAACAAATCAAAGGTACATTCAAGACAAATCCAATCTCTGTGCTGAAGAGAGTTCAGTCTAAGGACTCTAGCCCACAGACTTTAAAACATGTGTCCAGAAACTATTAAAACCCATCAGTGAGCCACACAGTTATTCATGGTGACATGCTCCCTCATTATCATAAACAGACGCACACTGTAGTTTATTTTTGAGTCAGTGCCACATACACTGTCTCTACAGCTTCAGCACCGAGTGTGTATTAATCCACCAGCAAAGATAGCTCCCAAAACAATGCATCATTTGAGCGCACCTGAGTGACGTCTGCGGAAAAGGACAGTGCCCAGCTGATGTAGGAAATTACTGAGCCTCTAAAGAAAAGAAAAAGAAAAAGACAAAAGTGAAACGAAATGTTTGTGAGGCATTTTTAAACATTTACAGCTTCAGTAGGAACCAATTGGCTCGAGAAATAGACGAGGTAGGGAAGTCAGACAGTTTTGCTAAATAAGAGATGCACTAGGATGTTTGTTGCAATGTGTCACATGAAGCGACCGAAACCACCAAGACATTGCAAAAACAACAAAAATCACCTGCTCCAAATCCTGACCATGTTTATCCTCATATATATAATATTCTGCAAGAAACAAACAAAGACTAGGAAATTAGTCCCATTGACAAAAAAGCAAAAGAAGAAGAAGGAGCCACTGAACTGACCTCAGGAGAAATTACTGCTGAGTAGCTCAAAAGTCAAAACAACTGATTAAGCAATTACCACTTCAAGAAAGTGTCCTTATTTTAGATCCCTCGACTTTTAAGAAACAACTGAAACCGCATGCTAGTGAAATAACTCAACCTCATCAGATCTGAACTCGGGAGAAATCCCTCTGATTGGTTACAGCTCAGTTTCAGCCTGCATGCAAATATAGTCGGGCTGACAGCTTTTCAATACAGCCAGGTAGATAAACCAGTGGCAGCCTGCGTGTGATCGCAGCCAGCGACTCCGACTGAAGGCTGTAATTGTCCATAGCTAACAAGCTATTGATCCACACTGACTGACCAGGTTGCTGCAATCATATCTGCCATTATTGCCTCGCTGAATATGTCTGGCGCTTACAACCGGGCCTGGGCGGGCGGGGCGAGAGGGGAAAGACTGAGTGCGCATTTCAACTGGTGTGTGTTTCTGTGTGTGTGTTTAACTGTAACCAGCACAAAGTTACGATTCATCTCTATTTATTTGTCTGCTTTTATAGGATTTGTGGTCACTGATTTAGGTTTTCCTTACACACTTTCATAAGAATCATGTGTGACTTAGCCAAATCTGTGTGTGTGTGTGAGTGTGTGTGTGTGCGTGTGTGTGTGTGTGTGTGTGTGTGTGTGTGTGTGTGTGTGTGTGTGTTTGTTTTGGGGGGGTGTTATGTGTCACAAAGGAAAAAAGACTTTGGTTTAGATAAAAGCCAGGTGTGGGTCAGAAATAGAAACCTAAGCAGCTCAGACATCATTGGTTTGCAGCTGCTTCCTGTCTCTGTCTCTCTCTCTCGGTCCATCTGTTTCTCACTATCTCGCTCACTCTTTCTTTTCTCTCTTCCCTTTCTTCCCCCATTCCTTAATGATCCTGCCTTTACTTGCCCTTTAAACCTCCCTCCCTACCCACTACCAATTACTGTAAACTGCTACATAATTTATGTCCATAAGTGTGGTCCAGATTTTAGAGTTTTTTTGAAAACTGAGTGGAAGTTTGACCCACTTTACATCCTCTATTAAAACCTCGTAGATCGAATTCAGAAGTCATGTCAGATTCAATCACTCCGGGGGCGAAGCATGAGAGCGGACGAAAGGATGTGGACACTGCAACATTGGGTCTCAGTGAATTCTGCTCATATCCTCGTACAGTATATCAGCAGCCCCGCACTTCCTCCTTGTTTGATAAAAGATTTAGATGTATCCTTTATTTTATTAAAGCATAAAACCACTGGAAATCAGATTTGAGGAATCATTATTTGCTGGGAAAGTTCAGTCAACCACAAAGGGTTTGTGTTGACATGCACATCTAACTCAATCTAAAGGAGTGGATGGAAGGTGATGTGACCACATCTTCTTAAAGCGGCACTTTTCGGTTCGGAAGTGCTAGAAAGAGTGAGGCTAACACTTCTTACCCAGTCAACTAGGCCACCACGTAACAACTAAATGCGAAGAAGGACTTTTTCCCCTCAAGGAGTCAATGGTAATAGCTTTTGTCGTCCCCTGACATTTTATCAGTAGCGCCAATTGTTGAATGCTTTACTTTCGGAGAAAATACCTGTAAAACTAATGACATTTTATGTCCAGCTACACTCTGTGTTGAGTGCTACCTGGGCGGATGATCAAGGGTCCCAACGCTTCTTTCCTCCCCTGTAAAGCAAACTGTGTCCAAAACTTTTGTCAGGCGCCGTGTTTGACAGGTTTGCATTTAAACTAAATGCTTTACTAGCACGCTATCATTTACTAATTTGCACAGATGGGAACGCGGAGCCTTGTGAAGTTTCTGAGCTTTCTTCTTTTTAGTATAAACAAATGAAACTTTCATACTTTCAGCTTAACCCATGAGTATAGCTTTTTGTGTTTAATGTGAGTTTGTATTTGTTGTGAACCTCTTTTAAAATTTCTGCGTCGGAGGCAAGAAAGAAACACTGCGCTGCAAGATGTGGTATGTGAATTAGGCGAGAATTGGAATTTTCCTGGACGTCGGTCAGTAGGTGTAAGACGTTTCTCTCATCTGGCTCAGGAATAATTCCACCTGTGATTTGAAGCATATTGCAGGGACCTTTCAGCCTTTGTAAATGGTGTTTTTGTGAGCTTTGGGTCAGTGTGACATCCCATTAGTCTTGGCACTTGAAAAACTCCTCAGTGTGTTTTTGTGACTAGGACCAAAAAGCATGAACTGACGCTACCGTGCACGAAAGACCCATGAAAGACATGGATTGTATTTTTCTCATACCCTCAAGTAACTTCTATCCGTTGATGCTTCTTTGATGGTCTTTGATCTTTGAAATCTTAAGACGAACGTCTGCCTGAAAAGGTGGTAAATCACAAACAGAGATATTTTAAATTGAGTTGCCCCCCTCACTAATGAATAGGAGTGCATGCAGCTTCTTTAAAAGATCACAAGATTAGCGGATCCAGAAGGAGCAAGCTCCCTCTTCGTTTCAAACGTATTTGGTTTTCTAGTTTGCATTTGAATTTTTAACAGTGACACAATCAACAACCCAGAAAAGACACATTCAAATAGCCATTAAAAGTAGCCTTATTTGAAATGTAAAATCATGCACGCAGGCCCATTCTGAAAAAAAAAAAAACTGTGCATGGTTTTCTTTGCTAATTGTCAATTTTCTGATTGAAAGCACAACATTCAAATCCTTAGAGACAGTTACTGAGTTGGCTTAAAATTTTCTTAACAGGGCATCATTTTGATCATGTAACTACCCAGTTGGATCAAAATCAGCCAGAGAATATGAGGAGGTATTTTAAAATAAATTAATATCTGTATTCATTTGAAATACAGCAACTGTGGCCTTCTTTTTTAGAAAATAAAGTTTTGAATGTCTGTTTTCAGACGTTATCTGCGCCGGTCCACCTGTTACATAGATAAACCTCTGCTTATAACTAAGTAACAAATGTTTTACATGAACCCTATGCAGATATGCATGTCATGAATAAATTTCCATAAGGAATGAGAACAGATTACATCTTTTTTTCTTTAATTAAGCAATTATATATTGTTGTTTGGTGGGTCCATCATTTCGTTTCAGTCTGAACTATCTCGACAACTATTGGATGTTTTGCCGTAAAATTGTTTTGCAGACATCAGTTATTCTCAGAGGATGAATCCTAGTCATTTTAGTGATCCCCTGTTTTCCTCTGGTGCCACCAGCAGGCCTCAAAATAAATATATCAACATCTACCGGAGGGAAATTTGGAACAATTACTGAAGTCTACATCATGTATCTCTGTGGTAATCCCTGAACTTTTCATCTACTTACGTACATTCGCAGTACAAGTGGTCGGTCCACATCACATAAATTTCGTCATCTGCCCAAGTCTGCGAGGGTCTGTGCAGACCCCTGTAGAGATAACACAAAAAGGAGCTTTCTTTCTTGTTGTCTGATGGTCCCTGTTATGTTTTCTAATGTGCATGTATGGACTGTTTCTGCAGAAGTGTGCCCTCTGATTCTCGTTACTATGGAAGCGCGTGCACGCCCACTGTCCGTATCCATCCCTGTTTATGATGAAGGCCTCAGCCTCACTGAGCCCCTTGCATGGCTGTCAACTCTTTGGCACGTAAAAGCCGCGTTATGCACATACGCACCCTGCAAGCTTCAAATAGCAGTGAGGGGTAAAAACTGCAGTAACCTGCAAAACCCTTAAAATCATGTAAAAAAAAATTGGCCTAAAACTGGAATTATAACTTGAAACAGTTCTATACCAAAGTTATACAAAGGGGGCGAACAATGTCTTGCAATATAAACTGTCACCTCCACTGCAGTAGGTGAGAGCTTGTATTTGACTTTAACATTGGATTTGCCACATTCTGCTCAGAGGGAAGAGTTAACTGCAAGAACTTTAGTTGGGCAAATAGAGCATCACTGGATGCAGTGTGATTCCAATTTAAAGGCCAATAAGATTTAGTCTTACATAACATTGAGTCTGGTGCCGACTTGAGGAAGTACCACCCAAAATTAGAGCCTTTCCATTGTAGTAAAAAAAAGTCACCTTTTCCTCCTCAGACTCAGATCTTCGGTGGCTTCGAGTCTGACTCGGTCCTGGCAGGCCTCTTCTCCTTGATCCCCAGCGAGCTGACATTTGGCACAGCGGTAACACCTCAGCAGCTCCAAGGACAATTCTCAGATCAGCCTCCTCAATATTTCAGGTCCACTGACATTTCATTAGATGAAGAGGAGTTTAGAGCCCTGGCAAATGCTTCTCCTCAGATCTGAGGTGGCCAGGTTAGCCGAGCTGACAATCACCTGCGGGATGGAGGCGCGGGGGCTTCACTCTCGCGCGAGGTGCGCGTGCACGGACACAGATTGGGCACGCACTTGCCCACACACACAAGCTAATGATTTGAGTAACCTTTCATGAACCGCATGATGCAAATGTCTCTTTCGCTCAGTGTCAGTGTGCTTCTAATGTCTCAGGATTCATTTTTTAAAAAATAATAATAATTTTAAACTTGGGGCTATTTACGAAAAACCTAGGAAAGTTGGGGGGTTTTTCTAAGTATAAAAAAAGTTATTTTAAACCAGCTGGTCTTTGGCTCTTTTGTATAAACTATATCTACTTTTCATCGAATGACGAGTGACACTGACTTCCTCAGCTAATGACTGAGCTTCACTTTTGAACAAGCTGCAAATTAAATGCTGGATGCATTTTTCATGTTGATAGCCATATCATTTCATCTATTGTCATTTGCCAACATGGTACATTGCATGTTGCCATGGTGATGTCTGCCTGTGTCTTGACAGGCATTGTGAGCTCATAATAACATGTACTTACAGATAAGATGATCTCATTATATTTCGGAGCATCTTTCTGCATAAATTAGCAAATTAATTAGAGATTTCTATACCTCCCTTTGCTTAAAAACAGGGAGATACCTGCCAAGTGCGCACAAGCATGCTGACAGAAATATTTGCAAATTAATGCAGTTTCCTGTGCTATTTTTTAATGAATGCATACACACCATCGAAGGAGGCAAACAGAAGGCCTCGACCAGACATTTAGCTTCCTTTAAAATGTTTAATTTATCTCCAAAGAGAGGTTGTGAAGCCTGGTAAACACTTGGCTTTCATTCCTTCAGTGTTCCAGAGTTAATGAGAAACCACGAAGGAATGGCCGAGCAATCATGTAGAGCTTTAAAGTGAGGGGCTGATACCAAAGTGAAGTGCATTAGGTGGTAATAAGACAACCTGGGTCTGGATCATGGCTGACACATTTCCCATCCCTGTGAGCTCTAACCATTTAATCGATTTCCATCTGTGTCTCCAATGTCCTCACCAGCCAAAACCCCAGTGGTGAGCCAGGAATGAGGGGAACAGCTTGCATCTGTGCGGTTCGTATTTCCTGTTGAGCTTGGTCACTTAGCAGAGCTGCACTGTAGAACAAATGAGACAAAGCATTTTGTAAGAGCTTTTCTGTTGTGGAAGATTAAAAATGAAATGAATAATGAATGATAGGAAATCAAACAGGTAAAGTACAGACTTGGAAACCAGAGTCAAATTCTTTATATTCAGGAACATACTTGGCCTAAAAAGCCGATTCTGATTCTGATTGGCTGGACGGTGTGAAAAAACTTTTAGGTGGACGTGTCATGTTTGTTTGAGGTTCTACATTACAGGACCATCATTAAACAATAGGTAAACACAGCAAAAACGAAGCTTTGTTTAAGGGCTTTGAGCTACGGTTATCAACTGAACAACTGAAAAATAGAATGAATAGCTTCCCGGTGAAAACGACAAATTAATTCAGAAGGATTTTTCACATTTGCATTAATCTGGACGTCCAAATCATTTCGCAGGTGGCTCTTTAGACCCCTGTGTTATCTATTACAATCATGCATAGGGGTTGCAAACCTTGTTGGCTGTTTTCCATCACCGGTTTCCAGAAGAGGGCAGCATAGTAGATATCAAGCACAGTCATTAGTTTTCATGTTGACATGCGAGGGAACAATTTCGTTTTTGAGACGGAGATGCATTGACGGTGCCAAAATGAAACACAATATTTTAAATCACAGCTTCGGGGCAAAACCAACCTGTAGCGTGACGAGCTGGCTACCCCACAGGAAACTGCTTTAATGTGAAAGGCCATCTGTCATGGCTGCCATTAGCCGCGCTAAGCTCCACTCATAACCATGCTCCCAGCTGTGATTGGATGCTTGATTTTTATTTATTTATTTTTTTCCATTCTGGCATGAACAATGCGTCTCCATTTCAAAAAAAGAAAAAGTTCCCCAGCAATGTCTCATGAAAATTAATGAGTGCCATTAAAAAAAAAAAAAGTTGAATCATTTTGATTTTTATCATTTTCATTTTTAACAATTGTGTTTCATTTAATAACACATTAATTGCTTCTATAAAAAAGAAATACATATAGCAAATACAGTATTATATTTCCACTTTGAATCTTCCTTAACATTTGATTATCCTTGTGCAGTGGGAAAACCAGGGGCATCAACCGCATATTTTTGCCATCACAAAATCTTGTAGACAGATGTGGCAAATATTCGAAAGTCTAAAACTGCTAAAATCTTGTCTCCCGCGTTAGCTTGTTTGGTACTGACCATTTTTCACGGTTGTGATTGCACCCGGGGAGCAAAACACTGCATTATTCATTGTTCTCGTGACGGACACAAAGTCTAATTAAATCTTGAGATCGTCTGCCGCCGTGACAGGTGTGTCTGCTTTTTAGTTCCTTGTGTCATAAAGGGAGGAAGTTGCTTGTGGGAAAAATAACAATACCATCCACCAAGGACTTCACTCCTCTACAGTGACATATCAGTTTAACACTATGGTTTTGTGTGTGTGACTAAAACGACTAATATTCTTTCTCTCCCCTTATCAGAGACATTAAAGCATTAACCTCTTTCATTGCAGACGTCCAAGCCCTATTAGCATTATTATAAACAGATTCAGTTGTGATTCTTAACACAGTATCCTGGGATTATCCTAAGCCGAGCTAAAAAGCTTTCATTTGCATCTATTTGCACCATAATCTTCAACAGTTTATGAACAAAATCTCAATATCAGTTTTATTGTCCGCTTTGTTGCTTTTGTGTCCCATTCACTTTAAATTCAGTCAGTTCACAAAATAATTAATACAATAAATGGATGATGTGCTATTCATTTACCAATGACAAGAGCTAAAGGAAGTTGTTGAGAATATATCGGTATTAATGGAAATTAAATTGGACAATAATTTATAAAGCGCCCTCCTCATTGGATGCATATATGTGTGTTGTTGTGTGTAACTAGCACCCCCTGCCCCCTCCCCTATTTTGCTGAGTGACTGCTTGGTGTTAGCTGTGCATTTGCCTGGTGGCAATTCATAAGCAGTGAGACCTCTCCCTTCGCCCGGTTCTCATCACACCTCCCAGGCAAGACAGAAGCCTTCCAGATCTATTATATTTGATTCAGGGAACTGACTACAAACTGGTACAGTACAGTATGTACTCACTCAGTCCCACACACACCCACATACTCAAACCACAAACACAAAAGCACTGCACACACACCTACACAGCAGGTCAATATGTGTCTGATGGGAAAATCTTTTCATTAAGACTTACATGGCCTTTTTTTCCCCTCTGTTCATAAAGGGAATATATGAGTTTTTTTTCCCTTGGAAAACCAGATGTCATCTTTTATCTTCGTCCAATAAAATGAACTACGCGAGCATTTATACGACGTTTGCTTGCTTGGTGTAATAAAACACACTCCGGAGGGTCACCGGATGAAGCAGCACTCTTCAATTTAAATATTATTTGTTTATACTGGGAAGATTTACTGAGCAACTGCGTAGCAGCAAAACTCTGCTTTAAATTCATTCACGAGCACAGCTCTGTCAAAATGTCACCAAATCCTAACAGCGCCTATAAAGCTCATTAATTAACATATGGTATCTTGTCCGTGTAATATTTTCCAAAACCAAAGTGTAAACAAATAAACTGCCATTTTATTGGGGAAGCTGAACTAGTTTGCTGAGCGGGACCGGTTCTGAGAGTCTCTGCTAATAGATGAGCAGGTTTTAGGGCTTTGAGCAGGTCGGGCTAGTTCTTTCCCCAGCTTCGAGTCTTTTATGTTAAGCTTAGCTTAGCAGTTGCCGGTTGAGCTTCAAACACAGCATCCAACTCCTTTTTGACATCTGTGGTGAAGATCGACAAAAAAATAAAAAGGTGGGAGTGTGAAAACGTAAAGCACTGAAGGGTATTAACGTGTTTCCACTTGAGATAAACCTTTAGTGATGTTCACGGGTGTTACTTTAACCTCGTCATCTGATACTGGAGCCTGTACGATTGGAGAGTAGACTGGAAACTTGACAAGCTGAAGGTGGGGATCATTATCAAATGTTTATTCTATATAAATCATGTAATATGAACCATTGATGGGGTGGGGGGGTGGCCCCTTTTTGTTAATAGCGTTCCTTTTCAAGTCATAGATACTTAAGACCATTAAGGAAACACATTGCCCAGTGCAATTGGAACTTTTCCCACTGTAAAAATTCTCCTTTAATATTTCAACTCTTCATTTTCACTTAGACCATTAACAATAACATAGCGTTTTTTGGGCTCTGGTTTCATCTCCTTGAGAATATGTTTCAAATATACTCGTTGGCCACTTTATTAGGTACAACTGTGCAGTCTGTTCCAATTCAATATACCAGCGCTGCCATAAAATGTACATTTACAAAGTTTATAATGTTCACTTTTTGTTTACATCGTCAAAAATGTTTAAGTTTAATTATATGTTTATTATAAAGGTCATATCTAAAGATGCTGTTGCACTGGACTAAATTATATAGAGATTTGTTTCTGGGTTGCGTTTCTTCCTATTTAAGTACACGAGGGGGCAGATAAAAATTAAAAATAGCACCAAAATATTGAATAGAGAGGCATCTAGATTACTTGTAACTCTGCAAATGCATTGTTTGAATTTAAATATAAAACTCTGTGTTTTTTTTTCTAGCTCTGTATATCTATTTAATTGTCAAGTGGTTTAAACTGTCAGGGTACGAAGCACCTTTGTGAATTGGTGGGAGCTGAGGCGTGCCTTGACATTTTGCTCAAATGTTAGGTAAATAAATCCATTATCTAACAAAGTCACCGGATCGTTAAAACTTTAGAGAGCTTCTTATCTAAATCAGTCAAGTCCTTCAGCTCTGTTTGTTTTCTGGTGCTCCTCAACAGTTTGGACTTCTGTAATCCACAATTTCTTTGTGTGTGTGTGTGTGTGTGTGTGTGTGTGTGTGTGTGTGTGTGTGTGTGTGTGTGTGTGTGCGTGTGCGTGTGCGTGTGCGTGTGCGCGCGTGTGCATGCAGGAAATTTGTTGTTCAGCCAATATGTGGTGCAGCGCCATGCAGGCCGAGAAAAGCTGGAACGGACAGCAAAGAGAAGTCACATACACAAAGATTAGGTGCAGCTGTGCCCCCCCACCCTTTACTTGACGTAAACCTATGACACTGACGACAACCCATCTTTAGCACCATGATGATTACATGTCACCGTATTCATATTAGAAATAAATAAAATGTCATAGAGTGCTGTTGCTCTACGGAGGCGCCCACTTGTTTAATTTGAATGCACACAGCAAACCTGACATTTTTAACGTCAGCTACTGGGCTCGTCTGTTTATCGTATTTTATTTTTATTTTTCCTTTTAAAGACTTTGAAGAGAAAAGGAAACCGACATCAGCTGACTCACTGCCAAACTTGCACTTGTGTTGACACGCTTCAATCATTCTGTAATGCCAAAAGGGAGTTTTGGGAGCTTAAAAAAAAAAAAAGGGGGGCTGCCTGGCCTACTTGCGATTACCTCTTGGGGGCTGACACCAGAGGGTTGACACAAATATTCCCGTTGTCAGCTCATATTCACACGAGTTATGACGAACGTGGCTACAATTACGACACTAACTGATGACTACGGGTCTGCAGCAGCTACGGGACTGAAAACCATGAAAAATGTATTGAAGAGTACACTTTTCAATGTTCCATTTAACAGGGTGAAATTGACAAAAAAATATACACATTTTTAACCCGGCAGTCTGAGCTGAATGTAAACTTGATGGCGTCAGTTAAGGAGGAAGTCTGACTGAAATAGTAGCGGCCCTCCAGGTCTGGGTCGCACTGCTGGCAAACTTGCGTCTAGCCTGGCTCAGCTGGCAGTGATCCGTGGCGGCAGTGGTGGAAAGCTGGTGAGGGATCCGCTCCAAGGCTTTTACTGTGTCCACAGGGAGTAGTGTGGCATTTTGGGGGAATTTGCTCATCAGCATTATTGCGAAGGGTTTAGATGAGGAAATTGATAGTACTTTTGTATCTACACGCTAAAAGTGAGAACAAAGCTACAGATAGAAGATAGATAGTTTATCTTAAACAGTTACTAGCTTGTTCTTGATGCAGTCACATCCTGGGATCCTGTTACTGCGAGTTTGCCAGACAACCACTGGAGACCCGAGGAAGCCACTAGATCCAGGTCAGCCAGGCGAGATCTTTCCCTCTGCTTCGAGCCTTTATGCAAAGCTAACCCAACTGTAAAGTCAGACATCAGAGTGGCCTCGATCTTTTCATCCAACTGACGGAAGGAAAATAAACGATTCCCAAAATGTCAGACTATTCCTTTTAAGTTCGTCTGTTTCTAAGTCAGGTTTTGGGCGACATAATTGTACTTTTGATGGGACTGATGGTAGTGGTGCAAACACTGACTTGCTATTGCTTTGTACATATGTATGGCCCTAATGACAAGCCTTTCCTATTCAAAAAAACCTGTTCTTTTCTGAACCTATGCAAAACACCATGTTTGTAATAATAGCTCCATATTTTGTTTTACCTTTCATTATAAGTGGTAATTTTTTACTAAATTGGAAAATCCTGAATGTTCTACTCCTCTATAAGGAACATTATGGTTTTTACATATGAATAGAAGTCTAATTATCTCTTGGGTTCTCTTTAATCTGTACCAGAGAATTAGTTAGGCTTGTTAGATTAGAACAGTTGTATTTCTGCCTTTAGTATCTCACAGTCAGCTAATCATTAGACTGATTTGTTTGTTTACTGAAATCCATATTTGTCCAAAAGAATTAACATTTCAAAGGAACCCAGTAAGAGATTGTGATCAAGTCAAAACATAACCCTTCACTGAAATTCTGTGCAGTGTAATCGACATCTTTTCAGTTAAACTACAGTGACTGAGACGGTATGTTAACCACTGCTGGACTACAGTGGCAGCAGTGGCAGCTTTTACACGTAAACACAACCGAAGGCAACGGGGGCTGGAGGGCTTTTTATACACACTAACAAGGGAACAGAGAGTTCATGCATGATATGATGTTTGATTACTAATGGATTATAGTGTATGTAGGATACCCTCTTCTGGATCTATAACTGACTTGAACTATATGACCCATAACTGTGATTTAAAGGGCATAAATGGACAGAGGCTGTAGTTACAAGAAGACTCTACTTCCTCCACTGAAACAATCCAAATGAACAGTTTAGAGGAATCAGGCAGAATTATTTATTCCAAGCAAAGACAGAGGTTGGTTTATGTGGTATAGTATAGAAGCTAAAATTCTCCCTTTGGAGTGTTTGATATGGGTCAGTTGGCAGGGTCAGTTTGGGATAATTTTGGCAATAATGTAATGGCAGCGTTTTGTGCACAAATTCAACAACAAAGTGTTGGGATTTTGCAGTAGCTCTGCTTTGTGCCTCAGACTGGCTTTTTTCTCAATGGTAGCGGCAGTTGATACTTATGGGAATTGTAATATGTAGAGGCATTTGCCACGCCGAACTGAAATGAAGCTGAGCTAAGTGAAATGGGTTTTCACGATTTCACAGGATTGTTTTATTATCTGGACAAGTCCCATATCTATATGTCAAGTTGCATTGGAGATAATTAGAGATATTAACATTGCAACTTTATATAGTCAGTGCACAGTTCCTGCAATTTAATTTTTCCCTCTGTTTTATTATTACATGCTGTTTTTATGGAAGTTATAGTTTTCTATGTCATAATTTATTATCCATAGAAAAATTGTGCCAAAAGTCAGATTCTAGTCCTAACTGAATTTTGGCCCCTTGCATTCAGCATTTTTGCTAACTTTATTATATAATAGTGGGCAGTCGTCAGAGAATGTTTTTATTCTGATGGAATCACTTCAGGAGAATAGCTTGGAGGCCTAAGTACTGTAGTAGGCTTTTAGTAAGGATGTGATCATTAGTGTATCGCACATTTATTGTGAAAGTGCAACTGAAGATGCGACACTAACCCTTGGGATAGCATCTTACAGCCCACTGAGGTCTGCAGTATTCCCAGTACAGTGCTCCTTGGACACTGAACATATGGGAGTTGAATGGTCAGCTGGGATATGTGCATCCACATGTACACGTGTGTTTGCCTTGGCTGACAATGCAAACTGCATTTGTCACGCCTGCCAGGCCAAGCGGGCGTGAAAGCCATTTCTTCTTAATCGAAGCCCACAGGGTAATTTGATAATACAGATGGGGCCTGTTGTGCTTTTCTGGAAGGAAGTCGAGAAGGAGGAGGAGGAAGATGAGCAACATGAGGAGGAGGAAGGCAAATTCATCTGGCCTCTGTCTGTTACAGGTGGAAAATTGGTTTAATGGTTATGTAGTAGGTAGGTAGATTTTTTGTTTCTTCCCATATTGATTATAAGTTGGTTTCTTCTCTGCTTTGTTTTGCTACAGAAATGAGAGAGAGAGATAAACAAGCTCTCAAACATGAAGTATAAAAAAAAATCAACAATACAGGAGAAGGAAAAAATGTCCTGAATATTCTCTTTTACGGCTGAGTCATCATTACCTATGCAACATCACACAGGAATCCGCCATGTGTTATTTGGACATATGTCAGGTTGACTCAACGTTTGTGATGATTGTTTTTGTTCCAAAACTCACCCGCTCTGCCTAAAAAAAAAAAAAAAAAAGTTTGGAGGGCCAGAAACACTGGACTGTACCTTTTTCCATCACAGTTTTTCTCTGGAAAATAAATTTTACTAACATCTATGAGAAACATAGATATCAAGGGTCATCATATACCATGATTATCCACTCTGGTGTAAATTAAAGACAGTTCCCCTCAGGTTGTCCCAGTTTCCCAACATTGCAGACCTGCTTAGCTGTAACAGATCTTAACAGAGCTTCCCATCCCCTGCTTCCATTTTTGTGGTTTTACAGTTTTCTCCACTACCACTGTAAATGGGCCTAAGAGAAGGGAAAGTGATTCTCACTGTCACTTTGGTTTCCTTCAGGTGTTTCCGCTGCATAATCCAAAGACGTGTGGTTGAGTTGGACTAGTCTACATTGCCCAAATGTGTGTCTATTATTTACCTCTGTCTGACTTTATCTGGTGTTGAGGATGGCAGTGTGTCCTGGAGTTCCCCAGTGCATGCTGGAATATGCTACAGCCTCTGGTTACCCTGAATGAACAATGAATGTCCTCTGTAATTTGTATATTATGAGTATGTATTGTCCTGTTTGTCATCGGTGCCAAATTTCCCCAAGTGAACAAAAAAG
Organism: Istiophorus platypterus; assembly: GCA_016859345.1. Classification (NCBI taxonomy): domain Eukaryota; kingdom Metazoa; phylum Chordata; class Actinopteri; order Istiophoriformes; family Istiophoridae; genus Istiophorus; species Istiophorus platypterus. Next base: position 4,556,525 of record CM029131.1, on the reverse strand, counting down.
ATTTGATCCGGAGCCTGAACTTGGGCATGATGCCCAGTAACGGTGCCAGACAGAGCTCATAATAACGTTAGAGATGCTGGTCACTGACCAGAAGGACGCTAACAGGAGATCCTGCAATGACTTGAAAATGACTGAATGTATAGATGTTTGTGCGAGAAAAAAGTGACTGGTAGGGCTGGATAAAATCAAGTATCCAGTAAAAAGGACTTTTACGGATTCTTAAAACCCTCAGATTGATCTTTACATTTGCACCTTTTTGTCACATTTTACTGTCGTGACTCAGGATGTTTAGCTGAGTCTGGCCAAATTTTAGTGAGTCTATAAATTGCCTCTATGAAAGAGACTGACTGAAAAAAGACTGCATACTGATCTGAGCTCTGTTGTTGTTTGCTGAAGAGATATTATCTCTGGCTACAAGGTATGAAGCCGTGGAAGTCGAGTGAACACTGTGTGGATTCTACTCAATTCAGTCTGTCTCTGCCTGGAAAAGAGATAAACCATAAAATAAGAAAAAATGCCTATGTCACTACCAGTCAGTGGAACATAATTTTGCTAGTCCACAGCATGACAGTGGAGATTAATATTATACCTATGAATTATATGACCCAAAGGAAGCATGTAAATAGAAAATAATATAGGACCATAAATTGACCCCTGGGGAACACCACATCAGAGAACAGAGGGGGATGAGGAGAATTGTCCCATTACAACAGAGAAAGATCTGTCAGATAAGTAGGAGTGAAACCTGGTAAGAGTTGTTTCAGTATTCAAGACAATTCATGAGGATATCACGGTCACCCGTTTTAAATTGGAATTCAAATCAAGCAGAATTGAAATTTAGCAAGCTCCAGAGTCAGCGGCAAGCAGTAGATCATTTGTAGCCTTATTAATAGCTGTTTCTGTGCTTTGTTGAGCACGAAATCCTGATTGACAATGCTCCAAAATGTCGCTGTTATCCACGCGAGTTATTAATTGAGAGGCAACGGAATTTTCTAAAAATGTTACATAAAAAAGGTAAGTTTGAAAGTGGTCTGAAATCGTTTAAAACAAAGACAGTGCAAGGGAACAGAACCAATAGAAAAAGAGCAGTTAATAATGGAGGGGGATTTGCGGTCCAACAGTCTGAAACACCTCTTTCAGAAATCTACTGCGGATAATGTCTAGTTGACAGGTGGAGGAATTTAAGCTGGAGATTAATTCCTCATATCTCGTGACCTGCTTGAAATGAGACACACCGGCAGAGGGTTCAGTAGAGATGGGAAGATTTCTGGTCACAGGTGTGATGTGGAGCCTAATGTAATGTATTTTATTAAGAAATGGTGGGGAAATTGCTCACACATCTCAGTGGATGCTTCCATATGCTGGCTAGGAGGATTAACTGATCTGATCTGATTGCCTGAAATGAAACCCTGGAGTTGTGGCAGCTACTGGTAATCAAATTAGAAAATAAAGATACTTGCTTCTTTAATTGCATATTGACAGACCAACAGGAAGGTTTCCAGGATGATTAGGTGTTTCTGGGTTTGTTTTTTTTTTAAAGAAAGCAAGAGTATACAGCAATGTTGTAATGCTCAAAGCTCTACGAAGGTACAGCAGTGATTTCATTTAAATGCTAACATAAAAACATGATCACAGTGACAATGTCAACATGCTGATGTTTAACAGATATAATTTTAACAATATTTACCATCTTAGCTCAGCAATTCTCTAATTAGTACTTATCATCTGAGGGAATGGGATGGGAATGTCATGAATGTCAGAGAGTTGGCTGAGAACAATCTGTCTAGCAGATGTTGAGATATCTCACCGGATATGGGAAAAATTTGACCTGCTGGTGGCACTGGGTTAAAAGTCAGGGGGTCATGGAAAACATTAGACTCCGTTCACTGTTTAACACGAGTTTATGTACAAGATTTTTTGGCAAGCCGCACTGGAAAAACAAAACTGTCAACCACATGGTGCCGCTATTAGAAAATTCAGGGGATCGCAGAAGATTTTAGGATTCATCCCCCTGGGAACCAGGAATGCTGCAGTTTTGACTTAATTGTAAAGATCCCAGAGACATACATATCTGTAGGCACCGAAATAGCTGACTTGCAGGGAAAAACAAAAAAAACAAACAAAACGAATTTCGAAAGTACGGCGGCATCGTCGTCGCTCATTGTCCAGTCGCCGAAGCAGAACATGCTTCTCGAACCTCCCAGCAGGCCTTCACCAACCAAAGCTGTTTGCATCAATGGCCAAGCACAGCAGGGCCTCAGGGACATAACACGCAGATATGCACACATGATCACACCCGCTTGCACTTCAGGGCTGTTTTTCATATTTACTTCACAGGGCTCTCAAAATCACATGCCTGTGAATATGCTGATAATTTACCAATATAGAAAGTCTTCAATGTCAATGAACCGTAAAGAACACTGAAATGAATGTAACGTGGGTCATGGATTCATTAAGTAGCTCTTTTCCAAACATATGATAACAACCTTATTAGATTACATGCAAACTGCCATCCGCTTAGTGCTCTTAATTGACAGTGCTGCTGTCTGTAGAAAACCAAATAGTCCCAGTAATAGCTTCGAATTAAAGTCAATTTCTTTGGCAACTACCGTCTTCTGTTCTTACCGGCAGCAGTTTCCAGACACGTGCGATGTAACGGTCGCAATCCTGCAAAACTAATACAAAGCAGCCATTACTCCGTCTCAATGGGACAGACAAACAAGAGCTCTCACACACGGTCTGTGCTTGACCTCATAATGTGTGCTCTAACCAAAACAGTTCAACCTGCATTTATACCGTTGTCTGAAAGAGCCTCTGCCGTTGTTGTGTTCAATAACACTCAAAAGGGAGAAAATTGTTTTTGGGTACATTTGGGATCAAATGTCTATGTGTGTTTGTGTTTGTGTGTGTGTGTGTGTGTGTCCGTGTCCAGTCTATGTGCCATCTCAGAAGTGAATAGCTGCAGTTAGGCCTCAGCATCCTGTTGTTTAAAGAGAGAGAAATGGTGCATGGGAAATATTTTAAGCTTGTTTCGGTGGATTGAATGTCGCCGTGAAACAGATTAACCACTGTCTGATATTTCCTTTTTTTGCTTTGCTGCTGTGTTGTGCTTCCCCTGCTGGCCCTGTCTGTGTATTCCAACTGGTCCACGGAGTAAAAAGAATCGTAATAAAAAACAGTGACAACCAACCATGTTTGCAGTAAGAGGTCTATCAACACTTTTACTGATGTACAGGGGTTTTCACTGTAATACGATGAGTGACCACTGCTACCAAATAGGCAGCAAAGCTGCGTGTTGTCGCCGTATCCATCTCTCTTGACTGGAGTTGGGGTGCAAGGTTTAAATTTGTTCAACTTTTAGCAACTTTCTGTTTTTTCCGAAACAAATTTGGCCTCATTTGCAGACCAGACAAAAAGGATAGCCACTAGGTTCACACTGTGTGAGTCTGTTGTAGCTAAGGTGGATCCATTTAGGACATGGCCACCCAGAGTTCAGAGGTTCTTAATACTGTGCAGACCAATGCAGAGCGCGCAGCTCAAGACCCTCTTTTTTCTGCTGTATTGTGAATGTGCCTTAGGAGTCTGCGGCCAAGCTGTGCTGAATTAGCACTTTAAGTGTGCAAACATGCTCAGAAGGACAATTTTAAAATGTTCTAACATTTGCTAAAATTCACTATACCACAGAGACGAGGTTTGATTGTAAAAGTTATTAAAACTGCCTAATAATGAGTGAAAGGGAAAGTGGCCAAAGTGTGTGTGTTTGTGTGTGTGTGGTTCTTAGGGTGTGTTACTCTACATTTTAGGTGAGGTAGCGAAAAGAAAATCCACCAGCTCGCAATAGCAGAGTTAATCGTCTCCAGTCAAATAGATGAGGGACTTTCAGTTTAGTTATAGTGGTGCTGCGGCTCTGGTATTCTGAGAAAAAGGGTTGTTTATGGGAAAAAAGCCAAGGATATTGAATTTCTTAATGAAGAACCAACTATTTGTCTAGATTTAAACCAGGACACCACATAAGAGATAACACAAACAGAGAAAAAAAAAATACATCCAGCCAGAATGATGCATGGAACTTGTGATATAAATTTTTCATCAAGTGTTTCCTCGCTAACTTTAAACATTCTCTGGTTCTTCCTACAAGCATCTTTACATTTCATGTTGTCAGACACAATTTGCTTTTTTTTTTTTTTTCTCCCTGTTTTTCAGTCGTGAAACAAACAAAGAAAAAAACAAACAAACAAACAAACAAACAAAAAAACTTAATTAGAGCATTTAGGTCTGGTACCGTTCCATATTTCTGATGTTCCAATTTTTTGCTTCCTAGAAGCAACTCATAAGACGTTGCCAAGCAAAATCAGCCAATATCCCACATGCTAACTGGAAATGCTATTAATTGCCATGGTAACACAGTAACTGCTCCAGGAAGCACGATGGAGCCGTTCTGATTTCAAAAGTGTAAATCTTTCCCCTCTAGTAGGATGTTTAAATGGCTCTGCCTTCACCGGAAAGGAGATGGATTCATTTCATTCGTCAAGGTGACATTGTGAACGATGATAATCATTTTTCTAAACACGATTACCGAGTTGACTTTCGGCCACAGATACACTGCAGGCTCAGTCACACATAACCGCAGGATGAAAAAGCCGACAAAGGCCGAACACAACAGAAATACTGCATGTATAAATCTCACGTGTCCCACCTACAACATGTGCAGCTGCCATCACTCACTCTTCTTCCTTCTGGCTCTTGCAGTGAAACCAACAGTCATCGATGTGGGCATATATGTCAACAGCATCGGGCCCGTGTCATCCATCGACATGGTGAGTCAAAGCATCCACTCTCACCCGCTTTCCTTCCCCAGTCACACACGTTTGTGTCCGTTGTCCGACATTTTCATCGGGGGACATGAGCGCCGCCGTTTCCCGCGCTGCGTTCGGAGGTGAGAGAGGGATGACGGGTGTGGACGCTTTGGTCGCCCGCCCTGGATCAGTTGGATTAAGCAAATGAGTGAGTTTAAAATACTCAGAGGAGCCATGAAAGCTCTCTGCTAGGGGGGTTAAACAGCAGCTTGTGCTTCTGGGGAGAGGTGAAGACCTCTCGCGGTATTTCTATTTTTTTTATTATTCCAGTTTTTCTTTGTTCGGGATCTGGATCTTTTGCACCAGCATGAAAATTCCCGCTTCAAAAATTGACTAGAAGGCAGAAATGCTCCTGGAGAGAGACCAGGACATGAATCACCGTATATTTGGTTATACAAGGCCTGATCAGACGCCATAAAATCTATGAAAAGCTGAAACGGGAAAGAGTGCTACTTTTCAAACAACTGAACAAATAAGCATTTTGTTGTTTGGCCTTGAGGGAAGCGCACAGACTAAATGGATGAAGCCTTTCATTATATGTATATAATGCAAAGGGCTTGTTCAATTGCTGTCATTCTGCTCAAATATAATATTCATTTTTGTGCTTGACAATTCCCTCTTGAAACACCATAAATGTTCGCTTTGCAAATGTTAACTGAGCTAGACAAAATAATGAAAGCGCTTCATCTCTGAACCCGACCGATCACCTGATGCTGAGTTGCAACTGTTACCAGGCAACATTAAATACTACCAGATATAAAAGCAATTAAAAAATTTTTTTTAGCCAGCACAAACTTATATTATTTCAGCTTTGATCTGTCTTTGCCATCTGGAGTTATTATTACTGTTATTTGCCAGAGATTAATAGATTCAGTCTGTAAAAAGAATGCAAGCTAATATCCACTTGCGAGTAAGAAAGCGAGCCCGCTTGTCGTGTAACTCCGTTAAAGGTTTGGCGTAGTGGGACACACATAAAAAATGAATGCAACTCTGCACAGTTGTCCCAAATTAATATGCAGTCATTTAGCAGAGGACAGTCAGGGTTCCTCCAAAAGTGAAATTAGGCAAATTCGATTTGGGATGCCTGATGGTGTAGTTGAACTCATGGCTGTTTTTGTGCTCTGGACTTTGAGGAGCCAAGAGGAGACTCAGAGCCACTTAAGTATTTACTGTCAACTTTGCAGTTGCTGTAGACTGTGTGACTGTATTTTCCTGAACTATTATTCATTTAGGTACACATTAATGTATCAATAATACATTAATAAACACATTAATGTAATCAATAATACATTATTCTGAAGAAGTTTCTTCATTATGTGTACTTTAAGCTTAATCTTATGCTAATACTTTTGTAAAGTAAGATACTGGATGCAGTGTTTTTAACAGTGCATTTTCTATACTCCTGTAAAGTTATTTTTACTTTAGTGCAGTGAAATGTCCCAATGTTTCTTCCAACGCTCAAGAACAACCTGTGACCAGACTATCGCCGACCAACATCGCCGTTAGACTGACCCACGGTTACCGTGGAAACTACAAATGCGGTTTAATGCGACGGGTCCCAGAGCTGCAGAAGCAGCAAACGCTCACTGAGTAGCTACTGTATCAGAGATACGGCAGAGGAGCAGCTGCTGTTTCAGTTTACAATGCACGCAAACCGCGAAGCAGTCAGTCAATATTTTGACTGTCACCTCCAACTCTTCATCTCACAGCTTCACTGTGACTGATCCTTCTTGTACTATTGCTCCCGGTGATATTTAAGCAGTGTGCTGTCAGAAAAAAAAGGCCCAGAAACTTTAATTTTCTTGGTTCGTGAGTGCATTTTATTTATTAACCACTGCAGTCTCTGATAACTGCAGTGACAAATCCATTGACTCTCCTGCAGCTTTTTCACAAAACCCCTTGTCTCACCAGTTGAAAGCTTTTAATTCAGTGTATAGCGGTAACTTAATTCAGCTCTGACACGGTGTAGAGAGTGTGAGCAGTGAGCAATAGGACTGATTTCTGTGAGATAATATTAAACTGAGTTACATGATAAAAAATTTCTTGTAAAAGTCACGTGCATGTGAAAGGCAACTTGAACCAAGTGTGATAAAGCCAGTGCCAACCACCACCAATGAGAAACTACCACAAAGAGAGGTTTGCTGACTGCAAATACACTGAGGAGGTGGAAGTTTCTCGTCGTATGTTTAGCACCTGCAGGATTCGACACAATCAAATTATCTCTGCTGACTGTTTTTAAAAAAAAATGCTGACCATGAGTCAGCAAATATAGAGTTCGATTTAATTAAAAATCCTTAGGATTATAACTACACAAAATGACGTCAAAATGAATGCAGTCATATGCTAGACTATAAAAATAACAATAAGTCTGTTCTCCAAAACTGAGCATAATCTTGATGAAGACTGTCTCAGGGCTATTTTAGTGAAATAAATTGCACTATTTTTTAAATATCTCTCCATCCCCTGTATTTGTAATTTGCATGATGAAAGAATAATACATAGCAAACTGGACATTATTACAACTGAAGCCCCTGCAGGGTGATTCAGCAATTAAATAGTAGGCTCCTTATAACAGTGAAGGGCTTATTTTAGAGTGATGTCCTCCTTCCCGCAGGCTACTTACTCCACAGCTGCTTAACAGAAGACATTGATCAGGTGCAACTACAGACAAAACCAGTAAAATACTTATATTACAAACCAAAGAGAAGTTAACACTGAAAATCAGGAGAGTGTGCACCACGGAGAAACTTCTTCTTCTGCGAAGAGAAATCAACAAACTGCACAAGGCTGAATGTGAAAGACGTGCCTGGATGGGCCTTAGATCACCTTTTAGTGGCCGAGCAGATTCGCAAACTCAACAATGCCTTGTAATAAATAAAGCGCGGCGCCACGGCACTGCTGTGGGCCGCATCTGGCAGAGGTGAACTGAAAGAACAAGGACAAATGTAAGCAGAGTTGCAAGAAGAAGCAGAACGACCTCGAGAACGACTCAGCCTCAAGTATGCTGTTACTTTAGAGACTGTATGTTTATATGTGACTCCCTTCACTGATTTCTCTATGTTCGTTCTCTCTGATTTTCGGTGGGTGAGGCTCCGTTGGAAATATAGGTGACGTCCCAGACCCTGTTGCACCAATCAGGAGTTCAGCGCCATCAAAATCTGATGGCAGTTGGCGGGTTGTCAGGCCTCTGTCAATTAAATCTGATCAAACCGTGCTGCAACACTTAAGGCCTAACAGATTAGGGGGATTTACAAAACATAACTCTTGGAATTACATGCGGTGGGATTAAGAAACTATCTCACTCTCACTCTCACTCTCAGTCTCATTTTCTCCATGTCTAAACACGAACCCTTTGAATCTGTAATAAGCTTTTTCAGGATGTCTTTGTTTCTATTTTTAATGGAAACTAGCTATGCAAATGATGTTTATTTGAGCCTTTTTTAAATGAGAAACTCTCATAATTTTACATTGAAGTTTTGTACTGCAAATGTCCATCTCTACTAATCCTGGACCCTTTGCCTGTGTTAAAATATTTATTATTTCAAGTTTAAATTGAAGAGGGAGAGAGTTCTTCCGCAAAATAGGACAGTTACACACACTTATACTAAAGTGCACGCGTGCGCGCACACACACACACACACACACACACACACACACACACACACACACACACACACACACACACACACACACACACACACACACAGTCAAAGGAAATATAGTTGTCGTGAGATTAAAACTCCTGCAGCCTGTAGTGGGTCAGTGGGGCAGGGCCGGGCTCGGCTCGTTGCGGGAGCCCGCACTTTGTTTCAGCGGAGAACCGGATCGCACCGGGACATTCCAGCGATCTTCTTCCCAGCGTAAGTGCTGATTGGCCTCGGCCTGTCGGGGACAACGGACGCCGGTCAGTGGATTGAGATTCCCCGGCCGCCCTCCGGGTGGACTGCACCAGAATTAGTGCAGAGTCACAACTCTCTGTCTCCCTCTCTCTGTCTCCCTCTCTCTCTGTCTCTCTCCCTCTCTCTCTCTGTCTCTCTCTCTCTCGGTTCACCTCTGTGTTTCTTCCCTTTTTTTCAATCCATTCCCTTGGAAATGTTACGGTGTCAGAGAAAAAGCGAATGATTTCTTCAGCGGGGCCTTGCTTGAAGAAAAAAGAAAAAGAAAAAGAAAAAGCTCCACATTCACACTACTCTGCACTTTCTCTCACTTGAGTCCAATCCATCATGTGTCCTGAGACCTTCATTTAGCTTGTTTGCTTTCTGAACTTTGTGTGCGTGTGTGTGTGTGTGTGTGTGTGTGAGTGAGTGTGTGTGTTTCTGTGTGAGACCTCTGCATTATAAAGCAGGTCAAATCCCCAGTCCCCAGGGTCTATTAGATTCATGATCCATATTGACCACAAACAAACACACAGAAGTGTGTCTCCGGTCAGTGACCAAACTCCAGGAGGCTTCTCATCTTACTCTGAACAAAACACATTATCTTTCCTCATTTGCGCCGGCGGTAATGGACGCTGGCTGGGATGATGCAATGCCAAATGAAGCTGATAGTAATTTAGGACACACTGTGATGAATGGTTGAGTGATTAAACGACATTAGCGGCATTAAAGTCAAGCAAAAGTGCTCGGCTTTTATAGCCGGTGCTGGCGGAGTCAGATAACACAGCCAGTAAATTAACTGACTAAGAAGGACGCACTTTGACATCAACAGCGTGTTCTTTGTGTTTCTGCTTGAGCCAGTGAGTGGGCGGCGTCTCGAATTCGCTGATCTACTATTAAGCCGCCCGCCGCGTACCAACCCGGTGTGGAAATCTTTCGGGCCACCTGCTCCGTTCGTGGGACAGATTGACGCCGTCAAACCAAGAGGACGCTACGATTCCTCGCCGACGTCGCCAAACCAACTGGAGAAATGAAACAAAGGAGAAAGTTAAGGAGGATGAAGCCTCGAGTAAAGTGGGACTGGATGTGGAAAATAATGTTTCTCAGTCAAAGCGGGTGTTTTTTTTCCCCTTTAAATTCAGTAAAAACAAACCAAAAAATATTTTTTCCTTGCCTAAATACTGTCAAATTTCCATATATTGAGTCTGGAAATATCAGAATCAGCATTTAAAATACTTTTTGTTATATCTAGAGCTGTAGGTGATGATTATCTTCATTACTGATACATTTCCGAATAAGAATTATTAGTTGGTTTATAAAAATATACATATTTGCGAGACCCCAAGGCAACATCTTCATATATCTTATCTTGGCCTACCGGCAATGATGTTAAGAATGATATTTATCACAGAGGAAAGCAGAAAATCCACACAATGAAGTAAAAGATTGGTAACTTGTGTGTAATTATAGAATGTAAACCCGTCCGGTCACTTTGAATCTAAAAAGCATGATGTCAGGATGGAAAGTTTGGTGTACAAAGGTCAGGACCTTGACATCAGTGGCCAGGATTTGCCCTCCGCGTTCCTCAGATTTGGTAATAAAACCCTCCGTTAAAACAAGAGAGAGGTCATGGATACATATTGAAAAAGGCTCCACATCTTGCATTCAAAGCCAGCACTGACTTTCTGAGTATTTAACCAAAGACCGTGATTCTGAAAGAAGGACTATTAAAGAATAAACGCCTTAATCAAAAGTATTCTCTTCACTGCAGCCACTGGAAATGGGCTCTTGTCATCAGCCAGAGAGGAAATACTTTCTTTAGAGCTCTTCGCTGCCCACATTTGACTGAAGTGACAAAGCAGATCATTTTCACTTATGGGCAAGTGTCTGCCTGCTATTTGTGGCCATGTGGTGGTTGAAAGTACTATATCTTTCTATATATAGATACTGGAAATGGTTTAAAGCTTGATTGGTCAATACATTACTATGTAGATCCCATATGGAGGGTTTATATAGTGCTCCCCTCCAGCAGCAAGTTAAGGGTACGGTTTAAAGAGCATCCTAGTTTTTATTGTAAATAAATGTGGCACAGGCCTACGAAACCTAATCACTGTTCAAGTGATACAGATGATGATAAATAGGTTTTCATGTGATTTGTTTTTAATAACAGGTCAGACAAAAAGCAATGACGCTGCCTATCAGCCTTTCTGTTGCTCTCAGCCGTCAGCATCGAGACAACAATTACTTAAAAAGTGCCTCAAAAATAAATAGTTTAATGTCCCACACAGATAAATTATTCCAAAAAACTAATGGGCAGCGTAGTTTTACGAAATGTCACGCGAACAGCAGAAAGTAGTGCATTCGATGGGGACTATTTTCAGCGGTGGATGAATCCACATTAGGCATGACAGTGAGCATTTATGGCAGAAGGAAGGTGTATGTGGGGTTGAAAATAAACTACAGCGTAAATGTTCATCATGAGGAGAGAACATGTGTGTGATGGTTTGACTCACTGTTGTCTCGGACAACAGCGGAGCCCCGAGGCTCCAAGGAAGAAGATGTCCGAGCTGCGCTCCGCACGACCAAAGATCCTTTGCGAGCGAAGAAGCTCCACTCTTTGACACCTCCGCGCAACTACAAGCGCGGTTCCAGCATCTCCGACGCAGTGAGACATCTCCTCTCCGGCGGATCACATCCCAATTTTCCTGACATGTCAGTTCAAATCCGTCTGTAGTGAGTAGAAAGGGACTGATACACTCAGCAGAGACAGCCATCTACATTAGTCCAGATAAATGTGTTTACATGAATAATCTTTGAAGAGATGTCATCCTGAGCCAAGAGAAAACATCCCCGTTTGACAGGTGCAATATTTCAAAGCTGCTGTGTGTGTGCATAGTGTGTATGTGTGTGTCTGAGCTGTATGATTTTACAGTCTCTGTTTTTTGGTCCGAGATAAAGGAGCAGTCTGTACATGCACACTTGCTGTGTGTGTGTGTGCACTTGTATCCGTGCGGTTGTGAACAGCTTTGCTTTGTGTCTTTTTATTGTTTGGACTGATAAACCCACTGAAGTACAAGTTCTGTGTGAGTGATTCCAGACACTGTTTTCTGCTTCTTTCTCCCCACTTTGATCACTTCTGCTTATTGAAATCCTCTCATTTATTTATTTATTTCTCCACTTTTATTTTTTGCGCTGTTGGCGATGGCTTCGGCTGATGAGGACAGAAACTCCTTTTTTATTTATTATCTTCACAAACCTTGCTCATCCAGGTTTGAGATCAAGGTCGTCCTCTACAAAGACAAGCTAAACCAAATTAGCTGATACTTGAGACCCTGACACGCTGACAATGAACGCATTTATCATTCCATAATTAAAAGAAAACGAAAGACAAAAAGAAGGGGCAGTGAGGAAGTGATGGAGAGGACAGGTTATTATTCTCGTTGGCGTGCCATCAATCTAGCACAGCCCTCAGTCTTCTTGGCATCACAGATCCTGCATCTATTAGCGAGCGTGCACATTCAGAAGATGTTATTACTTCTACCCAAAACCAGAGAGCAGGTGACGATAATGAAGCACAGCCCGCGCTTTTAATTTGTTGTGATCGAGTGCAGCCAATTCACTTCGCATTTTTATTTGGTTTCTTTTTTTTTCCAAAAGGGTGGCGAGCAGACAGCGCTGTAAATTCTGTGACGGGGTCCTTTGTAGCTGCGTTGGGGACTGGGACAACAGCAGCATGAGAACAAGTTGTTTTGAACTCGTTTTCTAGTTTTTATTCCATTTTTTTTCCCTGATGAAGCTGAAGCACCCTTTGGATTGCCATGAAATTTGGCACAGAAGTTCATGGTGCAACATTTTTCTTCGCAACACACCCTTCTACTTTGGTAAAACATTACTACCTGCTTAGCAATAGCTAAAAAATATTTATTCTCGAATGTCAAAATGCAATGGAAACAGACATAGAAATCTAACTCTCCTCTAAATGCAGGCCTTTTCTGGATCTAATTTTGGCAGAAGGGTTGAAACTCCTGGCGTCTCAATCAGTGGCGAGGGGGAAGCTCTATATGCTGCAGCTCCACTTATGTGATTAAGGCTGATAAAAACAGGTGTGTTTTTGCATAAAAGCTTGCTTAATTCCGCTTTGAAATCCATTTCAAAGCCTGTCAGTGCAGGTTAATGGTGAATCAGTTGAAAAGCTTGACTTTGCTTTTGAATCTCAGGAGTAAATATGAATGGGAGAGTCTGAAAACAGGAGGGGGGGGGAGAAAAAAGTGCACACCGGAACCTCGACTTGATTCTCTGTTCCGTCCACTGTAATTTTGACTTCCCAACAAATCGACTGAGCCTGCACGCCGTGCACTTCCACCTCATCTGACTGGAAAAAAAAAGGGTGCACACCGGGTACAACAGCAACAGGGGACGGACTCACTGAATAATTGAGTCCATGGAGACTGAAGGACGCGCTGACCCTCCACACTGAGAAGATAGATGAAGCTATTTTTGTGGCGGGGACAATTACTTACAAGGAATACAAACAAGCACACACACACACACGCACACGGATTCACTAACCCAGATACATACACACAAACATGCATGACTATCTCCCTATCTATGATGCATTAATACACACACACAGACACACACACACATGCAGGCAGCACACATCAAAGGTTCCATCCCTCTTCAGAAGAGACTCTTAGACTTGAAAAGGATCATTGCGTTTCCCTCCCTCAGCTTCTCCTTTCATTTCTGTTCAATATTCGCCGCTGATTTTTGCTTTATGCTCTGTTGATAATGTTTCGAAAATCTGTTGCGAGTTACTTAGCAGAGGCGTGTTAAAAAAAAAAAAAAGAAGAGAGATCCTAGGGTGGAGGTTCATTTAATACTAATGGATTACATTTAACCTTCATAAATCCAGGAAACCATCATTTCTAAATGGTTCCTAGCTGACATGAATTTGTTGTATTGGGACTTTGCTGAAGATTTGTTTTACTCTACTTTCTGTTCAAGACAGGAAGTTGAAGACTGACGGTGAGACACCGGAGGTAAAAGAGGCTAACGCGTCTTTTACTTACAGCTACGGTATGTGGCTATTTCTAATGGTTTTAGTTGACATATGCTCAAAACACGTCTTAATGTGGAGAGTTGATGTCAAAGGCTTCTGAGAGCCTGTCTCACTGAACAGCCTGGCGGTGGTGGGGAAGCCCTGCCCCTCCGACCAATCAGAGGAGGCCAAAGACAGGGGCAGGAAGTCATGACTGGCAATTAAAACACGATTCGTCACACATTAGAGTGGAGTTGTAAGCAGATTCATCCATAAATGGCTGTAAAGAAACATTTAATGCCTGACAATATAGAAAACCACAGCTGTAATAGTATAAAATATCAGTTTGACAAACACTGTACATTAAAAGACACTTTGATGCTTTAGATAATTGCCTACAACTTTATATAACTTTATAATTATACCGTGTTATAAACCATCTATGAAATCTTTATATATTGTGTATAAATCCTAAATAAGTGGACGTGAAGCAAGCTCATGTCTTGTATTTAGCTGAGGTACAGGACATTTTAATTACCCTATATCCTGTTGGACGGTTTAATCAAAACATCCAATCTCACGGTGACATTTTTTTGTTCGTAATTCCATCTTTTCCTAAACCAAGTGGAAGAAAAAATATCAGTCAGTGTGGCAAGAATGCATTTTTTTAATTTCAGTACCTCTGCCAAGGCGGGTCATTTTTTTTCACTCATGTCTGTTGATTTTTTGGCTTGTTTATTTGTCAGCAGGATTGTGCAAAAACTACTGAATCGATTTGCACCGAAAACCAGCGGAGGCGTGAAGGGCGGGCTGGGGACAAATTCACTAAATTCCGGGGCAGATCCAGATCGTTTACCATGAATTTTAATTTTTTTGTCTCTGAAGTCTGCTGCGTGGTTTTTGACGTTGGCCTTGGCAAAGGTCTGTCTCCTCTGAGTGCCCTTCCAGTTTCTTTATAAGACGCCCTAGAAAAGAAGCGTCTTCAGCTTGAAACAGCAATGAATGCGAACAAAAAATAAAAATACAGTAGTTCTGCCTGAGCTGATGCGGTTTCTACCGGTTGCCAAACAGGGCTGATTCAGGTTGACACTGATCACTTGACACCTCACTCTGCCATATACTCTGGTTCAACAAAAGGTACATCCAAAGGGCCAGCTCTGAGCAAGCCAAGCATATTTCCGCCAGTCCGCCTCAAGATCCAAGGCACTGTAATCATTTTAAAATCACCGAGGATAAATCGATTCAGGAAAAAATTACAAGGACTTTCAAAATGGCTAAGACGCCTGTGTGACGATACTCTACGCACACAACAGCTGTAATATGATGCGCTCGGCGCTCGCCCGAGTGTCCCTCGATCCTTGTGCTTCTCGGTATTTCTGAATCTGATCCTGTGGCTTGTTGTGGAAAAAGAAAGGGCTCATTTGCAGGACTTGGACAGTAATTTCGAATCATTCAGGGTAAAATTAGCTTTATTTTTCCACCGATCCATCCAGAGAAGACAATGGCTGCGCCCTCCTTTCAGTGTGGGTGCCCGAGCACTGCTAAGTGTGCAGTTGATACAATTGGGAAACAAAAGAACTGCTCATGCAGAGAATTCTTCTTTTAATGGTACACAGCAGAGAATTTGTGCTTTTTCCAGATGTCAAACGTTGCTCCAAAGTGCCTTTTAATGTAGCCCCAGTGCGTGGGTGTGCATGCGAAAGTGTGTGTGCTCGCGCGCCAGGCTTGTGTCCTTTCCGGCTTTTTTTTTTTTTTTTTTTTTCCATGCTTGACCTTCATCGACGTGACTCATTTAGGCGCTGGGTGAGCGGGGCTGAAAATTCATAAGAAAAGGTTATCTGATCGCAGTGCAGAAGGTCGCCGTGCTTCACCCCTTCCACCCAGGCGGCATTAAGGCGGCCTCCTGAGTTAATTCCCCAAAAAAGAAACAGCATTCACTATGCTTAATTACATTCCCCTGGATGAGAAAGCTCTGTGGCCCGATATTAGTCGGGACAAAAGTTAAAAAACGATTTATTTTTCTCTTACATAAGTGTCACATGCGACCTTTTTAAAAGGGTGATACCTCTTCAAACCCGAGTGCACTCAGATGAGTCAAACCACTGCCAATATTGCTCCACTAGGCTTTTTTTTTAAGCTCACCAAAACCCCTTCAGGATTCGAAATCAAATCTCATTCTACCGGAAACTCGTCTCGTAGTTTTTCCAAAACTTGGGGCAAGATTTACTTACATGAAAATGGGGCTACAGAAATGTCCACTTTGGTTTTCAGTGAAATTTGCAGATGCAATCTGTGAGTGAAGCATTTGCAGACCAACCTAGAAATTACATTCGTATACAACTAACACCAGATACATTTTGTAGGAAACATTCTGGAAGCTAAAGGAATGATAATAAAAAAAAAAAACACTGAATATATTCCAAGGTTTTTTCAGGTTTGTCCAGTTTTAACACCCTTGTGAATAATTTGTGTACGGCCCAATGAATCGGTGCTGGAGGGAGCAGAGAAAGCCATGAAATCCTCCCGGGTTTTACAGAACTGAGCATAACGGAGCAACAAAATGCAACAGGGCAAGACGTGCCGTCACCAGGTCTGGTGATAAGAACGTAGAACAGGTGGGGCTTGTTGTCTGGGGTACACATCAGTCACCAGAGCCTGAACACGGCGTCTAGCAGGTGGAGCCGAGCCCGACCGGCAGCTGCAGCATTATGTGTGCATGAAATTATCAAGACTGACTCACTGTCTTGATTAATGTGGCTGGTGACTTGTCTGAATGGGATTTTGAGTCAGCTGATATTCATTAGCTGACATAGCAATAACCACAGTATCACTGAATCCTCTTCAGTCTGGGTCCTTCTCTTTAATCTCTGACTGCTCATGACTGCCCTACATCTCCTGCCTTGCCCTTATTAGATTCCATTATCTTCTCCCATTTCCTCTCTAATTTGATTCCTCTTCTTCCTCCTCCTCTTGCTCCGCTTGTTTTTCCCTCAGAATCAATGTACACAGAAATTTCACATTCGGAGTGAAACTCTTTTATCGGCGTATAAATTAAATAAGAGCTGTGTGTGTGTTTGATGGGATATTCGTGAAGCTCAGGGAGGAAAAGATCACCTTTTGAAACAGACTGAAAAAGCTGGAGGTATCCACATAGGTTTAAAACCACGCTGCTCTTTTGAGATGCTACTGATGTTAATATTGTTTTACTTCTATTAGGTTTGGCTTTATTATTGTATTTCATTTTAATAAAGTAAATTAGAGACTTAAACTAATATAGTTTCAACTTCCTTAAGCCATTACTGGGATTCTGTGTCTCGTTCTGTTGATTTGGGCTCAAACATTAACAAACCCTTAAAGCAGTCCTGGTGGTTTACTTTATAATGTTAAGTCATACTTTACATCGCAGTCATCGTGGTGAAAGATGGAGTAGTCGCTGCCATGAAAACGTTTTGGAAAAACACAACAAGTATTTATATGTAATAAGTATTAATAAGGTTTTAAGTTAATAAGGA
The DNA here is from genome assembly GCA_016859345.1 of Istiophorus platypterus. Lineage (NCBI taxonomy): Eukaryota > Metazoa > Chordata > Actinopteri > Istiophoriformes > Istiophoridae > Istiophorus > Istiophorus platypterus. The sequence goes on along the minus strand of CM029131.1, from coordinate 4,539,238 downwards.
TCCAATTAGCTAATTGAAACAATCTAATAACACAGGAGATGATGATTTCACCAGTTCTCTACTCTGGGAAAATTCAGTTTATAGCATTGATTAACTTAAATTATCTCAGACCTCTGTCAGAGTTTGTAATAACAGAAAAAATACACCTGACTTTATGGGCATCAAAACATACATATGGAATTTGCAAATATCCTTGAATCCTTGAATCCTTGAATACAGCCCCTCCAGCTTTCGCTCCTTTGGTGCACTTTGGCCAATGAAAATACGTTAGAGCAATAAGAACACATTAGCTCAAACCTATTACACCTGAAGTTTAAATATAACATTATATATGTGATACTGCGTGATATGAAAGTAACAGGTACATCAAAAATCACATCCCCTCCTCTGAACTCACTCAGATCTGAACACACAGACGTGATACAATATTTTTAGATTCAGTGCAACTTATATTTTCCAACAATATCATCTACAGTGATGGGTACATCGCAAACAGGAGTCTGGTAATAGCTAATTCAGCGGATCAAATTGTCCCACTACTGGCAGATAAATCTACTGCCATCACTATAACCAATACAAACACAAGTACATCATTTGTCTTAGAGTTAGACAGAGACACATATGGGCTGATAGCACCTCAGGCCAGATGCTCATTATCACACAGCCAACAGTTTGTGTCATTTTTCATTTTGTTTCTTTCCACCACACAAACAGGCTTCAAGTAAACAGCCAGGTATGCAAATGATCCCCTTTTGTTTCTCTCAGAGCGTTTTCTATTCGATTCTTAGTGATGAACAAGACAAAAGGATGTTTATGAAATTAGCTCCATACACAGACACACACACACATGCGCACACACATGCACACACACACGCACACACACACTCATACACGCACACACCAAAGCAATCTTTAAAATGCCACTCATATCCTCGGGTACCACACAGTTTTGTTCTCCACACATGTGACAGAAGTTCATCGTCACCCCTGAGCGGCGCTTGAATGGTCGTGTTTACCGTTATTTCTGCCCGTCACCCACAAGAAGCCTCACCGAGAGGCTGCCTGCGGGACAAAGCAGCAGCGAGGCATTCTGGGTGAATGTGTTTATTCGGGGAGGAGGGGGACTGGCGGTGTGGATGAGAGGGCTCTGAGGATAAAACTGAATATCTAACTATCGTTCGCAATGATGAAGTATCACACGTGTGGACACACGACTCGGAGAAATCGAACGCTCCTCATGTTTATCTTCTTTCCTCCTCTTGCGGGATTGAAAATGTAGTCCAGCGACCAATTTTCTAGGAGATATAAATATTTCACTTATAAATATTTATACCAACTGTGCTGCATCAGTTTTGCCTGAAGAAATACATTAGCCAGTCATCTGTGCATAAGTTTGATATTCCCTTCACTGCAAAGCATCATATCATAGAGTGCAGGACAGTATTTTAAAGCTCACTGATTCTACTTGATCGGCAGCGAAGCAAAGTAGAGCCAGCGAGAGTGAATCTGATAGAGTTGTAAGGGTGAAATAGTTAAGGCAGGCTAGACTGACTTTTTTAGTAAATTCATAGAAAAAAACCAGCAGAAGAGAAGAAAGCCCATCACTGGTGGTGGAAGAGCGACTCAAATCCTTCAGCAGGAGTAGTAATAGTGCAGCGTAGAAATGCTCTATTATAAGCAACAGTCCTACATTCAAAACTATCTAATTATTCTGCAGTTTATTAGCGGATAATCATTCCTGCAATTATGTGTAAAAAGCACTTACACATATCATACTTACAATGTATAGGTATTGTAAAAGTACAAATTTAAAAACACTGGAACTGAACTTCAAGAGAGGAAATATAAAGAAGGGATAAGTCATTTCACATAATCTGGGCGTTTGCAGAATGTCAGTGTTGTTGCCACTGAGCTGCTGGAAGGCTTTTAATGTGAAACATCGGTGCACGAAGTTCTGAGTTTCACTAACAGTAGCTTGAAGTCTTTGTTAGGGCAGTTAGTGCAGATGGATGGATGGATGGATGGATGGATGGATGGATGGATGGATGGATGGATGGATGGATGGATGGATAAACTACTCTACAAAGGAAAAATGGTTTCCAGACAGTTATGAGCCAGAAATTGATGTTATGAATACATCTTCTGATTAAAATGTGTGAACTTCGAATCCTTTTAGTGACCCAGCTAAGAAGCTTTTTAATTTACAGCTTCCAAACAGTTAGCTAGCTTGTTAGTGTAGAGAGTTTCCCCCTCTTCACTACGGCTCTTTATTTAATTGAATTATATCAAAGCCTGAGAACATAGCTAACAGCTGGGTACCGAGGAAACGGATGTATTTCGAGTGACCGTTTCTAGCATTTTTTCCGACCGGCTAGAGTCACTACATCATCAAGCCTCCGAAACAACAGATTTTACAAACACACGCGGATTAATTTCGCTGTGCCTCTTTTTCTTTTGACTGAGTCTCCGCAGTGCTCAAAACTTTGTAAAATGGAGGCTGCTGAAAATATCTGAATACAGCCCGTCTGACAAAAGTAACTTTCACTACTTTATACTTAATATGCTGTCTGCCAGGGCTGGGTTTCCAAACATAAAAAACTTAAAAAACTAAGGTGTATAATTCATTCTTACATTCTTGAAATTTTGTGAACTTTCTTCCTGCTTTTCTGTTATAATTTTCTTACCCTCTACAAGACCTCACATCAGGTAATGAATGGAGGAATCAAGGGTAAACAGTGTATGACTGATTTTAATTACTGATGTGAAAATGTTGATACCTAGGAACTCAGTTATTTCCAATCTAGTAACTTTTATCATTGATAGTTTTTAATCTGAAACCTTCAGGCAAAAACAACATTTCTGGCTCAGCGAGTTTAAAAGATCTATTTCAAGCTCCCACTAAACACAGTTATAAAGAGTTACACAGATAGTTTACCTGCCTATTGGGAAACATGTTTTGTACATGGATGTAGAAAATGTTACTGAGCAACGTCCGTAGCTGGTGAGACGCGAACGGCCACCATGCAAAAAATGATGAGGCTGGATAAAGAGGAAGCAATTTGTTCTGATGTTGTTCAAGCCAAGCTAATTAATTTCAGCCAGACGTGCTTTGCTGTCGACATCCTTTGGCTTTAATAATGAATTCAATATTATCGGATTTTGACTGGTATTTACTTTCAGCAAGAGAGAGGAGGCAGCCCACATTTTTGTTGATTTGTACCCAGGTTGGCAACAGCGAGGCGATTTGCGGATATCCACTGTGTGCTGAAAGAAAATCGAGTCTCCTACCACGTGTCACTCGTTTGATATGTCAAGATACATTGAACGTGGTTGAATGTCATGAATAGAGAGGCAGTTTCTCTGTAGTGATTTTCTGTAACTTTTTGCATGGAAGATTGTCATTCGTACTTTCATCGTTCTCTGAATTTAATCCCCAAATGACGTGAGAAATGATAAATTTTTGATCATGTGAGGGTTTCCTCTACCTATAGCCTGCTGTGTAAAACCTACTTAGGGACAGGAGGGAAATAGTTATCATATTCTGAATATTTTAAATCAGAAAATAAAATATTTATATCCTAACTAATGAACTTGCAAATCCCAGTCTCTGACTTTTTACATTGAGACTTTATTTTACATTGGATTTTCCTGGCAGAGAATATACAATGCAAGTCACCCCTGATTATCTCACTTGCAGGTCTTTGCGTCTCTGTTTTTTATCAATAGTAATGGACTCCCTTAACAACTTTATTTTATGACTTTGCAATGGATCCCCGGGGGAATAATGTAAGCCTCCGTAGTTAATTTCACTCAGCTAATACTAGGCCTCATTGTTTTGCATAATGTCCATGAATAATGGACCTGCTTCAGTGACTTGTCTTGTAGGTGTAGTCCCCAAAAGGACCCTGTGGAAGCAGAAAATCCCATTCGGGGATTGCCGTGAGAGTTAATCTCTGCCAGGCGCGGCGTGTTGCGGTCTGACGTTGGTGTCTGAATTATGGGGCGTGTCACCGTCAGCATGTGTCTGCCTATCATTATCCTGTAAAGGTCACGCAGGCCCACTGTAACAATGGGTAGCCTGGTGACAGATGTATTAAGAAGGTCAGGTCTTGTCTTGTTTTTGGAAAAGGTCAGAAAAGCCGGAAAATGACTGACACTTTGTGTGGATTTGCAGCATCTGACGTGAGTTAATGCATCTTTGCTTCGCCTACTCTACTTTATGCATTATGATTATTTAGCATGACTCGGTAAAATGCCTTGAGATAATATATGGTATATAACCAATCTGAATTTAATTAGATTAAAGGGTACAAGATATTAAAATCTGAGAAATATCTTTTGTTATGTGAAATTCCAAAGTTTTGCTATGGATAAATATGACAAAATCTAATAATGAAACTCTGTCCTTTATGGAAAATCCCCTGTAATTGCAAAGTTTCCTCCCTAATCCTAGATCAGCTTTTTGCCAAACAGGATCCGTCGGAGAAAGTCTCGCATAATAGGCTCCGCTATGCCGATAGTTTCTTCTCCTACATTTCATATAGGCTCCCAGAGTTCTCACTGTCTGACCTCACCACTGAAGTATCGGTTTGTTAAATTCTATAGAGGGTTTCCAGCTGATGTACTGCTGGTTATGTTGAAGGTCCTCACCTTCTGAGTAATGGAAAGCTGTAAATAGCTGGTCGTTTCTAAACCGTCTGACTAAAGGGTATTAAAATGGCTTGTTTCTGACTGATCATAACATACCATCAATTTTGTCTTTAAATATTATCTTTATCTCCAAATAATGAATGGCTTCTTGTGATATTTTTTCTTAAACTTATTATTTTTCCAGGCCACCCTTCAAAATGAGATTCTCTCTTAACGGGGGTTTATTTTTCCTGATTAAGCAAAGGTTAAATTATGTCAGCACTTAAGTATGGTATTCCACATGGTATCTATAAAAACAACATTCGCTTGGTCCCATAATTATTTAGGAGAACTTGAAATGATATGTGAAAGTACAAAATTCTTCATATAAGAGTTTACTTTTGCAAATAAATATCAGCATCAGTTCACTCAGCCAACTCCCATGGAATGAGTTATGATCTTGGAAATGTGCTTCATCAATATTTGGCGCACTGGCTCCGACCATAATCACACCCCACTCCCTGTCCTAACTTTTTTTGTGGGTAGTGACAGAGTGGAGTGTGGAAAGGTCAGCCTGGACTCGCCACCCACTCTGTCACTCGCCACAGGCTGGTGAGGACAGGCAGTGGGGGGTGACAAAGAACTTTATAACACAGATTAATAATTAGATTCAGAATCTACAGGTGGATGCTGGGGCGGAGGTCAGGGGGTATGCAATGCTGTATGGACACCAACAGCAGCAACAAGTGATTGCCTGGCTCTCAGGTGAGAGATGCGGCAGCGGGTACGGCAGCAAAAGGGAGAGCAGAGCGCCGACGTGGCACTCGTGGCGCTTTTCTAGTCTTATCGACTACTCGCACATTCATACATCACATCCGCACAGGCACTCACACTTACCGATGGCGCAGCCATCGTACTCAAGGACGACTCGACACGCCCGACTGGATGAGCAAGAGGATCTAACCAACGGCCTTCTGGGTAATAGACGGTCCACTCTACCCCCCCGGCCCCAGCCACTAAGCACACACTCCCATCATGAACAAGAACGTTGGATTTACTGTCCAACGTTCTTTCAAGGACAATTGTATGTCAGGCAAATGAAGCATCTGACTCAAGCTGACTGTCTGAAATAGGCTGCGGGCTGCACTGAAAGTGCGCATTAAGTGCTAGTTATGCAGTTAGTTAGGGTGTTGGAGGTGTTAGGAGAGGAGATGCTCTCGGCACAGATGAGTCGTCAAAGAGTTTCTAGAAGATAGAGATGGCATGCTTGCCTACAAGCATTAGTGCCATGAATTTGATCCGGGTGGCCACGGGTAGCCGGTGGAGGTCAGCGAGCATCGGAGTGACATGTGCCCTTTTGGGCTGATCGAAAATCAGATGCGCTGCCGCATTCCCGAACGTAGGAATTTCATTGTGCGCGAAGGGAGGCTCACTAGAAGGGCATTACAGTAGTCGTGGCATGAGATAAACATAGCCGAGAGTTGGAGTACTTAGTCAGGTAAGGCCGGATTTTCTGATGCTGTATAGAGCAAAGCAGAATGATGGGGAGACTGATGCAACGTGGTCAGAGAGGTATAGCTGGTCATCAAACCTAGCAGCCATTTCTTTTCAACCCTGGTTGGGGTGAGAGATGAAGAGGTGATGTTGATGATGGTGGGATTGATTGGCTTTTACAGAAAGACCGCTATTATTAAACAGAATGTAATCATCAGTTGCAGTGTTGAAATGTTTTAATTTGAAATATTAAAACTAAAAACCTTTGCTTGGGATCCCTTGACTTGTAAGTCTGTGTAAGCTGTGTAGCCAGCTGTCAACAGAGCCCACATCTATTCCAATTCCAGATAGATGCTAATAATCAAAGAAAGGGAAGATCAATGAATGACAGTCTTTGTCAGCTATATTTCGCTTGGTTATATTTAGCCATTGTTTGGATGCAAACTCCTTTAAAGGAACGTGCAGGCTGCATTCATGTTCAATTTGACATTTGTGTCAAATCCAAGGAGTTGGGTGGTTACGTTAGCAAGTTGTCACATAATGCACTAAAACACTCTGACCAAAGCAGCAACTTTGGTATAACTCCATTAACCTTGGAGCAAAAAAAAAGCCCTCTCTGCACAATGATGACAAAAAACCAAAAACAAACTTTCAGCCTTTTTCATACTTAAAGTGTGTTTTCACCAATGTAACTATGGTGGAGGATTAAGAGAATTTGCTCAACTTTGACAGTGCGGAGAAACAATTTGTACTCGAATCAGCTTTCTCGGGGATTTAACTTATTGTGCGCTGAAAGACGGGAAAGTAAAAGGAATTGTTAAACCATAGATGCACCGGGATTCTAACAAGGCCACGGCGACTGTGACTTACTTTATCTTATGTTCTATCTCACAATTAGAAGAGGGGTCACCGCTGAGGTGAAAAAAATAATGTGCTGAAGTAAACATTTTGTGAGATGGTGTAATATAATTTCCATATCAAAAGCATAATGTGCATTTTGAGGGTTTTCCAGTGAGTGCTGTGCTGCTTTAGTATTTTCTTTGATGTGGACACATTTGTGTTCAAACAAACACATCATCAGCAGGGGCTGGACCGAGACCTCCAGCACATCCCTTTTCTGTCTCTAAAGTACATTTCGAAGGGTTGTCAGATCAGTATATTGACTTTACTTTTCTCTCCCCAGGAGTACCAGATCGATATTATCTTCGCCCAGACCTGGGTAGACACCCGTCTGCGGTATAACAGCAGCAGCATGCGGATTCTAACCCTCAACAGGTACACTGGATTTACTGAGGATGTAATGCAAATATACTGACAGCCTTATTTCAAATTCCCTAATATGTCAGATTTGCAGCTGTGTCATCTGTACCTGCCTATTAATAATCGAAGCATTTTCCTTTTAACTATATATATTTTCTTAAATTAACTGTAACTCCATAATACTGCCGTGACTGTCTTTCTTCTCTCTGTAGCAACTGTTGTGTTTAAACATTTTCATACTGTGAATATCTCATTTGAGAACAATATTCTTCTCTCTCTTGGGAAGAGGCCTGTAATTAATGGAACAAATTGATTGATGTGCTTTGTTTCCCCATGTCGCTCGGGTATTTTATTATCCTCTTATTGGGACGTGGAGCTGCGTCATGCTTTTCAGAGAAATTTGAAGGAATTCAACAGCCGTCATCTCTCACCTTCTGTATATTTTTGTCTGTCTCTCATCCAACCAGCAATATGGTCGGCTTGATCTGGCTGCCTGACACCATCTTTAGGAATTCCAAGACTGCCGACTCTCACTGGATAACAACACCCAATCAGCTGCTCCGGATCTGGAACAATGGAAAAATACTCTACACACTGAGGTAAAAACCTCCAGAACAAATCAAGACATACAGTAGAGAGTGATAAAAAGGAACAAAAGACTGTCAAGAGATCCATATATATATATATATTTTGGGCCATCAGTGCCAGATGTTGACAGTTACTAAACCCATATTCACTAATACAAACACTTGTTGAATAACATAGACGGGCCCATTTGCTACATCATATTTAGTTTCTGAATATTTCACTTTATAGCTTGTTTTTCTCCATGGAAGTCATTAAAAACATAGAATCCAAATTTGGGCAAAAGGGACTGAGCAGTTGCAAGCAGCAAATCATGACCATGCGAGGGATGAAGTTTGCGATACCGTTCAACTACGCCGAGTTATACCGACAGGTGTTTCTATTATTTTGTCCGGCCTATTTCTTTCAGTGAGGGTAGGCTGAATAAATCCAGGTGAAATTTCTTACACTTTTGTTTCATTTCCTTCGGCCAGGTCACAGATCTAATCACAATCCGCCTTGGTTTTCCGGGTCTACATACAAATCGGGTTCGGCCCTCTGCCGGTCCAGCGGGTAGCGGTGAAGCTGTTTGATAACCACCAAAAACGGCAGAAGAAATATAACTTGTGCACTTCAGCAGTTTCATTCCAACAATAACAGTTTAGCAAGCTAACATCTGCCCAGGAACTGACACAAATCTGAGCCTGAATCGTTTATCTTTAGAGCGACACATCGTCTCATCGTCCTCCCAGGCCTTCATTCATGCTGCACCACCTTACAGATCACTCAACAGCTGCGCTGATCAGGGATCAGATAAACACTACAACAGCATGCTGCACCTTCTGTATGATTACATGTGCTTAAACTGCTGGAGCCACTTTTCCTGTGACTTTAATGAAACAGGGAGAATTCGATTCGACTGTAATTTCAGTGTATGTTCGGCTCCTGTTATTAGAGTCAACAGCAAACTTTGTGATCACACAGTAACTTGCCTAACCATAATCACAGTGGTGGCAGATCAGAAACCAGCCACATAAATCATTATTGTAACAGTGCTATGCACTCGGGTAGTCACAGAAAAACAATGTCAACCTACTGACAGGGGCAACATCAAAAATGATCTGTCATGAGTTGTTTTGGACGACAACACGGCACAAAAAGCATATATAGGATTTTGGCTTCGCTTATTTTTGCATGTATATGAGTACAAACAACTTTATGTTTTATTACTCGATATTGAAATTTGAATATCTAAGCATTTGCTGCAAAGCTTTGCTTTACCTTTCACGCAGAAGGATAAAGAGTTTTCTTACAACACGTCAACGTGTCACAGGTTTCCGCTCATTTTATTCTGTTCTTCCTGACAGCATCCCGGTGGTAGAGAGATGACACACAGGGGGAGGTTGTCTGTGTGTGTGTGTGTGTCTGTGTCTGTGTGGGTGTGTTTGTGTGCATTGCCCTTATGACAACATAACCCCTCACTGTGTCTGGGTCTGTGTCTGCAGAAAAACAACCGAGGAGTAGAGTGGACAGTTTCTTTTTAAATTTGAGTGGCATCCAGGATTGTGCGCGCTCAAGCTCTGACATGAGCTTTTTTTTTTGTCTTGAGGATAAAATTTCACCTGCATGTCCAAGACTTCAAAATAGATTTTGGCCAAATAGTAAATAACACCATGAGTGTTTGTTCTCAGTCCCCCTGGAGGCCCATGTGTGCAGCACCCGCTGCATCAGGATAGCTCAGATTCTGTCATGAGGAGGAGAATAAATCCAAGAAAAGTGTGCTGAAATGACGGGTGTGCTGAAACTGAGCATTTGTTGTATTTGTCTTGACTGGAAAAACGTCAGTTGGTTCTCTGAGTAAGTTGTGATGCCTCATATTGTGTGCAAATATTCAGCAGGAAGCGATACGGCTTTTCGGACAGCCAGTTCCATAAAATGTTTCCAATTATGAATTAAAATCCACTCACATTTGTAAGGGAATATTTTGGGATGTTACAGAGATGAATAACACTGTGATCACCAGGGGTTTAGTGGTTATTACTAAAATTCCCTGCTCTTAAGCACCATCAGGCTTAAAGCTGCACTAATCAATAATTTTATACTAACAATGGACCTAATGATTATGTGTGATGTGAGGGGAGGTAGCAAAGCCACAGAGATTCGCCAGCCAACTCTGCAGTTCCCCTCAGCTCTACCTAGTGTTTCAGCTTCAGTCCAGCTCATTGTTTTGGTTATCTGGTCCCACTCTCATCAACTTTGTTCCCTGCTGCAGCAGGCAGCCAAATGAGAAACGCTCTGATAAACCAACTGCTATCTGACCAGCAGGCAGACAAACAAAGGGCTAGCTGCTGATCATAGGTTGGCATTTAGTAAGATAAGGCACCAACAGGCGAGTAAATATATGGCTTAGGGTTGGTGTTAGGTTAGGTTAGGGTTCCTTCACTATTTAGCTCTTATCAACCTCATTTCTAGCAGCAAGCAGGTGTTTTCACCTCTGATAAGCAAGTTGCCAGCACTTAATGGCAGCCAAAGATAGCTAGACAGCTAGCCAGTGAATGTAGCGCCCCATTTAGCACCGAAAGGGCCAAATATTCTAGTCAGGAGTTAATGGAAACAAAATGACAGTAAAAGGAGAGTGTTATTGGACTTGGTGATCATCATGTGTCCAGAAACTTGACTCCAAACACACGCTAATGTTGCACGATATCTGCAGGATGTGTAAATAGGCACCGATTTTAACATTTTCACCAAAACAACTTCATCAGGTGATAATATTTCACTGATGTGTTTTTGCTCGAAAAATCCCTGAATGCAGCTTTGATGACTTTTCACCCATTTCAACAACTTAAAAAAAACAGGTATTTCCACTTCAAGAAAGAAATTCTACAAATATTTTTGCCGGTTTAATGACACCGAAAAAATCCAATTTCTTGCTTATTGGTTTGGATGATGGTGCAGATGATTACAATTCACATGATTTGCCATTTAATATTGTGACGAAGGTGTGTAAGAATAAACATTCATCTCATAATAACTGTAGTTCGGTCTAGCAACGGATCTCAACAGGCGTTGAACTTACATCTGCCGTAACAGGCTTTTGCAAGATTGACAAAAACTATTTTACCGGCAGTTTTCCTTCATTACAGCTGATTAGCACCCAACGCAGCTGTGTGTGGATACTCACAGGGAACTGACTTCCAAAGAGCACTATTAGGTGGCTCCTAGACAGACACGAATTCTAGATACAATGGAATGAAATATCCTCTTAATAAATCCCTCTTCACCGCCACACACTTCGCCCCCAAAACATTTGGGTTTTAATAGCTAATTTCACTTCTGCTACTGCGTGTCTCGGTGATGAATCTGAAAATTATTGTTTCATTAAAAGGATATTAAGTCTCGAAGAGGCGCATGTTTTGGGGCGTATTTGCCTTGAATGACACATCTCTCACACTCGCATGTCTGCCGTGTTTGCTGCCGCTCGCTCTCCTCACGTCCCGCTCTCACTCCTGGCCGCCAACAAGGACTGAAGCGAGCGTCTGTATGCAGATTGAAACCGCTCGTCACCTGCTCTTTGCTCACCTGCAAAACAACTCGGGTGAGGCGGCCCCCTTTTTCCTGCCTCGTCAGTCAGCGAATGAGAAATTGCACTGTTGGCAAAGGCACAACAGCTGAAAAGAAAAGCCCGGTTTTATGATGGTTTCATTTTTACAACCATCATCTCATCCAGTGAAAATTAGTTTTGGGATGATATATTGAGGTAAGTAACAGAAAAGAATCTATACCAAGTCAGATTCAGGTTTATATATTGCATTTAAAACTAACCCCCCTGGGTCTTTGTCATCACTATTGCTTCTCCAACACATCTGGCGTATTGACTTCTCCAGTAACCTTAGTTAATACTTCTGGTTTTAGGAGCTTACATGCCTTGGGCCCTGACCTATAAGTTAATGCCATCTTTGCAAAAAAAAACATGTCTGACACTGATGATTGAACGGTTCTGTCATTTTGAGGGATTTCTCACATCAACCGGGCAACCGAGTGTGATCCTGCACCATCTGGTTTGAAGCCAGCACTTTGTATACTGGAGTGAAAAAAAGTATATTATGCGATATAAGCCATGAAGAATGCAGTGCATTCACACAATGTGCTTCATGGACCGAGAAATGAAGGATCCAAAGCATTTCTAGTGTCTTGAATGTCAATGTCTAAGTATTTCTGTTCTGTGTGTTTCTGTCCTGCTCCAGGATGACCATCAATGCAGAGTGCCAGCTGCAACTCCATAATTTCCCCATGGACGAACACTCCTGTCCCCTTGTCTTCTCCAGCTGTGAATATTGGCAAAGAACACACACACACACACACACACACACACACACACACACACACACACACACACACACACACAGACAAATATGCACATATTCATGCGTGGCAATGCCTAAACACGTAGCACCTGCCAAAGTAAGTCTTTAAAAGCGAAGGTGGACAGAAAATTTAAACCAAATAGCATCAGCAAAACGAGCAGGGTTGACAGGTTTAAATAAAAAGCCGAAGAGTAAAAAGTTTTAAGCTGACATTTAAAGCTACAGGAAATCCCAGCAGGGAAGGGTTTAGCAGCAGATAAAGTCATGAAAATTGTTCTTCGGGACCGTTTGAGCAGGTGGAAACGAAAGCACGTCTTAATGCCAGACAACATGTACCAAAACTGAACTGTTCCACCAAAACTGAACTGTTGCACCTGACTGATATTAACCGCAGCTGGCGACCCACCTGGGAGATGCAGACATTTGAGCGGGAGCAGAGGTGACCCAAAATGGGGGGGCCTGAGTTTGAGTGGGTTTTATTGATTGGGGACTAGGGATCACCTGTGTAGACAGGGGGGTATCTGCCAAGCCTGTTGCAAATAACTGCAAGGTGGGCCCCACCACATTTATTTTTAATATTTCATCAGCGTAATTTCATGTGTTTTCTGATGCTGAGCCTGGATTATATGTATTCATCCAAAAAGAGAAAGGCTGTATGTGAAGAAATGTTGCTCAAATAGCCTCGTGTTATCAGCTGAATAAAAGAGACCAGTGAGAGACTTATGAAAAGTAAGCAGGGGGATTTTTGGAAACACCTTTAAATATTACTGGCTGCTTCAGTCTTATGGGCCATTAAAAGTCAGGCGCGTACATTTGTTTGAAAAATAACAGATTGTCACATTGCTTTTGTCTTGTGCTGTGATGCTGAACTAAGAGCTCTGCAAAAGCAACATAAAGCTATTTGGATTTCCCTGCTAAAGTAATTTGGATTTCTCTCTCTCTCTCTCCCTTCCAATTGTCTTCTCTATAGTCTCTCATCCTTTGTTCGTATATCGGGCTTAGCAGTTATTTGTATAAATTTCCATTCCCTCTAAATAGTGATTCCTTAAAATACATTCTGTATAACACCAAACAACTTTTCAGAGGCGCCGTCTTTCTGTGAGTTCATCAGTGCAAAACTTTGGTCCTTTAGAAAATAAGGAAAAACACAACTGGGCTGTTTGGCATTAAGATTTCCAGGTTTACAAGACAAAACAATACAAAGACACTTTAAGGCCTTTACAGCCAGAAAATCAAGAGAAACACTTGTTGTAATATGTAGTTTTACTTAGCATTTTACTCTAAGATAGATTTAATTTAATTTAAAGTTTAACTGTAAGGTTACGTGTAAACCAGGTACCAATAATTGTGAGCTATCGACGTCTGATTTTTTTTCCGCAACGCAAATGGTTATTCTGAGGCAATGATTTGATGCAACGGGCTGCACTTACTGAACTACTGGACCACTTACTACTATATATTATTTTAATGCATTCAATGGAAAGATCTTCATTATGAGTAAAAGTGAGGCTTGGTACAGTTAATGGACAAAATGCTCAGAAGTGCTTTCCTCACTGTGCGTGGCTCAGCTCAGAGTGATCCAACGACTTAGTGCCACACGTGGTTCAGATACATCGTTTCAGCTGCTGCATTTATTAAATAAATGTTTACATGAGTTGCCCTTGTGTCTTTATTAATTTCATCTACTTTCTGAAATCAATAACCCAAATTGCGGAAAGATCCCAGGAGATACCAGCTGAATACTAAAATATGAAAGAGACAAACAATTCTGTTAAAGTTTTTTCGTGTTATTGCACCTAGCTCTTTCCCCCTGTCTCCAGTCTTTTTGCTGAGCTATGCTAACCTGCTGTGGTCTTGTGTTTACCAGACTGATGTGTTTTCAAAAAATGTTGAACTATTCCTTTGAGTTTCTAAAAACTCCCAAACAAGTACCAGAAAGTGGAAGAAAATGGTTGTTGTTCCATTAACTGCTGCCTAATTATCTTACGCACCACCTAAAAAGCACCAAATCCCATTAGACTTTTACGACAGGTCATTCTACTGGACAAGACATCTACTGCTGCTATATATGATTTAATTTCGGTAATAATCATTAACTGATGTGACTGCAAATGCAGTATTTGTAACTGGCCACTATTTAAGCCCTGCTCAATTGAGTACTTTTGAGCTTATATACAATTGGCTCACAGTATAATGGGGCCGGATGTTACAGTACTGTAGGTAGTGAAAGAGCTATTGACCGCAAATGGGCCTCCATTATGTCTCTGCTCTCAGTAAAAGGATTTGCAGTAATAACCCCGATGTCAATGGACATTTTTTTTCTTTCTGTAGATGCAATGGATGAGCAGGTAGTGTCTTCAATAGCACTGAATTAAAGCCATGAAGTTCTGTATTTCATATTTGAAGCTGAATACTTCGATTTCCCCAACATGTTGACAGTTAAACATATTACTCAATAATTCTTTGATGAAAATCACTGCTTCAATTCACGGTGTATGTTTTAGATTCAAATCCCTTCGTTCAAAACTCATATAACTGTGCTTTATTCAGGATTTTCTGTTCCGTGCAGGATTTCTTGATAATTTTCGAACAGAAATTATATTTGGAGATTATACTAAAAGCTAGCTCAACATAGCCAAAGTTTGAGAGCTCTAATTACCTTTCAGAGTGGAACGGAGTGCTCTTGAGAAAATAACAAAAAACTTTCAGAATATCTGGTCCATGCATTTAGTAAAATGTCCAGAGCTTTTTACTTGTAGTGCTGTTTTCCAGATTTCCATACATACTTGAAGTTATTCATCAATTTAGAAGTGCAAAAGAAATCATCTGCGAATTACAAGATAACATGAGACACTATCAGATGTCAAAGGAAAGCACATGAACTAACTGAGCAGCAAGCGTTTGGACTCAGGTCGTCTCCATCTGTTTCGCACAAACATGGTGCCACCCTACAAATGACACATTTCACAGCAGATGGTTTGCAAGATAAAGATCTGCTGTAGAGGGGGGAGATAGAAAAGCAGACAAGAGGTGACTTATAATCTCTCTCAGTCATCGTACACCAGGGTGAGATCTGATAACGCAGCAGCAATTGGCCCTCGCTTTTCTCCGGTGTCCAAAAACATAATCCCTCCTCACATGCTGTTACATCCACTTTTACGTTTCTCTTACCACTCAAGGCGCTACGTTGTTAATGTTGTTAATGATAATGCACAAGACTCTAAAATGTTCTGTCTCTTCATCGCGGAGCAAATTAGAAGTCTCCCCATTGCGGCAGTAATCATTTTTATCCATTGATACAGAAAATTACAAACATGACTAATGCAATGATGGTCTCTAGTTTTTATAATCAATTCAGCCTTTTTTCGAAAAGCATTCCTGACAGGCAATATGCAAGCGACCTGACATCTGGCAACCATGTTGTTATTCATGGTTATGTTTTTGCTAACTGGAGCTTTTATATGGTAATGAATAAATTGGGAATAAACAAACTTCTCTGAAAACTTTTGAGCTCAGTATAAAAGCCATGAAAAGCCTTATGATTACAAGCACTCTGAACTCCTGCTGAACTCCAGTCATAGCTTCAACCACTTGCCGCGGTGCTATATCGGTAGAATCTTTCTTTTTTTTACGGCACATACCACTATGACTGAGGGCCAGTAGGTGCTTAGTTGTGTATAAGAAACGTCTCATTTTCGGTACAATTCCTTTTGCTTCCTGTTATTCAGCTGAAAGCCACAGGAAGAAATGGAAGAAACCAGAAACCATATTCTATAAACTCTAAGTTGATTTAGTCTAATTTGATGTTGCAAAATCTCTGCTGTATATCGAAAAAGAGTCTACAGCCATGCAAGCAGCTTGGTAAGTCTTTAGTTAAGAAAAGTGGTGCTTTAAGCTAAATGCTAACACATCCATAGTTCAGCATAGAGGAAAAGTCCAGGGATCATCAAAACTGTTAAACATCATTCTCAGGGAACTGTCAACATCTGTATGAAATTATGTATCAGTCCTTCCAATAGCTGGCAAAACATTTCAGTCAAAAAGTTAGATGTCGTCGCCATGGTGGCTCTAGAGATGGCAATCAAGCCTGGACCAAAGTGATGGAACGACCAAACAACAGGCAATTACTTTCGGCTTTGAGTTAAACTGAACATTTCTCACTTAATTACAGGAGCTGTTAAGACATTTCAGTCCGGCCCGAAGAGGTGGGGCGACCGACAGAACGGCGTTTCCAGCCCTCAAGCCACGCCGCCATGCCATACTATTATTTACTCCCTGTCATTTTAATACAAAATTCCTCAGTTAAATGAATTGCAAAGTAATCACTCTCTAGTGATAAAAATGCAGCGTTAGCCATCGCTGTCACGGGGCTTGTTACATTATTTTTCAAAACTAACTGTTTTCGCTTTGAGAAGCTAATCTAAAATGGCCTTTTTGAGTGTCAGCGCGAACGACAGGGGACATAATATTGAATGCTTACAGCTTACGTTCCCAAAGCAGCTGACACTGGAAATAAATTGTTACAGACCTTTTATATAGTTACTGTTGTCACAGTGGGGAAAAAAAAGTGCTTACATTCAGCTTTTTTTTTCCCCCTCTCACTTTATCTTAAGTTAGCGTATGTTCAGACAAGGGGGAGAACTGTAATGTTAGATAGAGGTTTCCCTACACCCGTATGTATGCACTCTGTAGGTGGATAAGCATGGTTTCCATGCGGAGTTTGGAAAATCACATAAAGCTGTTCAAATCGTAATTAGCCAGATGTGGTCAAATCCAGGCTAAGGTGCAACTTTTTTCTTCAAAGGTTGCATTTCAGGGAAATTTATTTTTACCAAGGAGTCAACATATGTAACCTTCGTGTTTCCAATGACCTTTGTACTGAAATTTTAATCCATACTAGGAGGAGTTTAAGGTTTTACTTGTGTTTTTGCTGTCACACTGCGTCTACATTAATGCCCCATCCTTGCTGAAATAGCACGAATGAAAAGGAACATCTGGTTGGAACCAGTGAGCTTCAGCAGGACAGGCTGACCAGCTTCCTCTCCAACGCTAGTTTCAGCTAGTTTGTCAGTTTGCTAAATGCCTTATATCAATATTCATGATATGAACAATCTGCTGCAGTATTATTGTACTCTGTGTTTTATACACAGAAAGAAGGATTCAAATTTCAACTTGACCGTAAAACCTTTTTCACTGGCAGACAACCTCACATAAAACTGGACTTAATAATATCATGGCAGAATTGGACAACCAACTTCTTTGCTTGGAGGATAGACAGGGAGGATATTGCAGCCAAGGCCATGGCTGACTGTAATTCATTAAACTGGGTAAGAACATGTTACTTCAGGGGGCTCTTAAAGGCATGAATTATGACAAACAGTTTCTAGCTACGAAGATACACTGGTAACACGGTGGTATTACCGGAGTAAAGATAATTGTACAAACACCGAGGGAAATATGATGGCAATAACGTTTAGCTTCTGTGGTTGAGTTTGGAAAAAAAAAAAGAACCCCACCAGTTTTGCATCACGGTGATTGCTCCTCTTAGTTATAGATGGCTATGCTCTTAATGAGACGATTTACATAATTTGTCTGGTTTCTACTACAGGGCACACCCGGGCTTGCCACCTGCTCATTATTGCAGCCACTCATTTTTCCATGTAAAATCGCTCCAACTCGACTTTATATTTACATACAGCTTCCGCAGAAATTCAACTTCCTACGAGCTTATTTTGCTTGTGTTTATCTGAATGGATCTGCATGTGAATTTGGGCAGTTTTAATGCTAAACAGATTCATAGTCTACAATCTTACGATACAAGATATATCAATTTTTGAAAGATCAGGCTATTTGACTTGTACTTGTATTGGGTCAAATTTATTCCACTGAAATTAGGATGAATACAATTACATGTTAAGGTGAAAATTTGTTTATTTTGGCTGCACAACAGCAGATTCCAAGGAAACAAGTTAATGGTGATTGCCCAGTTGGTCGGCTGTCCTCTGAATTGCCTGTGAAAACTTGCTGTATAAATTTGTATAAATTTGTATAAATCATGCATAAATCAGGTATAAATCATGCATACAATAAAAACTACATTGCTGCGTTAATCTTTCCTATATTCTTCGCCCTCAACTTTGATCTCTGTCTTTTTCTTTTGCATTTCCTCTTTTTTTTTCTTTCACGCACCCAATCGCTCTCTGTGTGGTTTCCAGATGGCTACCCGCGGGACGAGATTGTGTACAAGTGGAGGCGAAACTCAGTGGAGACTTCCGACCAGAAATACTGGAGGCTCTACCAGTTTGATTTCATGGGGCTCAGAAACACCACGGATGTGCTCACGACGACAGCAGGTGAGAAAAGGTGTCAACAAAAGTTCGAGAGGAGCCAAAAAAAAAACAAAAACACACAACTACCCGGGTCAATGGTCAGTTCTGGCTGCAAACTAGCGGCTAGAGCTGGCGGGTACTCGGAGTCTTGCTCGAGAACTCTTCATCTTTGGGAGCTGCTTGACTACCTTGGTCCCCCAGGCTTTGCACAGGTTAACATTAGCACCGTGGCCGTAAATGTGATCATATAACTACAAGCTTGAAGCTCATAAGTATTCCCCTCAGGTGTAGGGGCAAATAGGTTTTTCCACTGACATTAATCACCAAGATTAAAGATTAAAAAGGAAGTTTAATTATTCAATCCCTTTTCTTCTCTCTTCCCATGCTCTCAGTACGGTTATCAGGCGTCGTTGCTCTTTGATGATATAATTTAAGTTTGTTGTTTGGGCGGCAGCGGCAGCTGGAAAATTATTGTTGCTCCAACAGGTGCCAGTAATTATGCACACAGTGGTCATTGGGTGGACAAGTTCCTAATACATTTTTAATGTTTTCTCATCACCTTTAGAAATAAATACAGATGTCATACAGGTAATGACTTAATGGGTGAAGTATTAGGGAGATTGATTAAGAGCATTATACAGTGATTGTTAGCCTCTCTTAACCTTGTTTATGAGTGGCGTATATTTCTTCTAGCTTGTGCCATATGGTCCTTGAAGAGACATGCTTCGCTTTGCATAATGTGTCCTGATTCAGCTTTCTTAGAGTGGAACCTCTGTTCATGAATATTCGAGAAACAGGAGTACTTGGAATGATTAGGAGAGGGATAACAGCGAAATGCATCAAATAATTGAGGAGCTCAGTGGAAATTAGTTATACAACTTCATTTTGTTTTGTAAAATGTCCCCATATATGGCTATATTAAATATATCCATCTTTTTTAACTAAAGACATTAAGAAAGTCAGGAAAAATTTATTTTGTTTGTATAACTACAGTATGTCAGCCACTGGGAATAAGGATCAAGCATCCTGTTTGGATCTAATGAGAAACTGCCGGTCTATCTTTGTGTTTCTGTTCCCAAATAAAAGGCGACTGAGGAGTGCCCTAATCCCAAGACAAATTGATGGGCTTTTAAATTATATGTTTTCCTGGACCCCTGCTGTATTGTCAAAACAGAAAGCCAAACTAATTTTCTTCTGAGACGCTCAAAAGCAACGGCAAACCTACATATCTACCTCATGCTGTTCAAGAAAATTAGCCATTTTCTCATTTATTACCCCGTTTCTTTTTCCTTTTTCACTTGCCAGGGCTCTATCTCCACACATATGATGATTAGATCCCCAGCTAAAAATATCTATCATTAATTTACGTCGTGACAAACTTTGAAAGTGCTGCATTTCTCTTCCTGCCTCTCTCTTTTTCTCATTTCCCTTTTTCCGTTTTTCTTCCCCTTCGCACTTTATCCTTAGTCCCTCATAAACATTCGAGGTATCGGGCTGTTTTAATGAGGACAGAGTGGACAGATCCCCGGCCACAGCGCCACTGGGGACCCCCCGCCACAAATCCACCGTCGTTATGAATTCAGCAGCGTCCTCTTCAAAAGGTCCCAGTGCGGAATCCCAGACACTTCAGTGCTTTGTTCTACAATCCAATCGCAAATTCCCAGAAAGCTCCCATTATGCCCTTTTCTGCAGTTACATTGCGAAAATGCTTCCTTTCCCTTCTTTACAAGTCCAACCTTTTTTTCAGTTTTTCAAATGCCTTTTGGTAAAGAATTTATAGTGGAAATATTCCCTGATTGCATCATTTTCTGATTGATATTCTATTTGATGTTATTTCTCTTTTATATGTATGATATGTATGTATTGTACTAACTTTGACTGTGCTCACTAACCTGTAGCTGACCAGAGATCATATTGAAATCACTGCTGACGCAGCAGATGGAAGTATTACTGCATGTAACAGGGACATAAACAGGCCTGCAGATGTAAAGAATATAATTATAATAACAATTGACCAGTAATGTAACAGGTTACATTTGCCTTTTCCAAGACTGACACATCCACTATGTGGTATTTCTCAACTTTTGCAGAGGCGGTAACTGGATTTTATCATACCTACGCTAAAATTAGCATTACCGTCATGCTGTCTTCCAAGAAAGACATTTTCCCAAACACATCGGTCATTCCTCAGTCACACATTTTTCCTTGTCATACATACAATACAAAAACATAGAATATTATGATGTGGTTTCTTCATTTCCATGTGTTTGTACTCGACTGGTCTTTGACGCTGACATTTTAGCTTTAGTCTCAGCCTTTTAGCACATCATGAAACTATGAAGACCACTTCCACAAGATTTTCATTTTTAAATGGAAACGATGAAAATCTGGCCAGATACAGTGTTTTCAAGCAAGGTTTAGAGCTAATTTTAGCTAAATTACAGCTGATAAAAGCTGCTAGCCACAGTTGTCACTTTAGCCAACAAAACCGACAGTCGGTAGCTACAATTAAAGCCGCTTTGTCTGTTTCCGCCTGAAATTGTTTCAGAAATGACTTACTACTAATCTGCTGTGATTTTCTGTGTAACCTGAATGAGAATCATGCAAAATAAGAAGCGCAATGTGGCAGGACTTAGAAAACAGCATTCCTCTGCAAAAACTCTGGAATAGGTAACGGTTGAGAAATAAGAAAAGAAAAAAATATCAAATCAAGAATTAAAACCTTGTTTATATTTTCAGTTGACAGAACTTAACAGAAATCACCACCAACGTTGCTTGAATTAGCCTTTTACTAAACCAACACCAGAAAATGGTTCATTTTGAGGGGATGGTCTGGTAAATCTGTTAACTTGATTATTAATTTCTTTCCTACTGTCATAACATAATTGACACAAATATTATATAGCTTAAAAGAATTGTACTCAGTTTCATCGAGTCAATATTAAGTTAGAACGGAAAAGAAATGCCCTCGTATACATGTTCTTGTGTTCACAGCATTGCGTCTGTGTCAGTCTAACAAAAAAGGAAGGAATTAGTAGACCTGACTATATAGCATGACGTGACATGACATGACATGAGCGTGCGGCTCGGACTAATGAGTCGTCTGCTGGAGTGTGTAAGCAGAGAGGTTTCTATTGTCCTAACAGAGTGTTTATGGGGGGCGGGCAGAGGTCCCCATGCTGCAGCTATAGATAGTCCATCTGGGATTGTACATTTCCGCATCCCCAACGCACTCATTAATGTGACTTAAACAGTATTACACTGCGGCATGTGCAAGAATAACTTTGCAAAATAGCGCTTATTTTCCCCAGCTTCAAACAGTCAAAGAAAACATCGTCGAAAACTCTTGATCTGCTGTTATAACTGTGTTGTGTTGTAACTAGAGGGAGGAAATGGAGAATAATTCAGGCAATTGTTCTTTTATTTACCCCTGTTGGTATATCATTTTTTTTTTTTTTAGTCTAACCAGCATTATGTTCCAATTCTAACACAATTTGATTCCCTTAGTAGAGGACACGCTCTATCTCAGACATAAATGGGTACATAAATTAAAACGAGACAGTTATATCTTGGTGAAATAACCAAATACATTGATTTTATAATTTGCCTGCTGTGGTGTGATTCTTTGCGGTTACGTTGCAATTGAGAAAATTAGCCAGATCATTTGCAGTAGTCTTTGTGATATAAAGTAACCTAATTCTCTTTTATACAAGGTCTAATCACAAGCATTCCTTCCTTAATGGGCCATAGGTAACAAAATCCCTTTTTCGTTTTTCTTATTTTCTTTGTATCGGCAACCAAGGGATTTACAGAATTGACAATGAGGGGAATGTCTGATAAAATGCAGTAGATCCTCAACTATGATTATAACGCTACCCGGGTTTCTGATCATCCAATGATTTACTCATCATCTGTATCTTTGACTCACATTTCATTTCTATATAGAGGTTGCCGATATAATTAGTATCAAACTTTTACTCAGGGATGTCTGGACATCCACAGTATGATCCAGTATTTACAATGCACGCGTAGCCCACCGTGGTATAGGCCTTCTCTAAGTTAGTGAAAGAGTTTAGATAGCTCTGTTTAGCTCTGGATAAGATGACATAACCCGTCTCGCAGCCTTCCTGTAGGGTATAGTTCCCTATAGTATTTCAGAGAGGTTGTCAGTATTGATCTGCCGTGGCAAGGCGGTCTGGACAGGATTTAGACTGACTCTCTTCAACCTAAGCCTGAACAAATAAGTGACATTTTTAACCAACAGTAGCACCAGAGAGATGCAGTTCACCTGCAAAATGTCATACTACCTTTAACTTTGTTTTTACTATATTTTCTGGCTCTGCAGGTCTCTTGCTCACAGCGGTCACTGTGTTAAGAGAACACGTTTTACATCTGTCATTCCCAGTGCAAAAATCTGGCTTTATTGCCATTGCAGGTTAATCAAAACTACCAAGATAAGTCCACATCTGGATCCTGCATTTCCTCTTTGAAAATTTATATTTCATCTTTAATCCTTTGTTTAGATCATCATTTGTGATTATATCTTTGTTTAACGGATTAGGTTTGAGGTGAAGACACGATGGCCTAACAGGTTAAAAGAATTTTCCCAGTTTTGATCACATTATATATGATGTTTGCAAAGAGTTTACACCAATCAGCCACAACATTAAACCAGTCACTGCTTTTAATGTTGTGGCTGATCACTTAAAGGAAACTGGTTATGCATATCCTTTCCTAGTATGCATAATTTATATGATGAGTGAGTTAACCACTCAGTCACAAAATAAGCAGAAACCAGAAGTTCCATAATGATACGACTAATAATATGAATAATAAGTGTCCCCTACAGAGTCTATTTGCAAACTCTGCTGTCCAGGGGCGTAGCAGTGAGAGGAAGAGTGGAACGAACTACACAGAACCCACATACAGGGAGCGCTCTGAAAAAAGCCTGAAATTAGGCCTGTTTGATCTGCAATTTTTGTGATTTTTATGTGATCGGCTTCATAAGTAAATGATTCGTTTTGCTGAATGAAGTTTCCGACGGTCGATTATTCTTGTTTGGAACAATATTGGAGCCTCAATGAGCAGCTCCAACAGAATATTAACAGAATCTTTTTCATTGGACACAACTTGCTGGCATTTCTTTTACAGTAGTCTAGTATTAGGATGTAGATCGAACCTAAGTAACTACACATACATACATGTAGCATGACTTTCTGTAAAGAAAGTAAAGAATAAGTACAAAAACTACACAATGAATATCTATTAAAATTATAAAGCTATATAGAATGTACTACCAAAGGCCAGTGTACATATTTATTTTAATGTGCATTAAAAATACACAATTTTAACAATTTTGTTTGAAACTTATTTGAAATTTTTACTTTCTTATGATAAATATTTAATGTATCAGGTTTGTCAATATTTCTCTCCTTCCGTGTTCTCATGCTACTGAGTTTGTGAGACAGGGTGAGCTCGTATATCAGTCTAAAATATACATCAAGCAACCATATGCAGCAGTTTACACTGAGAGGAGATCTAACATCAAGCGATCACAACTTTCACTGTAACATGAGTCCAATGACATTTTATTCAGCTGCTGTCAGCTCAGCCAAAGAGATTGTGTTTACAGCCATGTTTGTTTGTTTGTATCGTTGTTTGTTTGTTTGTTTGTCAGCAGGATTACATAAGAAGTACTGAACCGACTTGCACCGAACTCTGTGGGGCGGGATGTGTCATGGGTGTTTTATTGGTGTGGATCTGGTTAAAGGGGCAGATTAAAACTCTCCTTAACATCGCAAGATAGGACAATTTTAAAGCTATGCCTCTCTTCCGCCCAGCATCCGTTGTTGAGTGTAGTGTGAGTAGTGGGTTTATTTAACAATGAAAGTTTGCAGTGGAAGTCAGTGTTACTCTTTGGTGCCAATCCAGATGGTGGTGCCCTTGGCAACCGCTTAGCTCATACAAGCCTCAAAGGACCCTGGACAACACAAAAAAGCAAGAACCTGGAGGGACTCTTCAGATAACAGTCACATGTTCTACACTGGTACACATTTTGCAAATGTGAAAGTGATAAACAGCCTTGCAACAGTGTCACCAAGACAATGCATTCTTTATTAATTGCATCTGGTGATTAAAATGATTAATTCCATGTCAAGTATGAGGTGAGATTCAGCCTCAACTGGGGGACAAAAGGTCTTCTTCTACAGATGTTTTATTCAATTCGACATCCTTTTCATGGAAGGGCATGAGAGACAGCAGATTATCAAACAGCATTCTTCAGTAATATTTTAAGTAATACTCTTCTGATGCAAGGAACTTTGTCAAGGTTGCAGTACAATGTCTTTTGTTTGGCAAGTGCTGTAACTCAATATCCCTGCTGCTGTCAATTACCATTTGC
Organism: Istiophorus platypterus; assembly: GCA_016859345.1. Classification (NCBI taxonomy): domain Eukaryota; kingdom Metazoa; phylum Chordata; class Actinopteri; order Istiophoriformes; family Istiophoridae; genus Istiophorus; species Istiophorus platypterus. The sequence continues at coordinate 4,514,195 of CM029131.1, read as the reverse complement.
AGCAACAAGAATCCAACTGCAGTCAAACTACTGAAGAGGCAGCAGAATAAATTCTTTCACTCTCCTATTTTTTTTTCCTTTCAAACTGACAATGCCATTGTATAGCTGCTTAAGGTAGAAGTTTCTTTTCCTTAACTGTGGTCTCTGTTTTTCTCCATTTCTCTCCTCTGCTCTCTGTGAATCTTATTCACCTCACTTGCTTCCAGCTACCTCCTTGCTTTCTTCTCTATTTCTGTCCTTTTCCCCACTGTCTTACTGACCTAACATTCGATTCAGATTATCTAACTTTAGGCTATTATAGACCTAATTCCAAACTATCATGGAAGGAACTGAACACACTCTGATGAATTGTTTGACTGATAATAACAACTTTGACAAATATCAGAAGAGTTTATCAGCTCTTTGCTGCAAAAAACAGTCTTAATTAAAGTTACTGAAGACCTTAGGTCTTAGAACAGCTTTAGACACGTCTGATGACCTCGTTAGAACTATGGTCTGACATCACTCTGAAATGGTTTCAGTTAAACAGAGCATAAAATGCCTGGTTTTGTGTGTGGTGTTCCCCAGGGGTCATTCCTCAGCCCCTGGCTGTTTTTGCAAGTGCGTCACCTAGTTCCCGTTAGTCCCAAACACAATATATAGATGTCTTATACTACAATCATCTGACTAATCAGCTGACTATCACAGCTTTCCGATAAGATGCAGAATAAACTATGTAGAGTCTGCTCTTGATCTGAAATATTTTGGTTTCTTGCTTCTATTTTGATGACCAAGTTAAGTGCACAGCATGATGTAGCTCCAAGCTACATATCAGACTTTTTTAATTACTCATGAGCCAGTGTGCTGCTTCAGATCCTCGGGGATGATGGTCTGTGGTTTAAAAGGGGGGAAAAAAGTGTAACTTACAAAATAGCCCAGTCACCTTACATCATGGTGAGAATAAAAGAGCAATTTCACTGGTGGAAATGATGCATTTGTTAAGACTATGGACTGAAGTTGCTGTTTTATATTGGTGCCATATGAATGGAGAAAATAGCAAAAGGATGGCGTATTCCCTATTATTCTAAGCAGAAAATCCTGAAATAACTTATTGCCCATGGTCTCTTTCATGGCCACTCCCTTGCCAATGCTGTTATGGGTAAATCCACATGGGCTTCCACTGGGAGTATGTTTACAAAAGGCCAGCGGGGAATTTATTTCAAGTTATTGACTAGCATTATATTCCTGTTTACGAAGGCTTTTGTTTATTTTTTGGAAGAATTGTTGACTCATCAGAGTTTTCAGTTGTATTGTACCAGTGCGTAAGAATCACAAGAAAAAAATGATACACTGGAGGGAGTTATCGTTATTCATTAAAGTATAGGGAAAAAAAAGGTTTTTCATGTCTGTGTGTTCAGATTTGACTGAGTTTCTGCAACTCCATTTTCTCTCTCTCTGAACAGGTGACTATGTGTTGATGACAGTGTACTTTGACCTTAGCAGAAGGATGGGCTACTTCACTATTCAGACCTATATCCCCTGTATCCTGACTGTGGTCCTCTCCTGGGTCTCCTTCTGGATCAAGAGTGACGCTACGCCTGCCAGGACGGCCCTAGGTACAGCGCCACCTATGTACCTGTGTGGGGAACTGTAGGGAGCAGTACTTAAATTCAAAAGGGCTTGTATGACTTAATCATCCTCGGGAGCAGTAATTTGTTGCAAAACTTTCAGTGTTTTCTGTTTCACCCACCAAATTGGTAGATAATTCCTTTCTTGCCTGTGAATGATTGGCAATAGCGAATAATGATGATATATATTTTGTCATCCTTCAGCTTTAATTGAAATGATGGGAATAATTTCATGAGAGAAAATACAGTAAAACGTCCTGCCACTGCTCATGTGAGTGTAATAGGAGGAAAATTAATCAGAAGTTGGTGGCTGAGTTTAAAGATAATTGCCCTTAAGTCGAAGATTTAGACAGCTTGATGGCAAACGCAATAATCTCTTTTTTAATTGGTATCAGAAATATTATAACCTAGTCTCCTAGTCGCGGAAGTTATTACAGGCACGTTGATTTGGGGGAAAGGAAAAAAAATGAAGAAAAAGCTGTTGTGTATCTGCATTCTCATATAACTGTGTATGTTTCACAGTAACTTCAGGTGTGCGTTGAGCCATCTTGAAAACGTATATCCCGTCAGTGTCGCTTGTTTTCCATCATTATTGTAGAGTTAATCCTCTTTTTTTTGCATGAGTTGACGATTGTTTTGAATTATTTCCTCCCCCCCCTGCATGCCTGCCATTAGTTCATTTGCTTTCCTGTGGATGATGATGTTGTGCAAGGTGCTCATGGTTTCCTGTTTAAGGTGAAATCGAAGGTAAGTGTCTGACAAGTTCATGTCCATATATTACTGTTAATTTTCTCTTAAATAGTTTCATTTTCCTTTACGCGGTGTCATATAGTTTCAGTGATGAGTGGGGAACAAGATGATAGAGAATATTTACTATATTTGATACTGTATAATAATGTCAGTGTTAAATAAGATAATTTTTCCAAACTTGAAGCTAATTAAGGGGTAAAAAACATTAAAACTGAATGGTAAAGGGTTTATAAATTAGGTTGGATTAAGATGATCAGTAAACGGGCACAGTGGGTCTCACTCATGTCCTGAGGGGTCAAAGACACAGAGTGACCTGCCACAAGCAGGAAAAGGTTGCTGAGATGATAATAAAATATTAATTTAACTCACACCGTCAGTAACCTTAAGAAAGCCTGCGAATTTTATTTTCCGATAATCAACACAACAATTTATTATACTCTCATAGTCCGTGTATCATTCAGCTCCACCTCCATAACTCTTATGCAACATATCAGCGTAAAGTGGGGTAATATTTAACAGCTTTCCGACGGTTTCAGACTCACATGATCGGGCCAGGAAGCCCCAAAATGCCTTAGGTATACTGAATCGCTCTCAGGGACTTTGATAATACTTGTTGAATGAGGTTAGACTCTAACTAATTAAACTCCATCATCCAAATTTTTTCACTTGAACCGAGAGCCCAACCTGGGCTTACTCCTCCAACCTCCAGCTACCGACACCCTATTTGAAACCTGAGGTGAGGCAGCGTGAACAGCTCTGAAGTACTTTAATTCCACTCCGTCCATGCTGCCCTTCATCAGCCTGCCAGTCCGCCAATATCACAGAAGGTCATCTAGAACGTCTCTCAGGTATTAAAGAAGTTATATTGGATTCTGTTCATCCCTATTTGTTCAAGAAAAAGCCCAAAGTAGAAAAAAACTCCACTGATAGTTGAAAAACAAAGTCATCCGATGTTTTATGACATTCAATAATAAGCCGGCGTTACCGTTCAAGTACGCATCGGGCCAAAAATGAGCCTCTTTTCTCAGTTCTGTTAATGAAAGCTGATCACGATAAAAGATTGCGTTCGGCGTGGAGTTCTGCTCAGCTTACTTTTTGCCATTAGTCTGATGAAAGTTGACTGGGTGACAGCTGAACATCAAAACAGTGTGAAGCAGATGAGATTAAGAGAGACGGCAATAAAAGGTTTATTTTCAGAGTGTGTTAAGAGATGTGTTTGTGGGAGTTGCATATAGGCGCCGAAATACTTTGCTTTCTCGTGGTTTACCAGAAGCTACTTAAGTTGATTTTCTTATTCACCAAAAGCCTCATGATTAGTAGATTAAGATGCATTGGAGGGGACTTCATGTTCATTTGGCTACAATGTGACTGCATTTTTACCAGTGTAGGAAAGATTAAGGACTTTATCACAGACTGCTGTTTCTTATAGCTTTTACCTCACTACTGCGGCTGTTACTTAATCACCATGTGTTTGGGTGCCTGTCTTACCCTCCATCTCTCTGTCAACCCATCTATCTTCCTGGTGTAGACAACAAGCAAAGGCAGGCAAAGCTTACAGTATGTGGGTGGTGGTGTGATTCATGACCAAAGGCAGTGAAAGGCTTCTGATCTCCCTCAGACAACAGGTAGCGCGGAGCCGCCAGCTGTCCCAGTCCTGATAAACATCCACATTCAGCTCGACAACAGAAAGTCATTTAGCCTTTCTTCTCTAGTACATCGCCCCCGTTTTCAGGTCGGTCTGAGACCTGATCCCGGGGCTGAAAGGGGAGAGAGGAGATAAGAGGAAGAAAAGCCGGGTGCGAGAGGCGGAATGAATGTAAAGCAAAGTGAAGGACTATGGCACATAGCGGCAGGGAGAAGTGTCAGAACAAGGCAGGAGGATCAGTCAGATCGTGGAAAGGTTGAAGTGTGAGAAAAAGGCAGGTGATGTCACTGCCCCCCCCACCCCTCTAGGCTGTGTGCCTTGACAAGCTGCTAACATGTTCCAGGTGGTTTTTCCAAAGGGATGTCAGTCAACTGCTACTCTTTTCAGCGGCAGGACTTTTGGATAGCAGCGGGCTGGAAGCGAGAAAGCCGAGCCGAGGTTGATTCCCATTAGACCTCAATCTCTGCAGCTCAAACGGATCTTGGCAAAGATACGGGGAGGTTCGTGATGGGCAAATAAAACCAACCCAAGGCACAAGCTGAGAATCAAGAGGACGAAAGAAAACCGTGGTTCTGGAGTTAATTGAACTGGTTGGTAACATCCTTCATCGTGCTATACAGAGTTATCCGGATTAATATAGAATATCACAGTGTCACAAAGGTTCATTTCAAGGCAAATATAATATATATTTTTTTTCACAAAATCTAGCAGTGCTGATATCTTTGGTTTTGTTGCCCAGGTTTGTTTGTTTTAGTGCTGAAAGCATCTAAGATGAAAATTTCAACAAAATGTGTCTTAAAAGCTTAAGTGTCATCTCAAAACTCTTTTGTAAAACAGGCGGTGATGGACGCTTAACGACCAAGAGCCCCAAGGAAAAGCTTAGATAAAAAGACCTTTTGGTGGTACTTTAATGGAGCCAGGGAAGTTAACCAGATATAAATTTACCAAACCAACCCCTTTAGATTTTCTTTTCTCGTAAGAGTAGAAAATATTGTTTGACAACTGTTTGATTAATCTCAACCTTTATGAGGCCTGTCCGGATCCGTTTAGGAGTGTGACATCTTCCTTGAATCATTCACAAACTTCGAGACGCAAAGCAAAGGTGAGATTTGCCTTTAATCTGAAGTATTTTCAAACTGTATTTTTTGATTAACAGGCCGAGCTCTGTTCAAGAGCAGCACAAAGCTGCTTCCTGGGGAATTTTCATGGGAGCCAGGATTTTCTGCCACGTACTCGATGGCTAGGCGACGAAGTGACTACTTGCAGGTGGTGTGGTGGCTTCCATTGCTTGTGGTAGCAGTTTGTTATTTCTCAGTACTAAGAGGAAAGCGATATTGCCGATGCTGCTGATTTGAGCAGGGTTCTATTGAACTGGTCAGTACTGTTAAGATGGTTTGCAGTTGGTCAGGGGTACGATTTGTGTGTCAGAGTTCACAAAAGTTGATTGTTGCATGCATAGAGTTATTTTGCCTGCATGAGTTAAACCATTCATTGCCGTGGTTTGATCAAAAATGAAAATAAATAAATAAACCATTTGCAAATGGCCTCCACAGCGACACATATCAGCGATTCCTGATCCGATGCTCCTATCAGCTGGCTATGGTTACATTTTGGTTAGATTTGAGTACAAAACAACTTGGTTACACTTAAGGACCAATTACGGTTTGAATTAAAACTATTACTTTAATGAGGTGAGGGGACTGTGGCTGCTGTTGGTTCAAATAATAACCACTTGGGGAACGATTGCACCCGTGGTTTAAAGAAACAGCCCTTGACTGTCGGCAGGCAACGGAAGAGTTGTCCCCTGCATCTGAAGTTTTGTTGACCCATCCATCCACCCTGAACTCCCTCCTCTGCTGACTTTGTTATTCTATCACAATATCATCCATTTTCCTCCTTTGCTCCTGATATAGAAAAAAGCCATAATTCCTAAGGCCACTGGAGAACTTTTCCCGGGAATGGAGGCATTTGTTGTTTTTGGGCATTTGCCGAATCAGCTGATGCCGTTGCTTTTCTCGGGTTGACAGTCTCAAACACCCGCGGATCTCAGTCAAAGAAATCTCAAAAAACAAACAAAACGCTGTTTGGTAAGTCTTATTCATCAAATATTGGGCCCTGGCGAGCTGCAAGCACTGATGACAATAGTATATTATTTCTCATGAGTGTGATGGGGGCAAAAAAAGAGGAAACATTTAAAAACCCAAGGTTACTGTGTGTGAGCCATCATTCACGCAAACGCTTGTCAACGATGATATGTCAGCCTGGGGGTAAAAGTTGAAAATGTTCCTCATGGGAACCCAACCAAGAAGGCATTGCACTAAAGATAGCTAGTGCACAGACAGCGGCCCCTCAAACTGTGCTGCGAGAGGTGGGGGGGGTCTAAATCGGGTGCCCTGTTCACCACAGGGTCAAATTGGCTATATGATTGGCTGTTTCTCTCTTAGAGCAATTTCTTTCTAGGACATTTGATAGGGTCTAAAAGTAGCAGTTGCAACTTCCAAGAAAATAAAATGAACCCAGCCACAAAGTCATTAATGCGTTCAAAAGTTTTCATGGCAACAACAAGTTCATATACTGTAATTAAAATATCAATACAAGGAAGCTCTTTGCCCTTGATGTTGCTGTATAAAGCATGGTCAATAGATACTAAGCCAACCAGAAAATACATGGCTGAGTGAATAAATTAGAGAAGAGTAGACTTGCTTCAGGCTGTTTAGTCCCAAGTGTCTCCTTGGTCAAAAGGAACTCAAGTAGGGCCATTTGACTGATTATAAGCACAGGAGATGTGGCTTCAAGTCAAGGCCTCCACAGCACGAATGAAGCACCTTTAATCAGATTAGACTGAAGTTGCCGTGTGTAGCATTTTAACCTCAATCACCAGCACGTTAATTTGAAAACATCAGCATAATTACCATAAACAAACAAGGTTCTTGCTGAGGAGACTGCCAGCTCCCATGTACACTGCATTTTACTTTGCGTTGACGTGGTGGAAAATCCACTTGAGTGCTTCACAGCTCAAAAGAGGAAAACCTTGACTTTTTCAAATGATTTACACTTTTAATCCACTTCATTTATACTAACTACATTATTACTACATGTGGTAGTGTTTGTGTGATGACTTTGACTTTGCTTATGCCACCAGCTGTTGATCAGTGGAGCCCAACGCAGTGCATCCTCATGTGTACATAATACACAGAAAACAGGGACCCACTAATACAAACACAGCTCCATAATGCTCCTAGTGGTCAAAACCTCCACAGTTTTTTAGAGAATTCAAAGAAATGTGCCAAATTAAGTTTTTATTTTCTGTAAATCAACTCACTAGATCCATTAGCATTGTTGTATTTCAGTGGCCGTTTTGCTGTCACTATTTTTCATGAATTCCACACTTATAAAGCTTTGAGTAATGATCATTTGTACTATCGACTAATTAACTGATTATTTTCTTGAGAAATGATTTGGTCACTCGGTCTGTGAAATGATGCAAAACACTAAAAAATGCCTACTGCAATTTACAAAAACCCAAGTTGATGCATTAGAATATTGTGTTTTGTCAAAAACACCAAAATAATCTCAATCCCGAAATATGGCAGATGACGAAGAAAACCAGGAGATAATCACCTTTGAGGAGCTGAAACCAGTGATTATTTTGGAATATTTGCTTTTACTTAAATGATTACTCAGTATCAAATTAGTTTTGGATTACAGTCAACTGAATAATTGATTAATTCACTGATGGTTTCATCTTTAGCCAGGTAGCTGTCAGTGGATAAGATCGCATACTCATTCGTAATCCCAAATGTGAAAAGTTCTGAATGGGTTGCCAGTTTCTGCAAGGGAGAGAAAGAGCCATAAGTAGACACACAGACCTATGGCACGTGAATTACTGAATAAATCAGACATGATGTCGACTGAACCAATCCAAACAGCTTCATCAACAAAATACTTGTTCGATTCTTCTGTATTAGAACATCGTGGAAAGTCCCAAACTGCAGATTCAATCCTGACAAAACCTCAAAGTCAAAGTCATAGCTCTTTAATTAAGAAAGAAAAAGCACTGGCCTTAGAACAGATTAAGTCTGTAGTCATAATGAACCCCATGCGGTCATTTGACCTGGCTGCTGATCCTTGACAGTGCTACTTATAGATGCATCATGAACACAAGCTGTGCTCTGTTCCACCTGGTTTACCCCTGGACACATAACAAAGGTCAGTGTCTAACCTTTGCTAACATTCTGTGGCAACACCCCATCACCACTGGACAATGTGTGACACCTTTATGCCAACTCCCATGTTTGTTTTTAACCCTTTCCTGTTTCTGTGAGGGCACCATCAATATTGTTTCGCCCACTGAGGATGTCCGCGGCACATTTGCTTAGTAAAGGCTTATGCACAGGAGTTTTTCTCACTTCTGCATGATGGCCCTCGTTTTTCAGAATGTAGATGTGAGACTCTCTGTCGGTCGGATCGCCTGCACAGACAGGAGTCACCCGGTTGCTATGGCATCGTGTAGCTACAATTCCCACAGAATGTATTAAACTGTGCAAAGACAACTCATGACCTTGATTTGAAATAGCAGTCCAAACCGCGAGTAGCCAGAGGGCAGATAGTGATAGGAAGGAGGGGAAAAAACAAAAAACAAGGACAAAACAGTGGTATCAATGCACTTGCTGTTTTATAGAGCTCATACTGTTTACAGTGCACAGGGATTTGAAAAGATAGATAGATATAAGGTAGTAGAAGCAGAGAGTTGTTCATTTACCTAGTTTGTTGCTTAAATCTAATGAGCGGGGAAAAAGAGAAAGTCTAGACGAGCACTAGACCAGGGGAGGTAGCTTGAAATAGATGGGAGCAACTCGTCTCTATGGAAACGGCAGGCAAAAACAGTGGCACACACTGCCGTGAAAGACATGTAGGGGGATGAGGATGAAAGAGACGGGAGGGGAGAGAGGGCGAGAGAGGGAGAGGAGGAGCGAGGCGCGGTACGGGGAGGAAAAGGGGGATGAAGAGGCAAAGACGACGAGATTACGAGAACGATGCGCGCGTGTCAGCAGTAGATGTCTATGGGCCCCAGTGGGCATTAATGTCACTGGGTTCATCTCCGTTTGAAAGAATTGATCTCATCTCGCCGAGCGTACACAATATTCTCCCCTAAGTCACCGCGGGGAGTCGTTTCTCAAACAACGGCGCTGATGGCACAATCAAATGTTATTCTCGATGCCAGTGTGGCAGGTAATTATTGTCGGCGATAACAGCCACTTTAACGACGTCACGACCGCTTCAGAAAAAGGTTAGTTACCACCCCCGAAGTGACTAACTCGCTGGAGTACCGCTAGTTGACCGCTGATTGGCAGCTGCTTCCCAAGTTGGCTATTACGGATTTTCAATTCAGTGTGTGTTTTTCGCCAAAGCCAAGCTCATGCAGAAGTACATTTCCATCAGTCATCACTGTCATTAACAGACAAGTGGAGTGATGAGATTGTTACCTCTCCAGAGGCAGACTAATGACAGCAGTCTATACATCAGTCAGCAAGTTGACTGTCAGCATAACGTGGCCCAAAACAAATCCGAGTGGGGTTTTATGTCTGGTGTCTTTATCTGTCTTGTGTCACTTGTGTGCGGAGGCCGATTTCTGCAAAGGAAAGAAAAAAATTATTGAGAAAACCGGAAAAGCTATGCATTATAAAAATAAGAATACAATAAACAAATAAATAGGAAGTCGAAACTGAGGGATGCGAAACTCTAAGATAGTAAGTCAGATTCAGGACTTCTATCTCACAAATCTGACTCAACATTAACATGTCTATTAATAATAACTGTTACAATAAGAGTAATAATACAAAAGACTAAAGTAAAAGTCAAATATTTGTTTTAGTAAGTGATGATTTTGACTGGGAGGCTCATTATTTCTACTTTGGGTCTCACAATTTTGACTGATCATTTCAGAATTATTGCTTTTCAGCCCGAGGTTTTTATTTCATATTTCATCATTTTGAATTACTAAGTCAAAACTATGAATAGTCATGTGCATTTTTACATTTGTCATGGCTAATATTTTTTTCTTCGCTTAGCAGAAAACGGCATCCAAAGATAAGATACTTTGCAAACAAAATAACAAATTAAAAACTAAATTTATTCTAAACTTTTCATAGATTCCTAATTTTCTGTTATACATCGTGAAATGTCAAACTTTAAATGAGGAATCTCTGCCTGTCTGTCTGTCTTTTGATTTCCTCAATCATCTGATTGACTTCAAACTTTGCTGTTGTATTGCCGGGGACCCAAGAAAGTGCAGTGTCGACTGTAAAGTTTTTTGGATCCGCGCTTCTCAAAAAAACAAAAGCTTCAAACATTTCTACATGTTACTTGATGTAAAGAAAAAGACAGAACCCCACTAGGAGAGCATTGCAGCGCCCTGGACATTTTACGGGAAAGGTGGGACTCAAACGCAACGGCACTTAATGCACTGTCCACCCAGACACTATCGGGGTGATGCGGTGCAGCCGCCTGGAGCAGTAACGAACGCGGATGACCGACCACGCAAACCTCTGCCAAGATTCGCGCCCTATAGACGTTCCCTCCCCAGTTCTACCGAACAGAAAATAATTCCAGAAAAAAAGCAATTACAATTATAACATTATCCAAAAAAAAGATAACTTGCATAGAATCCAATTAAAGTCTAATTTCAGAAAGTCTCAGTTCTATCAATGCAATGTCTGGAAAGTTTCCACTGTGGCTGATGCCTTAAAAGAGATATACTGGAATACAGGGCCAGCTTTTTACCGCATGCTTGCTCAATTATGGCTGCCCTGCTTGAGCCACTTCAGAGACAAGTCATGTTTTAGTCATGAGGAGGTGTCAGGATTTGCTTCATGATTCTGATGTGGCCCAACTATATAATGGAGGTTTCTTAACCCGCAAATCGATTTTTATCACGTCTTAAATCGCCGGGGGAAAGAGGAATAATAAAAAAAGGGAAAGGAAATATAATTATTTGATCATTTTAACGATCCCGCTGCACCAAACCCGAAACAAATCCCCACTGTGGCGAGGATTGATTCAAGAATGGGGACATCTACCCAGAATACCCCATCTTCATTATTAATGTTGATTAATAAACCTCTACCACGTTATATAATCACTGACTTCCGCACGGGTCACCCCAGTGCTGACCCGCGATTCATCACGCAGTCACCGAGATTTCTTTCCCCTCTAGGTATCACCACAGTGCTGACCATGACCACCCTGAGCACAGTGGCCAGGAACTCGCTACCCAGAGTGTCCTACGTGACGGCCATGGACCTGTTCGTCACCGTCTGCTTCCTGTTCGTCTTCGCCGCCATGATCGAGTACGCAATGCTCAACTACTACTCCTACAGTATACGCAGACCTCCTGCCAAGACACAGAGAATGGTAAGCCTGGGGTGAATGGGTGTAGAGTAGCCCTGCATCTGGATCTTATTCATGTTAACATCCACCTCTGCTACAGCCAAGGTTCTTCTTTGAGCACGGCTATATAAAATATAAACGTGGCTTTCACCAGTACCTTTCATTTATTTATCTCATTAATGTATCAGCATGGAGATATTTCTAAACCGGCCTCTGTTTGACAGTGACTGTTGATATTTCTTTGTCAACAGTTAACGAAGAGATAAAACGACCACAAAATAAGACAAAACGACCGCAAGTAGACTCAAAACAGGAACAAATTCAAAGTGCAAAGAAATGCAAAGATATGCAGAACAGCTACACACTCATAACAACTACACTGACACAAAAGAACTACAGAGACACAAGAGGCACAAAGTAACACAAGACAACCACAAAGAGACACAGAACAATGATAAAAAGATGCAAAATGACCACAAAGAGACACAAAAACATACACAAGCAAAAGCCAAAGGACGGCAGAGACGCAGAAAATGAGCAAAGACCTACAAACAGCCATGCCATTTGTAGTCCTGTTGTGTCTCTTTTATTGTGTTGTGCTACCGAGATATTACCTTGAGCTAATTTCAAAACCAAGCCGAACACTTTGCTCTAGGAAAACACCTCAAACACATCACAAAACGAGGTCGATGCATTGAAGGGACGACCGGTTGAAAACAAAAGACTTGATCACATTTGTGCCGAATGATGAGCCCAAACCCCCAAATTAGCATAAAGTACGTGTCGACGTTTGTGTGCAAGAGAATCTGCTCGTCTGCATCCAGGCCTGGTTCATGTCGGGGTCCCGGTGTCAAACATTCATCTTAGTGTTGCCTCGGAGGCTTCTCCAACTTTTTGTTTCTTTGCGGTAAAAAATGTTTTCAAAAATGAAAAAAAGCGACTGAATGGCAGCTATTGATGTTTTTGGTCACGTGATATCGGAAACTCGTGTTAATCCAATCCACAGGCTGTCAACACACACACAAACATATATGTAAATTTGTATGTATAGGACATATAGTGCATAATATCCTCTCGGGTGCCTGATGCGCGTCTGTATAAGCACACGTGAGCAGTCGAAAACATTTCCCTGCGAGCAACCTCTCCTGCGCGAGAGCCTGACGCACCGCGTGGGCGTTCTCAAGGCTGCACCTGCCGCGAACGCTTTAATGGCGGCAGCGCACATCTACTAACACTGACTCAGCCGCCGCCGCTGTCACTCCACTCTCTCCAGATTCCTCTCCCTCTTCATTATTTCCTCCCGGCGTTAGAGGAGCTCTGCTGGATGTGTCTCCGGGCTAAAAAAGGCCGCCAGCCTGGGACGGACAATTAAGTTGTGCTGCATTCAGTCCCCTCCGCTGCATTTCTGGCTGTATTCTGCTGTATTTTGCCCCGTCCTGTCTGTGGGGAAAGCCTCAACCCCCCCGCTGCACAAATCCATGTGGCCCCTTTGTGCCACCCACTCAGTCAGTTCTCTTACTCAACAAGGCACGTCTAGCTCTCTCTCTCTCTCTCTCCCTCTCTCGCCTCCCACTCTTCCTTTAAGAGCAGAGTTAAGGACTCGAAAAATATGTGAGGATTTTAACCCCAATTAGGTTTGTCCCACACAATTCCATAAACACCGGGGAGGAAGTCACGCAATGAGTTTTCTCAGGGATACTTATTCAGCATTCCGGTCTAAAAAATATAGCTGCATTATGTGGCCAAAAATAATGGATTACAAGAATTCTTGTTATTATGTGTTTAATCGGCCCTTTTACTTTCAATTAAATATTTCTAAAAATATGAATTGTATGATTTTATTTGTAAAAAATCAATTCGGTTGTTTGAAATTTTCAAAAACCTTATACGTCACTATGCAATTACAGAAGCATATTGATTCACAGTATGCTGATTTTTTTTCTTTGCCAATTTCGCTGTTTGGTGATGCATTTTTTTTATTATTATTCCAGCTGATAACTGGACTTTATAGAGGAAGGTCCATCACTTTGAGATCTATTCAGCACATCAGTAGTGGAGTTTCATGGAGTTTTCCAGCAATCTAAAACATCGATAATTGCACGTCAGGGCTTTGCGTTTTTATAGACTTTGCCCTTTTTGCATTAATGGTCGATCAAGTGAGTGTAATCAGCCAGAAAAAGCAGACTCTCTCCACTACAGCTCCACTGTACCAGTATGGAACCAAATCACTAATAATTTTCAAAACAGCTGATCCTTGATTTCAGACAGATATTCACAAAAGCAGGCCTCTTGTTTCTAGTCGGCAACCGTTAATTTTACCGGCGGAGACAATCACTCTCACCGGCACACTTTATGTGCAGTAGCTGGCTGCTGCTTAAGGTCATTGTATCTTAATGAGTCGGTTTAAAAAGCTGTATTTTCTACAGTCTTTTCGGTGTTTCCAAATTACTTTTTACACATTGAGAATTCTGTAAAAGAGATGTTATATTTGCATCTGACAGCTACATACATGTTATCATGAAAAAACACCGAGACTGACAATTCCCTGGCCAAAGGTCAGCAACCTCAGACACTAATGATCTATGTAGAAGACGCTTAAATAAAGACACACCATTATTGTTGTAGTGTAGAGGTAGCTAGTTAAACAAGTATAATGAGGAAGTCCTCATTATACTTGTTTAACTAGCTACCGTTCAGATTTTACATACTTATGTAAGATCTGAATGTTGTCTCATGCTAACATTGGCCTGTTCTGCTACTTAGCTTATATCCTTTTTTTGTATTCGGTTCAGTTTCTTTCGCTTATAATGTTACGAGAGAAAAGGACGGTAGAAGAAACCAAAGTGTTTGGCCTACGTATCTGTGGAAACGAGCTCGGCCGAGGCCACCGAAGCGTAAACCTCCTCGGATGTAACGGAGAGCGGGCTGGAGATGCTGGCATCAGCCAAAGGTTTAGAAGCATCTGGGACGTCCTCCACACAGGGGAACCCTACGAACTAATGTAGCTGGTTCAATGATGTGCTCCTTTGCCTTGGAAGTAACTCTCTGTTTCTGCTCTAGATCGTATGATAGTTGGCCTGACATGCTAAAAATTGAGGCTTATGTTAGAGTGGAAATGTTTATCTGCACTTTTGATCTTGTTTTTTTTGGTTGTGAAAAGGCTAAAAAAAAAAAAGAAAAGAAAAGAAAAGACACCGTCCTCCAAAATCTTTAAATGTCGGGTCCCACTCTTAGTACAGCACCATGCTTTAAAACCTTTAAAAACTCAAACCATAACACTCTCTTTCTGTCTTCCTGTGCAGGCCTACTCATCTTTCAACATGGGTCGCAACCCCCGGACCATGATGCCCATGGGCAACTCCCTCTTCTGGCACGACTACGACGACAACTGCCTGTACGAGTGCCTGGACGGGAAGGACTGTAAGAGCTTCTTCTGCTGCTACGAGGAGTGTAAAGAAGGCGGCTGGAAGAAAGGGCGGATCCACGTCAACATCCGCGAGCTGGATTCCTACTCTCGGGTTTTCTTCCCCACGTCCTTCTTGCTCTTCAACATCGTCTACTGGGTCAGCTACCTCTACCTCTAGTCGGTCGTTGGCTGTGATCCGTGGGCCCTTTCTGAAGTCCCCCCCGCCACTTTGCATCGCGGGTCATGAGTAGAGGTCAAAACTAATGGAAGAGGAAATGAGGTGGATCCACTTTGTGGGAAGTGTGACAGACATGCTGCCTCTGGAGTGGTATGACTCAAAAATGCGTGTGTGCTACTGCGCACGATGTAAAGGCCATGATACTTTGAGCCGCGACGCTCCACGGAGAATAAAATGCTCAGCAGTAGAACAACAAGCCCGTCAGCATTAACTTGAATGGATGGTTCCCATTTGTGACTCTCTCAGAAACCCAACAACACACGGCTGTGACTTCAGAGACGTTCGGGGACGGGGGTTGCATTGCTGAATCTTGGTCGTCGAGATGGCAAAGCACCCATAGTGCCTTCTTAAGAAAGGGTGCGGCACCGAGAGATTCAGCTTCAGAGTTCCCTCCATTATCTTTATTACCTCATCCATCACACCGCGGCATGCTGAGCTGTTTATTCTTTGACGAAACAAACCCAGAACACAGTTCTCACCACTGGAGATGTTCAAAACTAACACTCACCGTTCATTTTGTAGCACATTAGTTTTAGTTGTTCCCTAGAATTAGTTCTCCTTTCTAATAATACCAACGTTTTCTTACTATTATTATTATTATTATTATTCAAATTTGTTGTACTTTGACAGTAAGTCAATTAGCTCACACTTCAGTTGTTAACTGTTATATATGAGTTAGTGTCGGGGCAGTGGATGTCTGGTATAATCTTGTCTATTAATCCGTGAGCTTTCGTTCATGATGCTGTATGATCAGGCCGTGCGGTTTACAATAGATGCCAAGAAGATCTGAGTGTTTTTAATCAATGCTGGGTTACATTCTCACACACCAAATGTATAAGAACTGCATAAATCCATACCAATCTAATACTAAACATACTAATCTCATCCCCGGGCATATTATGTATGTTACAGTACACAAATAAACAGATTAGTGTTAGAGCGATGCTGGTTTCTTCCTATAGCTCTAACAAAACCATTTCACAGGTTATTTTAACCACTTTTATTCTTATTTTATATATATATTTATTATTTTTAGTATTCACAGGGCCCATGGATTGCCGTGGTTTAAAGGAAAAGTTCAACATATTAGAGAAATGTATATACAATCATTTCTCAAATAGAGGCTGGAGCCCTTATTTACAGCAGTGACTGGCTGTCTCATTTAGGACAGACTTATTAAGACGAAAGGTCTTAATAAAGTCGGCGTCAAGTACATTTTCCCAGCGCTAACACAATCAGTACGGCGAGAGTTACGTCGGCTGGTCAACTGTCATTTTACCAAAAAGATGTTAAGATGCCAAGAATGAAACTCAACACTCCCTTGTGAAATTTCACTTAAAAATCTTAGAGCCGTCGTTTTATCGGTAGGCTGCAAAACTTATATGTAGAAATAACATCAGGGAGTGTTTTGTTGACAGCAAAAAAACAGCTATCAGATTAGATTCTGTTCAAAAAAGAGAAACTCAGATTAGTGAAGTGCTGAGTATAACTTCATTCCCTCGACTGAATTTTGCTGTGGAAATGAGCATCTTACTTAAATCACCATTTACCGACAGCTAGCCTCACTCTCTCCCAAGTTTGGCCAAGAAATTGGTTAGTTAGTGCATTGGCTGGTCAGTTAGTTAAGCAATATTAATGCGTTAAGCGGAGCTTTAGAGATGCTATTAGATGCACCTTTTTAATCCCTGTATGGACACAGCCATGCAAGTTCCCAGTACGCTAAGCTGCTGGCTATAGCTTGATATTTACCTTACAGGCATAAGAGTGGTATCAATCTTCACCTCTAACTCCGAGCAAGAAAGCGAATGAGCAAATTTCCCATAACGTCGAGCTATTCCCCAGAGGCGTGTAACCGCAGATACATTTCATCAGCAGTGGTTTCAGTGGAGGGTTCTGTTTGCACGTGACGTTACTCTCGGTAAACACAAAATAATTGTTTTGGCGTGAAAACGGTTCAATACAAATGTGTTGGATATTGGTTGAAAATGAGCTGCGGAAACATTAGTGTTGGCCACAAGCCACTTGAGCCCTAAAGCACATCCAAACACATGCGTATCGTACATGGCATATTTATTTTGCATTAGCCACTCCATCTAGTTTCAGAGGTCGCGCTTGAGCACGTGAAGCTGGATTCTCGATGAAAGCTTAATTCTTTTTATTTACGTATTTATTTATTTATTTCGCTGATGAAAACAAAAGGATTTCTGATGTCCTGCCATATACAGGACCTAAAGGCACATCCTCTTGTGGCCGGCTGGCGATGATCACAGGTGCTGTAAAATAGGTTCTATATATTGTGATACTCTATACGCTCACATACTGTACTCAACACAGTGTTGAAAAATGGATGATTCAGGATGGTTGTTGATGATTCTCGACGGAGTCCCTCATGCCCTCCTCAAACATGTAAAATTGATGCCATATATGAAGGCACACAGACATACAAGATGGACGGTACCGACGGCATTTACATCTCCGTTTTTTTGTTTACTGTTCTATGGTGTTTTTTGCAGTCGTTTGGCTTTGTAGAACAATCAACCCCCTTTTTCCCTTCCTCTTCCTCCTCCCTCCCCAACACAAACACACACTTTTCCCCCAGTATTTGTATGTTCAGAGAAAAGCTTTTATGTAAGATGTATCTAATTAATGTTTCTATTTTCATACAGTTATATATGGAATGTATGTTAGGCCAGTAGCGAGGCCGGAGTCAGTCTGGTTCCAGTTCAGTCAGTTCAAGCGGGCTAAATGGGTTTATATTTAGGGGTCCTACATATTCATAAGGCCTGCAGACACATTTGTGTCCTGTCCAGGGGTTTGTAATTACAAATCAAATTGCCTCGACTGACGCTAGAGAAACAGCGGAGGGGCTGTTACCCTGTGGGCCATTACTTACTCTGCTGATTTAATATATTAGCTCATATGAGACAGTGAAATTTCATTAGTATTTTGACATTAGATCTATCTATCAGTCCATCTATCTATCTGTGAACTGACTGAACTGAACAGAGCCTGGCCCACACCGCAGTAAACTCTCCTCACCTCTGATATTTCTACTACACTTTATAAGTGTCTTAGTCCGTTGAGATACTTCAATAAAACAAGATCACTATTTTCTACGTCTTAATGAAAATCACCTGTGTGTTTCAACTGATTGGGGCCTGTATTTATAAAACCTCTTTGGAATCAGAGTACTAACCCAGGATCAGCACCGCCGAGCATAATGAACTCGCTCAAGAGCCTGTTGTTGAGACCTCATCACCCGTGTTACAGTTTCCCTGAAACGCGAGGTGACACAAAATCATATATTACTCCTTATTTTTACCCCGCAAACCAATTTTGTTTTGATTGTCAGTGAGGTCTCTGGAGGACAGGGCTGTACAAAAATAGCCGCTCTGATCTTGGATCAGCACTCCAAAGAGAAAGATTTTATGAAAACAGGGTCTGGAGTGAAAATAGGTATCTCTTTTCTAGTGCGTGGTACATTGCTTATATTAATAAATAACGTTTTGGTCAAGTGCTACTGTGAAGTCTTTTTGTGTAAGAGTGAAACTTTTCAAGAATATCACCGTCCGTGCTTTTTAGCGGCGATTCAGTGCTACAGGAGATGCATCGTGTCTGAAGCTGCCACCGGCCTCCGATAAAGTCTCAGTGTGCTCTGGGACAGGGCTGGAAAGATTTTGGACCGGAGGAAAGGCTGTCGTTGCCCAGGAAGTTCTCTCATCTGGTGTTTTATACTTATGTCCTCAAGTGTATCTACTCGATAACCTTTTTTCTTTTTTCACTTCAGTCCTGACTGAAGTCCCTTTTCTTCCCCTTCAGGCCCAGTGCTTTTTTTTTTTTTTTTTTTAGCTCTGATCCCTGTGAAACATCACCACTATTAAGAGGATTTGATGCTAAGGCAGCCGCCAAAAGTGACCTGGCACAGACCTCTCCCAAAGCCACTAACCACATTTAGATGCAAAAGTGTGATTATAATAAGGTATGATTAAGAAAAGTAGCTGCAATCCCGAGCTAATTGTATTATCATGTGTTTCAAGTTTAATATTAGATTATCTGACTTAAAAAATTGTCAGTTAACTAAAAGGCAATCTCAGCTTCACGTGTTGTTAGGTCTGGGCAACAAAAACATTTTGGATAAGGTTAGGGACAGACCAGTATTGTTTAAATGTTGATCAAGTACATCACATGTCCTTTCTCAGGTTTATAGTCCTTTTTGACAATTTCAGTATTTAACCAGGACCGAGATCTTTATCTAACTTTAACAAAGAATTCTAAATGTACAGTAACTTAATTATGCTTTAGTTGGCAAAAGTGGATATTGGATTACAAGAGTGACATTGGCAGGTACGTTCATTAACACTGTCTCCTCATTATACTATTAAAAAGCACAACCCAGGCAGCATTACATTGCTTTTGGAAATTATTAGCATGGAAATGAGATTTCTAGGAGACAGAGATGATGTGTGGCAGACATGCATAAATCCATTTATCGAGCACAGACTGGTTTTTTTGTTGTTGTTGTTTTTAACCAGAACCAAGAGGTGTGTCCACAGGACTCCTGTTTTAGTCTCTTTAATCAGGCTGCTCGCATCAGTGACATCTTTTTATCCCTTCTAAAAATGTGCTTTCATCAGAGTCTATCCTGATTTTATCAGAGTATTTATATTATTCTGTTTGTATTTACTTTAGTTTTAGTCCCCTCTTTATCACTTCTTTTATCTCAAATCGCTGGAATTGGATTTTCTTTTTTTCTCATGAATTCATTTTAATTTGCTGCCCACTGTGAAGCATTTTATAACTTCAGTTTTCAAAAGTGCAAATTTTTCCCAGAGGATCAAGCACCATGCTGTGTCGATCCTTAGACCCTTGATTCTGTAAAAATATCTCCTTCAATGGAGCCATGACAGTTGATTTTTTTTTATTTATTTTTTTTTACTCTGTGCAAATGAGATATTCTCTTGTATGCACAAGATAAGAAATATTATCTTTCGGGACTCTGGGGGCTCTGTAAGTGGGAGAAACCCCAGGAAGAGCTTTTTACAGGAAAGAGGGAAAGAGACACTCCGAAACTATCAGTCGTAAAAATATTGCATTGAGAAACAGAAGCATGATATTAGGTAAAGTACAGAATGTATAATATTAAGTACATATTAAATGGTAAAATTCAGCATTATGGGATGCCCTGTATAGTTGGTTGCCCCTGTTTTTTACCTGCTTTATTATTGACCAGCGTTTTATTCAACTAGATAATTACAGTTCCAGAAATATCAGTAATCATAAGTCAAGTATTTAAACGAACCGAGTTAGTTTCACTGGATGCATCCCCGGGCGTTATCATCAGTAATCCTATCATCAGTTAAGTATTTACAAGCTAAACATTTGGCCTGTGCACATTCATTGGTCTCATTAGTCAAAAAACAACGACCTCTAATTCAATGTTCTTATGGGCATATTGACAAATTAAGCTCTCCATAGACAATAAAATGAGTTACAATTGTCTTTAGGCAGTAGGCCTGCCTAATACCAGTGATACAACTAATATCCACTGACAGATGCATGAGCACGTCACTGCTTTACCCTGAGTTTGTTGACCTAGTTTGAGGCAAGCAGCACGAGCACGGTACAAGCGCGAGACAGGCAAATGAGTGGAGGATGTTACAGCGTTGAGCCTCACCGCCGCCAAAACTGGATAAGAAGTAGCCCCTGCCACCTACACGGAGGCAGACGCGGGACGGCATGCGAAGGAAGCGGATGCAGAGGGAAGGGCACTTACGCAGGAGAAAGATGAGCTGTCAGTGTGTGTGTGAGCGCGTGCCTAGATTTAACTCGTGCACCGACTCATGCCTGTAAAGTGACAGCTCCGCTTACAGCAAGAATGGACACCCTGTGTGAGAAAACCTGCTGCAGGGAATCAATGCATTCGTCTGTGTGTGTGTGTGTGTGTGTGTGTGTGTGTGTGTGTGTGTGTGTGCATACATCCACACGGCGTGTGTTCATGCATGATTGCATGCATTCCTCAGCAAGAAGGGACTCTTTTTCTTAGTGTGTGTGTGGATGCATGTATAGACTGCTGTAAGCATTGTGTCTGTGTATACAGGTGTGTATCTTTACTGGATGTGTGTAGTAGTGTGTGTCCATCTCTGTGCGCACAATGGAAATCAATCAGAAGTTCATCAACCAAGAAAAAAAATACACACAAATATACTACTGTATAAAGAATGTAGTATAAAATTGCTTTTACTTGAATTCATATACATTTATATCACCTACCAGATGACAAATTATGATAGATGGGCATTACACTTTTCAGAATAATGGCGATACGAGCAAAAAGAACCTGGGCCAGTGTTTTTTAAGCGAAAACCAACATTAAAACTCTACTGGGATGGAGAAAATGCAGCTGTGCAACAGTCATAATTCTAAAAGAACTGAAAATATTTTTTAGGAAGGTTTGAGTGTTGCTACACTGTATACCACCTCTAGATATCTATATTTTCCACTTAAGTTTTCAAGTATTGAGTATTCCGCACCTTTCATGACACCAAATTGCAGGACACACTCACATGATATTCGGGTTTCAAGTGGAAGTAAAACAATATGCTTCATTTTCCTTAGAAAATATGGAGCTGCAGGCTGCATACAGCTCGTAACCTCTTGAAACAAGAGGTGTTTTTACCAAGTGTAATAGTTGTGTTGACGAGCCCTGAAGCCCCAAAACAATCTTGTTAATCAGACTTCGGAGGGCAGGGGACATGGCTATTTCCCGGAGGCAGAACATACCAATGCAGACCTGGGTAGCGTCAAACTTGAAAAAAACAGGGGCTTGTCTATTTTTGGTCAGCCCCACTCAGAAGTCATGGTTTAAACTTTGATCGCATTTATGTGCCTCATAACGATAACTTGTATGACGAGGCTCCTTGGTGAGACTGGACCAGGCCGCCTGCGGAGGATATCACACTATGATTACAACAGGTAAAACTTTTTTACCCATTTTATATCAAGCTTTTTTTCTCGAATAACAGTGAGGCTTTTATCTTCAAGAGCTACCTTGTGTTTACATCGTTCTGTTGCAGTTCCCAAAATTCGGCGACACTGCAGAAATAAACATGTTTCCTTGCATGTGGGGAACATAGAACGGGTGTAGCTGAAAGCAGATTAGGACAGTGGAGGAGAAGATTAGGCTACAGCCTGCCAGTTTTTCAACGTCAGCGCCGCTTGTGCCTGTGCAGACTGTGCATGGAGTGGCACTAAAAGCAGTAAAACGGTGCAGCTTTGGACGGGGCTTATGGGATAATTTGACACAGCTCAGTTAAATTACCTACTATTTTAGTTTACATAAAGGGTGCATTTATTTTTTTAAGCCACATAAGCAGCTTGCCAATGTTTAGTTACAGTCTAAATGGTGTATTTGTAAATATCCATGAGTTTTAATTAATTCTGTCATATTTCTGCATATGCTGTATATAACCTTGGTGCATTACCTGTTATTACATTACATTACATTGTATTTGTCCATAAACTTTAAACCTTTGATAAGAAAAGGGTGGTATTTTAAGCCAAAGATAAAAATAAGATTCTGAAAGGTGAGAATGACACGCCTCCCTATCCATAGCGTAAATTACACTCTTGATCTATCATATACACACACACACACACACACACAATCACTTTTGTCCCACTTTCCTTCACTTTTACCACAACTGACAACACTATTGTGTTTGTGGATGTAGTCACAATATGAAGGATTAATGATTCTGAGATGTGAGTAGGTCTGACAGATATATGGATAACAATAAATACTGCAGGTTTGTGTGTGTGTGTGTGTGTGTGTGTGTGTGTGTGTGTGTGTGTGTGTGTGTGTGTGTGTGTGTGTGTGTGTCCTTCATGCATATTGATCCCATGGTCCTTGATAAAGCTGAGACTATGATTTAGTGCTCAGCCTGAATTGATTTTCTAAATACATCCATTTCTATTAATATGACGATGTTAAAGAAATGGAAGACTGAGCACTTAAACCATCTGCGGTTTGTTCTCTACTTTTTGAAATCATTCGAAGAATATTACGACATCTTTGTGGCATTTCAGTGCCTCTTTCAGCTGAGGTGTTGCAGCCACTTCGCTAATAGAGGGCTTTCAGGTGTAGTAATGCTTCCGAAGGCAAGGTTATGTCTTGGGAAATACCGTAGCGTCTGTGAAAAGCTGAGTGCATTCCTAAATATTTGTCTTACACAGGCACGGTGTGTTCTTTTGCTGGTTTTCTCAGTTTGAAAAAAATATGATAAATTCTGAATTTGAATAACGTAAGATGTTGGCCATGACAGCCCCCGAAAGGGATGTATGATTGCGATGAATGAAACCACAGGGCAGAAATGTACAATAACATTCTGGTACCAAAAAACTGTGGCTCCACAGTAAGTGCTGCGTTTGTGAGGCTGATCATGTTGTTTTTGTTTCAGCAAGCGCCTGCATTTTTTTGTTCATCTCATACAGTTGTTGTGGGGAGGGGTAAACTAAAAATACAAGCTATGCTATGGTTTATCATGGGTTCAGCTGAGCTGGAACATGCTAGGCTTTAGCTGAATGCTAAATTAGATCATCAGTGAAAGAAAAAAGGAAAATTAAACCTGAAGGAAAGGATATCCTGGCCACAGTGCTGAAATATTATTACATTATAAAGTTGATATGGCTAACTTTTTAGCAACTAGTTGCTTAGAACAAATCAAGAAGATATTTAAGTCCAGTATTCACTCTCCTGCGAGCTTTGTTTTGGTCTCCATCGACTCGCAATGGAGATGTCTCTTTAGCGGCTAAATGTTGCATACAGTGGATTTATCAAAGCTTTCTCTCTGAAATCAGCTGCCTGCTGCTGGTGGAAACAATGCCGTTGAGAACCGTGAGACATTACAGTTTCAGGCTGTAAAAAGACAACATTGAGGTGAAAGACACCAAAGAATTTTATGGGGCTGAAGGGAATCGGGCTCTTTTGCTCTTTTGCTGCCCCCTCACCAGGTAGTTGCTGACTTTGTTTATTGTTTGGTGCTGTGCAGGTAGCATATGGTGAGCCATATGGCGCGTTTCTCTCTACAAGGGACACCTTTCATATTACACAGTCATTTGACCCATTAAGCTATAAACTATAATATAAAAATAATGATTATATAAATTGTAAAATATTGGGGTTTCTGATTTGTGTAAATAAAGCAAACACTTGGTGTCGTATGCCTGAAGTCATAGTTGGTATTCGACCAGAAGGCCACAACCTTAACCGAGCCCTGCGAGTGCCTCATGATGAAGTTTCTATGAGCAGAAACTGTGCTGCAGCGGAACAAAAAAAAAAATAATGATAAAAAATTACTAGCACGGTTCCTCAACGGGCCACATCCTGATTCATGGATCCAGTCAGGAACTACTGGTCAGTCCAAGAAAGTAGAGTATGTAAACAAAGGCAGAAGGTAGGCAGCTTGTCTTCGCTCACCAAAACAAATGCCAGGATGAAGTGTTTATATAAACTTTTATCAATATTAAAGTACTGTACTTGTGTCTTGGCTCCTAAAACACTGTATATCTTGGTTCCTTCAGTGTATTTCTGTCTTGGCTTTTGTTGCATACACTGAATGCAGGCCAGCCACATATCTGACTTTTATGAGTCTCAAACTGTGAGATCTGAGGTTTTAATTTAAGATGACTATACTATTATTTATCCATGTCTACTTTCAGCCTGATGTTGACTTTTCTTCTTTCATTTCAATGCTTCACTTCCTCAGGCTTTACTTTTCTGAGAGTTCAAACCGATTTACAGAGCCAGACACAAGTCATAATAACTTTTCATAACTTTTAAAAGAGATTGCTCCAGAGCTCTACAGGATTTGACTCACTTTCTGTCTGAGGTCAAAGAAATTGCATTGGAATTTAAATGTAAACTGTACAGAATGTATGCTTCCTTTTTTAATAGAGCATAGTCAGAATCTAAATACTATGAATCTGTTCTCACTGTAAATTAACAGAACATTGGTTTCTTCTCATCGTTTTCCGATAAGAAAGCACAAGGAACTGAACAAGTGTGAGAATTCGGTGAGACAGAACTACTCCATATCAATACCAAATCTCTGGCAGATGCCCAAATTCATAATGAGGGTGATATGATCCTTCCCAATGTTACTGGCAAAAGTTCAACGGGGGCCATTATCAATTTTCACTCTCTCCTAACCATCTGATTTTATTTCCCCAGCTGCAGGTACAACAGGATAACACAGAGTAAAAACAAAAAAATATCACTTATATTTGAATGTTAATAAAGATGATGCCATTAGCTGAGTTTAGGGAGCAGCATGTGAAATTCCCCTGGTTAGTAATAGGCCACTGCTTCTCATTCCCGGTATGATGAATAGCTTAAATCAGCGTCTCAAGATCCAGATGATTTATGCCAAAGGGAAGTGAACAACAAATCTGTGGTATCGACCTCCTTTGTCGGTATCTAGAGGAGTCAAATCATTACAGTCATGCAACACTGGAAGGTGATTGAGTCTTTATCAGTGACAGTATCAAATGAGATATTCATTCATCAGCTGTGACATGGAAAAGGCTGTTGGCTGCTCAGCAGAACAGAAATAAGACTTTAATCTTACTGTAAGAACACAAGTTGTATTTGATTGACTACTAAATGGTAAAGATGATAAAATGAAAGCTGTAACATGTTGTATTTGTGATTTCCTGAATCCCCTTGTCTGAGTGCTCGAATCTTAAAGGAACAATTAGACATTTTGGGATATTAGTGTATTCACTCTCTTGCTGACACTTAGCTGAGAAGATCGATATCACTTTCCTATCTGTATGCGAGGTAGGTAGCTGGAGCCAGGAGACAGTTAGCGTAGCTCAGATTTCATTGCACCTGCTATTCAGAAATTCATCACCATGCTTAAATATAAAGTACTATCTGCTCAGATTAAACTCTTAGCAACCTAACAGAAGTCATATTTGACAATTTACAAAACTAACAGGAAGTAGGCACTTTAAAGGTTCATTCCTCATGTTTAGACTATATTTCAGGTCCCAATGTTGCTGCATTTCTCTGGAATGATTTTACACTGCGGCAATAAAGGAAACCAGTTGCTGGGAGTAAAAGAATAGAAAGTTTTTCCATACATAATGAAATAACCTTTTCAGCGATTTACCTTACAGGAAAACATCAGCTCTCCAATATGCTCAGCTATATCCATAATTGATGCTGTAAATTGCTGCCTAGTTTGCCGCTTGAATGGTGGTCTTACAGCTCTTTTATGTCTGCCAGTGTTAATGGGCAGTTCGCAGCAATTTTATTCAATATGAGGCCTAAAATTTGTCAGATAGCTTTTTTCAAAAATGAGTCAAAACATCTTTGAGAACAAAATGCTTGAGTAGGTTCCAGGCTGATGACAGCATCAGGTATATTGTCAGTTATCAAGCTGACGTCTCTGTATGGGCACAGGTAGCTGGTCTATTTAGTTTGAATCATCTGCGCTGTCTGGTGCTAAAATAGACCTTAATCAAAAGTACAATCAGAGCTAGATGGTTGGGTGGGAACAGCCTGAGGGCTACACACAGAAAACTGTTGCATCAAACACTCAGATGAATTTGAACAGAGAATATTTAATTGTTAATAGAGGGTAAATGTGAAAGTCAATGTGAAAGACACCACAAAAAAAAAAAAAAAAAATCACCAGTGATTAAAGCTTTATCAAGGCTGCTATGTTCCCCCTATGTTCTCAGTGGTAGTGTATGTGTTTCAGGGATCAACAAACCCTGCCTGTCTACATAAAGCAAAGTGATGTTAAAAGGAATTTAAAAAAGAAAACTGAGTTACTCGGTTTCATTACATTTGTAAATTGGATAGCGGAATGAAAGTATGTGCAGCATGCAGAAACATCTCTTTGACATCTTACAACCAGCAAGATATTTGGGCCTCATCTAAGGGTTTTCATTAATGGTAACTCCGGGGAAATCTGTTTGTTGGATAGGTTCATCTGATTCCAGCCATATGCAGAAATGTTTACCACTCAGCAGCGCAGAGACAAGGGTGGGGGTAGTGGGCTTCATCTCACAATGCCCACCACTGATGACTCCATTAAACATGCATCCTGTTTCTGTCTGGGTGCCTTAAGCAAAACATATGAGCTCAGGGGAAATCTGACCAAAATAGTTGTCAGTTTCCTGGAGATGTATCTTCATCAGTCCAAGGGGAAATCTCCCTATCAAAACAGAAATCTGACAGATACTACATGTTATTAGGAGTAGAAATTGTCCTTCCACTCCATTTCACTGAAACCTACAACATCCCTTTAGGTAAAATCAAAAAGATGTTTTTCAAAACTTTTATGTACTGAGAACAAGAATAACTATGGTGCTGCACGTTTACCAGAAGCGATGTTTTGATTCTTGGGTTTGTTGGGTAAGAACTGAACAGAATTCAACGTTCAATATGCCTATACAGGTGTATTTAAATTCAAAACAACTTGTGAAATTTAAAAAAATTATAAATGAAATCACTGTAAAGATTATAGTTCTTTACAAAGTACTGGGGTCAAGACAAATGTCCCCATTGACTTTAATTTGATGTAAAGCAGCTTTAAACCTGCAATGATTGGGGTTTTTTTTTGCCACTTGGGGGCAGCAAAAACAAGGCTGTAAGCAAAACACTGACAAACTATCACCTAATAAAATTTAGATGCTAGTAAACAGCTTTTTTTTTTTCCAAATCCATCAGATAGGGAGCAATGGTGAAATTCAATGTGGGCGTATTTCTGGCCACCTGGTGAATTAAATCAGCTCGCTGCTAGTTTTACCGCGCTGGTGTGGGTCTTCTGCTGAAATTGGATGCCTGCTGAGGCCAAGAATTGATGCAATAACAGCAATGAAAGTGAACCAAAACAATAAAAGTTGCAGGCCAGAATACCAAAACACTGAGCCGAAAGACACGACTAGCAACGTAAAAACGAGATAAATTGCAGCACCGGCTGATAAATGACAACTGGCTTCAGCACCACAAATGATCACTTTCACATTATCTTGAGTTATTTGGTCCATTGTGAATATCAAAATATTGATAAGTGCAGTTTTAAATTTCATAACAAAAGCTTTGAAATTTCGTTGCTGTCTTTTTCTAGATACTCATGTATAAAACAACAGGAAAGACAGCTTAACTTTTAATAGGTGAGAACAAAATAGGGTATAGGGTATTGACCATGTTTAGTATATCTGACATAGATACAAAACACAATATATCCAGTGGTTTATTTCCTGTCACATACCATCTCTTTTACCAAGTAAACAGGGTTGTCAGTTTAGAAAAAAATAGCTAAAAGTCAAAGACAGTGTAAGCGTCCTGGATAGGTAAACGGCTTCAGGTGTGGGGATACACATTGACTTTTCCTCAGATTGATCTCCTGTTTAATTTTGTAGACAAAACCACGACTCAAGAGAAATCCTCTGACCATCACAGTCATTAGAGGGGAGTGATTAAGAGAAATGAGCAGCCATCATCCAAACATCTGCGACAGCTCTGTTTTGCCTTTTTGGATCCTTTGAGGAGGAACCTGAGTCAAAATCATCACCTCCACCAGCTGTCACTACCGGGCAAGCACGCTCTGAGGTTGGTATTGTCATTCTTGATACTATTATTGGTGTCTGTATCTAAAGTTCAAACAAATGAGTCAAGTTGCAACCATCTTGTAGAATAATAATAAGAACACATACGTACAGGCTATCACAAAGTCTGGATTTACAAAAAGACGTCCCAACTAGCAGGTGAGAAGCAGATTAAAAACCAGCCCAGCCAAGAAGCAAACTGTGATTCGGATCCTACTTTGATCTGCCATCTATTCACTCATTTCATGTTCTCCGTGGCTCTGGAATGGAAGGATTTTAACCGCACTACTTGTTTTGCTTTTTTCTGAATCATACAACGGACCTTGAGAAATACAATACAAGCCAGTCCGGTGGGTGTCTTAATGGTTAATGGGCAAAAAAAACAAAATGTTCTTAGTCTTTACACGCGACCTCTGATACATGCCCTCCCCTGTCTGTGCTATGCTTTTGTATAAACGCCTTTGGAAATCTATTGTATCTAGTCGGTTGTTTCTCGCCTTGCTGAGGTTTTTATTTGTATCTGAAGCAGCGAAAAATAAACCCGAGGCCGAATGGGCACCAATCTTCTGGCAGCTGCTGCCTAGCAGAGCGCTCTCTGGTCTCTGGTTCAGAGGAGGACAAGGCCAGACGCCAAAGGAGAAGCCTGCGACAAAAACACTATCAGAGTACACAGGTTCAATGTTCAGAGGAGAAGAGATTAGCCCAGAAGGTGGCATTTTGTATAACACACCTGGATTCTCCTCCTTTTCCTTGATATCAAAAGGATTTTGAAATTCTGTGCATATTGTGTTTAAACTTGCAATATAAAGTCTTCATCTGATAGTAGTGAAGTTTTTAGAAATTTAGATGAAAAAAATAATTTTCAGGTTTCGGTAAGTGATCACGGGTTTTTGATTTGGCTGAAAGAAATCTGATGTTGTGAAAATAAAAATAACCCTAGAGAACCAATGGTATACAGAACCTTTACACTTTGTCATTTTCAGAGTTGCGGGGGGGCTGAGAGCTTTTCCCAGCATGCCTTAGGAAAACCTCATTCACTGGGCGATAGAGGTGTATATGGAAGATAGCAGATATTTTGAACTTAATTCACACTCCATGTGAGGCACGCTGTCTGGGACAATGGCAGACAGAGAAAAAAAACAGATGGAAAAAGGAATTGACCCAGTAAAATGGTGTGTTCCTAGTTTACTGTTGTAGCTTGGTACTTAAGAGTTTCATTCTAGTTTGTCAAGGGCTAAATATACACTTTTGGTCATTTGTGGAGAAAATATACGGTACTCGTTTGGACAACTGATCTTTTTCTAAGCCCCTCAGTTACTGTCGCTATACCTTTTACACCCTCAGCTCTACTACAATATATACATAGCTCCCAGTGCCGACCGTGGAAGATTTACCAGTCTAAATACTTAGTAGCTATTTTAAACAGAAGCAGACCTCTCGGCCCACAAACCGTGATTTTGTTGGCTGACATGACAACTGTTGCTAGCAGATTGTATAAACTGTAGTAAGCTGGCATTAGCTTATTAGTTGATTCTAATGTTGTGAGCTGGCTAAAGATTCTATGTTTTATGTTTTTTTTTTTTTTTAATGTTTCCAGCAAACTTGTTTTTAAAATGGGAACTCTTAAATATGCACATGTTGGCTACATGGACAATACTAAAAGTAAGAAGCTAAAGCTCCCAGGCAAAAACTTATCAACCAAACTAAAACATATAAAAATATATTGTTAGAAGTAGGCTACTTAGTCGGACATGGTAATGTTTGCAACGTACATTAGAGCAGATAAACACGCCATTTAATCACTTACTTACACATTTTCTCTTGTGTTTTTAGTTTGGCTAAAAAACAAAAGAAACCAAACTCTTGTTAACACAGTATCATTACTTCGGCTCTATACACAGCTAAGGCTGGAATTTGGCGAACTGCCAGTTAGAGACACACCTGACCTAGATGTATTTATAAGTGGAAGGGGGTCAGGTAAAATTGGGAACTCGGTTTTAGGGCCAGGTGTGGCCTGTTCCCTTCTTATTTCATGGCTAATTAAGCAAAAATACATTTGGAACCGATTCCAGGTGAATTTGAATTTGGTAGCTGTTGATGAGAACTTTTAATATGCGTTCCAAAGAGTTGCTGAGGCCATCATTAGGCTGAAAAAACAAAAATAACTTATCACACAGATGGCAGAAACTTTAGGAGTCGGCAAATCACCAATCCGGCACATTCTTTAAAAGAGGGAATGAATTGAGGAGAAGTAAAAGAAAAGATTCTTTGGACAGAGGATGAACTTGCACCAGAATGATGGGAAGAGAGGAATATGGAGAAGGAAAGAAACCACCACATCATCTATCAGACATGGTGGTGGCAGTGTTATGACATGGACATGTGTGGCTGCCAGTGCAACTGGATCACCGGTGTTTATTGATGATGTAACTGCTGATAGAGGCAGGAGGATGAATTCTGAAGCGTATAGGTTTTTACTATCTGCACAGATTAAACCAAGTACTGCAGAACTGATAGGAAGGGGCTT
Source organism: Istiophorus platypterus (assembly GCA_016859345.1). NCBI lineage: Eukaryota > Metazoa > Chordata > Actinopteri > Istiophoriformes > Istiophoridae > Istiophorus > Istiophorus platypterus. The sequence continues at coordinate 4,483,013 of CM029131.1, read as the reverse complement.
CACAGCACAGATGGATAGTGACTCAAAACAGACTGTGAAAGCAACATAGGAACTTCTTAAGGCAAAGAAAGGGCATATTCTTCGACGGCCAAGTCAGTCACCTGACCTCAACCCATTTAAGCAAGCTTTTTACTTACTAAAGACAAAACCGAGGGCAGAAAAAACCCACAAACAAGCAGGCACTGAAGGCGGCTGCAGTAAAGGCCTGACAAAGCATCTCAATGGAGGAAACTCAGCATTTGGTGACGTCTATGGGTTCCGGAAATCAGGCAAAGGATTTTTATTCAAGTATTAAAAATAATCCTAAGAATTATAATTATGTTGGTCTGTCCAATTACTTTTGAGCCTCTTTAAAAATGGCTATAATTCCTGAATGATTAAAGCAATATTTTGTTGTTTTTGTTAAAGTTGAAAGTCTTAACTTTAAAATTGTGCTGCAAAATGTGTCACTGCCCAAATGCTTATGTACCTAACTGAACTTGAGGAAACTAATGCACCACACCTGGCCTGTACACCTTCTGTCCAATGGAAAACAGCCAAAATCTCTATTACAAGATTTTTCAAATGCATCCATTGGTTGTTGGAATGTACAAACCTGTCTAAGCTATTATTTTCTACGGAATCATCGACGTACTACTCCTGCATGGAGATTTGGGCTAAAATGGCCACCGTGTTGATTGTAGCGCTGTTAAAGTCCTCATTCCAGGCACATTATTGGAAATTTGGCCTCATGCCACAAAACCCATATGTAAGGAGTGTGAAGGGTGCAATCATGTGAATTGGAGAGCCTTTAGACACACTGGCTCTTTTAGAAGCTAGAGCTGGCTTTTTTCCCCCCAGGTCTCCTTTTGAGCTCGCTCAAGTCAAATAAAATATTCAGGCTCCATCCCTGCAAGCTGAAGACACTCCGGATGGAATTTTTCTGAATGCACACTTTCTCTTTCACTGTCTCTCTATGGCTCTCTCACACACACACACACACACAAATCCATATGCACCCCCCCCCGTCCAATGCTACAAACGTACAATGTTTGCTGTGCTCTCTGTACAGATAATCTTTATGAGGCAGAGACCCCATTGAGAGCATTTATAACCCAATCAGAAGGGTATTCAGCCTTTTCTTCTCCTCCTTCCACTATTTCTGCCCTTACTTGAGTATGACTGTTAACGCTACTAAATCAACATATCGTGGGATCCACATTAGCCTAGCATGTGTATGTGTGCATATCCTGCATGTGTATGCGTGTACGCAGGATAAGGTGGTTATTGAATTAAGAATTCAAAATTTAAAACTGAATCAAAAAGTCATTTTTGCTTACTCTAAACCTAAAACTCGTCATTTGGTTAACTGACAAATGTGTATGTACGCTGTGTGTGCACATTACATATATACATTTGTCTTTCTACAGCTCTTTCAGCCAGTAATCACAGTTGTCAAGTGAGGATGTGTAATTCCAGGTGGCAGACTCCGAGGTGAAGTCTTGTATGTCATTTCCCAGGAAACTGTGCTGCTGGGTTACTATGCATTTTGTCAGTGCTAGTTGACTGGAACAAGCAGATGTGCGTGTGTATGTGTCTGTTCAGTGAGGTTAGAATCACATCTTTTGCGAATTCTTGCCAGAAAAGACAAGACATATCTCTAAGATGCTGCAGATCTTGGTAGTAGAAATAAATGCACAAGGACAACAGGGTATGAATATTCAAGTGTTTGTGCTTTTGTCTTCATGAAATTTGGCTGCTGACAGTCATGTCTCACTTGCTTTCATCTGAACATATGGGGAGAGGTACCATAAGGATATACTGTATATACAGTATGCTGGTTATCCAAGAAGGGTTGAGTTGAGGGAAACCAGACTCGGTTCCAGATCTTGAGGATGTTTCACCTCTGATCCCAGAGGCTTCTTCAGTTCTTCAATTAAATGAAGTTTCTCAGAAAGAGAGACAGGAAGAAAGAAAGAAAAGAGAAAGAAAGAAAGATGAGAAGAAGATGAGCGATGATTCACCAAATAGAGAATCCAGCCCAAAAATGATGAGTATTTTGAGTGTACAAAAATAAAAAGTTATTATAGTAATGAGCTATGTACCTGCCATATGACTCAAGCAGTGGGCAAAAGGAAGGAAAACAACATGTTTAGAGACCAATAACAAATTACAAAAATAGAGTTATTACAGTTCAGACCTTGTACCTGCAGGAACTTGATACTATATTAGGGACAAAAAATTGTTTCCAGGGAGCCTATTAACAGTAAACTGTAGTAAAGTATAGGACAACTGTGTCCAGTCCTTCCAGCTATTGGGAAAGGGAGGGATGATGGGAAAAAAAGAAAGGTAAATGGTCTCTCCAATGTTGAATTACTTTATGTTATGTTCATTTTCAGTTATTACTGTACGCCGATAGCAATCAATTTATCGAGCCGCAGTGAGTCATGCAGAAAGTTGTTCTGACCTGGGTTTTGCCTCTAAGGCTATGAAAAGAAAAGAGCAGAAAACCTAACATTGTAAATATTTCTCTATTCTTTCAAATAACGATTATTTATAAATGAACTGTATGTCACAAAGAACTGTTAAATATCTACAGTTTATGATGATGAAGTGATTTTTATTCTTCTCCCAAGTTTCTTCCAACTAACTGGGTAATTTAAATTTTTCTTATTTGAACAGTCATTTGTCATTTGAACAGTTATTTGAACAGTCAACTCAATCTTTGTACATCAGCGTCAGTTTTTATCTTACTAAATAAAGTATTGTGCAGTTCCCTAAGAAGGACAACAAAGTAAACAAAGGGAAACTCATTTTCTAGATCATTCAGACACAGACAGCCCATTGAACAAATCAACTTTTCTTCTTCAGCAACACACGGTAAAATACCAGCTCTCAGATGGAAATATAAAGATCCTCCCTCTTTAGATAAATAATATACAACATAATTCTCAGTAGAATATTAATTTTTTATCATCATCATCATCCATCATTAAAGGCTTGATTTGTGATACGAAAAAATTTTCAGATTAAATGTTTTTTTAACCGTAAATTATGTAAAGGACGGGAAGTATGGGCCAACTGTGTCTGATACTTGAATGCCCTGCCATATGGAAAGAATACTGGAAAGAACAATGAGTGATTCAGGAAAGAAAGCGTTTGGCCCTGAAAGATGAGCAATTTTTAAGTGTAAAACAAAAAATAAAAAAGGTTATTACAGACCTCTGTAAAAGTAACCTGAAAAGACACACTAAAAATGTTTTCAACAACCTATAGGCAGTAAACTAAAATCCACAATACACAAAGACACACAGTAGACACCACAGGTTTCATCACATCGTAAAAGTAATGGAAAACTGCATTAAATACCCCAGGTTATTTTCAAAAGAATTGCTGAGCCGGAAAACCGTTAAGTGTGCAAAGTGTGATTTATATTTGAAGTCTGAACGGAAAAAAATTGTTTTCTTGTGGAGGAACATTAGGAATGGCGGATTTGTAAAAATGAAGAAAAATGTTTTAACAAATTTTTATGTGATTAGGGAAAAATGATCCATTTCATGGACATCTTGTAACTCGAGTCTTGCAGATGAGCATTTGGGTGGCGGTCCATGAGTCACAAGAGCCTGCTCTTGGCTAAGTGTGCACCTGCGCCATATATGAAACATCCTTCTCGACTGAAGAGTTGTTCATCTCAGATCTGTGATCATCTGTAAATTACATATCACCGGGGGTGGGTTGGGGGGGGTGGGGGTTGCAGCTACAAAGTGGCCCTGCTGCCTCTCAGATCTGCTATAGCCAAATTCAATAAATTAATAGCAAGGGGACAGGAAAATGCAAGTGTGTGTGTGTGTGTGGGGGGAGGAGGAGGAAAGAGGCTTTTACACTGTGCAAGCTATGCATCAAGGTTGACCACTGTCATCAGCAATGGCTAATGGCCCTATTATTACATGTTAATACGGCTGTCACAGGCTTGGAAATTACAGGGACAAAAAATAGCATGTTGTTCCTCCAGAGATTCTGATTTCAGTTCCCTTTTTCCCAGCATTGGAGTCTCATACAGTATGACGTCCAAAAGTAGAACGAAAAGCCAGGCACCCGCTCACTCCTGCAACGCCAAGCCATTCTTCCTCCTTTACCACAACAAAATTCGATGTTGTTGACACACCTCATCAACACCCTGCTGTTTCCTCTTTGTCATGCTACATCAGTCATCTGTTTAGTCCCCGCACAGTGACCACACGTCACCATATTTTGGGTTTAACATAATGCTGATACATCTGTGGGAAATCAGTGGAACACTGCATGGAGAATTGGACAGTGTGTATCTAAGAGTTAGGTGGGTGTGGGTGTTGGTAACCCCCGTGACCCCAAACACACACAATGTTTTGTCTGAGACATTTACTTTCTGCCATTGAGTTGTTCAAATTAAACGATGTTGTAATTTTCAATCCAGTCCTCAGAGCAACATCCAAGAGCGCTGCTGTGAATGAAGTGGTTGCAGCTGATCTAAGGGACAGTCTAGTATAAATCCTAGGAGCTATAATTAAAATTAAATGAGCGAGGAAAATTTAGAGGAGGTAAACAGAGCACCGCCAGATATTGGGTGTACTGTACTCGATGTACAATAATCTCTGAAATAATGTGCAGTGGCGAATGCAAAGAATATATAATGAAAATTAAAAATTAAAAACAGCGGCAAGGAATCGCCTTTTACCTACTTTATATTCAAAGCTTGTTTAATGATTTGTTGAAGGAGATATTGCTTGTTCGAATGTTGAATATTTTAATAGTCATTGCATTTCTGATGGTGAGAGACAAGATGGGAGAAGAAACTGGTGACATAAGGCCAAGGTCAAGGCATCCTGCTGGGACTGATGAAGCTGTTTTCGTTCAACTATCAAAAGTAAACTACTTGCTATATCCCTGCTGTGCTTGAGATGGAGCCCCATGAGCTGTTTTCCAAATGTCATGGACTAATAATGAAAATGTTTTATGGCTTAAATTGTTACTTATTCATATATTCTATTGAGTCGTTTTAATTATTTTCAGTAGAGTGCCTGATGTTCTCTTGACCTGAATTGATTCATATTTTCAAGTTAAGTAACTTAAAATGGGGGTTATGTAACTTTTAAGAGAAGAGAATAATCCATTGTACATCTCACAAATGGAAAGTTGAATTCCCAAGCAATAAAATTCACCGCAACGTCATTCAATAGACTGATGAGTTTTGTTGCAACAGCCTTACTTGTTCTGTTATGACGAGTAATTAATTGGGGCTAATGTTAGCTAACGTTATAACCAGGTGTTGCGGAGGTGAATTACTCCCATCTGCAACACCTGACTGAACCTTCAGGAAACAAACACAAAGAACACCACGCTTCCTTGTTTCCACCAGACCCTATATCCATAATTCATATCATCTGTAACTCCCCCCGCTGCCTGCCGAACTGCTCTGACTGAGAGTGAATGCCATTACAAATTGTAGATTATTCTGCTCTGATAGGCTTTGTAATGTCAGATGTGTGTGTGTGTGTGTGTGTGTGTGTGTGTGTGATACAGGTTTGGGGTCTGACAGAATCCTCATATAAATTTCACCTATAGCAGCCCCTGAATGATCTTCATGGGAATGGATTCTCTAACACATGCTTGGCCATCTTGGTAGGCTGTTAGCTTGGCTATATTAATTAGAGGAATTATGTCAAAGCCAGGTGTTTAACATGGTCTTGGTTGTTTAACACTTGGTCAAGTCAACAAGATCGGTAATGTTCACGCGTGATTTTGGAACCTTAAAATCACCCGGTGGCATGATTACCATGAAAATTATTTCCAAGATTAATTGTTTAGTCTATAAAATGTCTAAATAGTAACACATTCCTTTTACATTTTCCTAAAGCCCAAAGTGACATCTTCAGATGTCTTCTTTTGTCTGATGAACACTCCAAAACAGTGAATTCAGTGTTCGGCTGCTCTTTAAGCAGCTGAGTATCTTCTCTGTGCTTGGATGGGTTCAAAGACAGTTTAAAGACATGTTAAATCCAGGGTAGAGAATGCCTGATAGCCAATGCAGGCCCGAATGATAAATCAAAATACCATTTAACATTAGTCCGGGGCTTCCAGAGTAATGCTTAACGAATCTTTGGTACATTTGATCTGTATTGAAAAAGAGTACATAACATTTGGAATCAATCTAGTTTGTATTGCCCCATTTTCATTTGCATCGAGGCCTCAGTAGCTGTACCTGTCAAGGAGAGAGATGCAAAGATTGAACCCCTGTGAAGGATGATTGCAATTTAATCCTCAGTATGTCTCTTCACTATCATCTCATTTTCCTTGGTCGATAGTAGAATTGACAACCGTCTATGAATGGGGCTGAGCTAAGAGAGCAGGAACAGCAGCCTTTTAGTGAAGATATTTCTTTATGGTTAGATGGGAACTGCCTTGTGGGGATACAGCTTTCTTCACCTGTGGTCGACCTTGAAATGTGGGCAGTAGAGAAGACATGAGCTTCTGCACCTAAAGTAGCTAAACAGAAAATCTCAGACTCACTCAGTTATTCTTGACCAGTTTCTGATGTTTTCTCTTCCAACTGGTGGCTGTGTGATCCATCTCTAACTGCGACAGAAGCTGTACATGAGCTATACCGGAACAGGCAGAGGTTAAGGGTTAATCCAATGGCACCTGCAGTGTTTCTTACACTCAATACTTTTAACCAGTGATCATCAGCGAGGTGTGACTGACTGATCCGGTCTAGTAGGGTCAATACAGAGTAACCACGTGCTCTACGTTTTGATTTATTCATTTAGTAGTCCTTGTTGGAAGGTTAAAAATAGTGCTTTAACAGCCAATCCGACATTCAAGCTCACTTTGCGAGCATCTGAAAGTGTATACTGTCATTCGGATGTTTAAATGTCATATCTAACCCCTCTTTATGTCAGATCTGTCACCATATGGTCAATTTTTTAGTTTGCCCTAGATGTATACTATTCTGCTAATCCAATGCATAAAGGAAACGGAGGAGCTGCTCACAGCTGCAAAATCATTCGAGTAAAATTGTGGTTGGTGGCAATATGGCTCAGAAAATATCTGGGGAACAAAAATAAGTAATTACTCGTAGGGAAACATTTTATTCTCAGTTTCTTTTAACTTGCATTGACATTCCTAAGTCACAGTTTTATGGACAATCGACATTGCATGCAACGTGTAATATCCTCTTAAGTATTAAGTAGTTAAATACTTTGACGTATGTTTTTTCTATACAAAATGCTGAAATAGTACACTATGATGATTATTATGAAGTGTATACTGTGTAGAATAAGTATGTTGTATGGATTTGGGACACAGACTTTAAATAAGGTGGATATATGATCAATGTGGTGAATTGAAAATATAAAAATGTTTAAGGCAGTCATGCCTCTGTAGTTCTAGATATCTTGTGCATAGTTCTGTTACTCTAAAGGGCTTTAGCGGTAAGATGCCGCTTGTCCTTGCAGGATTGTGGTAAAATTTGCCTTGGTGGAGGGCGAATTAAGATCAATGTGCAATAGCAGTTCTGTTCACACTGATGATAAAGAAATACAGTCCAGTTTAATGGATGAACAATTTTGACTGACATTCCCTCGCCTAAGTTATTTTTCATACTTCGTGAACAGCTTTCTTTTGATCCACCGAATAAATCTTAGATCTACAAAGCAAGGATTTCTTGTCTGACATTCTATTTCAAACTCAAAAAATACAATGAAATTTGTTTTTCTCTTAGATGTTATGGAAACAGCATGACATTTCGGTAATTAATTACAGTACCGAGTTATTTGGAAAAAAAAGGTCTTTCATTATATTTATGAAGAGCTGGAGGACTCCTACTCTAGCACTGAAAGTTGGATGTCAGAAAGTTTTGGTGTGGATAGTGAAGAGTTGGTTCAAACATTTCCTGCTGTGAGAGAAATGACTGATAGACGACACATAGGAGGTGTGTGTGTGTGTGTGTGTGTGTGTGTGTGTGTGTGTGTGTGAGTGTGCGCGAGGGATGTAGAGAGAGTGTTGGGTGTTAAATGGGAGGGTAAATGAGTGAGATTGGGGTGAAAGTGAATAGGAGGAAGAAACAGAAGGGAGCTGGATGAACGGCGGAAACTGAAATAGTGCGAAAGGGAGAAGCGAGAGAGAGAGAGAGAGAGAGACACAGAAGAGTTGTGAGAGTGAAAAGTCTTAGCGGGAGATAAGGGAGGGGGGAGACAGAGGGAGAGGGAGGGGGGAGAGATGGAGAGAGAAGGAGGGACAGACAGCGAGAGATAAGGGCCGGCAGTTAACAGGGGCAGCCTGCTGATGCGGATACCTCGGGGAAAGCACATCTCAACACAGCTACTCCCCTGCTTGAGGGAATTATTTCTGAAAAAATCTCGTCCATCCTTCAAAGGTAGCCATGGTAAAAAAAAAAAAAAGGGTACAAACTAGATTCTAGCTTTACACTGCTTTTCAGTAGGCAGTAAAAGCCCTTCAAAGCCACCCCCCTTCCACCCGCCATGAGATTTCAAATCTAGTCACTAAGAGATAAAAGATGGTATCTCCTTTTAGCTGTTCATCAGAGAAGTTGACGGAATAATGTGCTTGAACCATCATGCTTACCTCTTAAATTTGTCAAGGCTTGACAGCAAAAGGGGTTTCTGTTTTCATGCTTATTGTTCTTTTGCACATAAAGTGGCCTAAATTGAAGAGAAAGAAAGTTTGAAATTGTGTATAAAACCTGACAGACCTGCCGTTTGAGATCGAAAAAGTTGGTGAAAAAAAGTTGAAGAAAAACAATGGGGAATAAATAACACTAGACAGCCGAATTACTCAAGTTTTTTCCCTTGATGTTTTATAATTGCTTTTTAAATTCAATTTGATTCATTGCCTGTGGGACATACAAAGGTAGACCACTACTGTATCATGAGCCTTTTTGCCATTTATAGTTGAAAGGCTGATTGGTTGCATTCAGCTCTTTGGTAATTTGTATAGTAGATGTTATGGCTAACACCTGCATTTATAATATTAAAACATCACCATGTATTACAACAGATGTAAACCCTTAAATGTGTTTCTCTTCAAACAGGAGATTTTTAACCTGAAATAGTTTTAATCCTCTTGGGTGCAGCAGAAAGAAACTAAAATGAGGCTACTAGAGTGAAAGGTGGGGGCCAGAAAACCAAAAAATGAGCTGAAAGATGTTAAAATGCTCCATCAAGCTGAGGAAGACTGTAGAGCTGGGTGGTAATTTTCTGTGGGTTTATCAAAGCAAGAAGAACCTTTTAAGAAACACACAGTCATTTACTCTGTCGTTCGTATAGAAATATTGACTATAGCAGCTTTAAGACTAAATAATAGCCACTCAACACTCATTTGGACATTCTTCGCAGTCAGGAGATAAATAACCTTATCCACGAGCAACACCCAATCCTTTGTTTAATCCAGCCGACAGGCGAACACGGTTAAGGCAGCAGGAGCAGTTAAGAGAAGAGGAGTTTTAGACAGGAGCGTTTATCACACAGAGGTGTAATCAGGCTTTGCTTCTAAGTGGCACTGATACAAAAAAGAGGATAATTGGTGGGAAAGCCTGTTGTGTTTATGTGTTTGTCTGTCTGCTGTTTGTGGGCAAGCTGGATTGGAAGAGTGTCTCAACAATGCAGCACAGTGTATCACAGCAATCTGTCATATTTGTCGTGTTGGAGACATCGTCTCCGTGGAAGTGATGCCGTCTAATTACTTTCCAGCGTGTACGGAGAGAGGGATTCAAATGGCAAATAAGGTAGTAGCAAAATTAAGGAAAAATGGAAAAGATGGATAAAGTCTAAGTCGAGCACCTTAAGGAAACCGCCACACTTGTGGTTGTGGCAGCTCTGTGCAGTGCGTTGTGGTCAACTGAGGCTGACAGAGGAACGTTTGGTACCGTCGTCTGCTCTGAGGACTGAAACCCAAACCTGACACTTTCCTGTGCCGGAAATAACTTATACCACACTTATACCACACAATGGATGAGGTGAACAACGTGCTACACGAACAGCCGGTAGTTTTTACTAAAATAATTAAAGGGGTATTCCAGAAATTTAGAATTGCACCTCTATAAAGTTGGGCGTCTTGTAAGAGACATATTTAAAAAAGATTGTCAAAGCTGAAGTGGCAGATGCTGCTATAGATATCCTATATTTTAGCCCCTAATATGAGCCTAATATGAGCCATGCTTGGATCCTAACGTTCCCATATTGCAATTCAATAGAATCTCCATGCCTCCAGTTTGTAACGCATGTTTTCTGTCAAATATATGAAGTCTTAAGACTGACTCAGTGTAACCCTGATGCTCATCAGGGTTATCAAGCAGATGGATGCAGGTTTGCCAAGTCTGAGTTTAGCATCTGCTGCTGAACATATCACTCAACATATTCGTTTTTTTTTTTTATTTGAAAGAAAAATTGGATGATGGGATATTTGAAAATTTTACTTTGAAAATTACCCACCACAAACCTGCATTGTTCTTTAATTGATACATGTTTGTTTCATCTCTCTGTTTATCTGCCATGTTTTTGAGGTGTTTCTTATTCATTCTGCATGTTTTTATGTTTTTTTTTTCTTCACTGTCTTCCTCCTTTCACCACAATTCAATTCAATCATGCATGACAACTGAAACAGAACTAATTTTTCTGGGAAGCAGAGATGCTACATCAGCAGCAGCACTGGGCAGATATAAAAAGTAGGGCTCACACATCTTTATTTTGAGCACAGTTTTTAGGGGAGGTATCCCTATTTTCTAAAAAAAGGAAGAGGAATTAGAAAAGAGGAAAACTGCGTGATGTTGCTCCCTCATGTAAACTGGTTTAAATAAATCATGTCTCCTCTGAAAGGCTCAGTGCTATTACCCTAGCTACAGCTGGGCAGAGAAAAGAAGGCTTCTCTCTTATTCTCTTTCTTTCTGTCTGTCTATCCATCTATCAACTATTTATCTGTCTCCACATCAAATCGTCATTGCCGCTCAGTGCCTAACAGTGGAGACAAATGCCTTATTTTTCCGTCTGTCTCTCCTCTTGCCGTCTGTGTTTATTCCCCCGGAGGAGAAAAGAAAAAGGAAATCCTTCAATAGAGCAACAGCAAACAGGCTGTCCAAAACACCACAGACACAAAACAAAGAATGTGCAGCTCACTGAAGCCAAATGGAACTTAATAGCTGAGGCCAACTTGAGGACAGTTTCCATGTTCCTTTTGAAAGTTTCATATCAGACACTCAAGTCAGCTGAGTTAAACCATGTTAAACCCACTCCAACACACCATCTTACAGGCCAGGAAACCACAAAAGACTTGCTGCACATATGTCTAAATGGAGGTTCTCTGAAAGGTTACAGCGGGAGAAAAAAATTTAAAGAAACAGTTAGTAACATGCGAGCAGTCAGTCACAATAGCTGTCTGATCTTCCCTCTGGTTTCTTTGTACTGCAGCGTTTACTCATCCCCGACACTGTGCTCTCCAGACTGTACATCCTTTCATTCAATGGATCTCAGTTAATCAGTTAGCAAAAACTATCCCTCTCTTGTGGATAAGTTTATTCTGTGACAGGAACTAAAATTAAATTAAAGTGTATGGTGCGACTAAGCTAATAAGCTACAATAGCCTCAGATTTACTTTCTCCACTCGAAGGAATCCAGGGATCATAGCGATTCAACTGAAATTGATTTGGCAGCAAAACCTTTGAGTATCTGGTGTTTGTTTGCCAACGTTTGATGACAAGATTTCACCAACTCAATGCCCAGCCAAAAAAAAGTCACATGAACTAAAAACAATTCTGCAGAATTTTCTTCAGAGGCAATACCACTTCAGTTTTTATTATAGAAAAAACGTTTAACATATAAATTAGTGAGCCATTGAGGTGCTGTTAGGTGGATTTTTTTTTACTTTGATCAGCGTGAGGCCAAGTCTTTATGAACGTCTTTAAGAAAAGCTAACAATCTCCTACCTTTAGCTTCATATTTAGCATATAGATATGACAGTGGTATTGATGTTCTTATCTAACTCTGGGCCAGAAAGCAAAGTCTGTTTCCAAAAATTTCTAGTCCTTTGAAAAATATTTGCCATCTCTCGGCAAAAAGTCTCCTGAACAACTGTGAGCGGAAAGCTTTGATTTTTCTCCCACCAGTCTGAAGTCTACGGAAGTTTTGAATTTATTGTAGAAGTACAAAAGTTTGGACAAACTATAATGTATGTGCTCCGGCACAAAAAGAGGAAAATACATAACAGGGGCCACATTCAGGCAGCATTAGTGCAGGAGAGTACATCATATTCACAGAGCTGATGGGTTACCTTGGTTTCTGTGTTAGTTTCTGATTCTAAAGGACTTTCTGCATTTCCATCACAAGACAGCAACATCAGAGATAAATCACATACAACAACAGTCCATTCTATGAACTCAGATTCCATGTCTTCAACAAACGTCTTCTCAAAACAGAGCAAGCATATACCTTTCTGCCCCTAAGTGGAGTGCATCAGCAAATGCACCATGTTGCTGCTCTGAAATGGAAGAAACAGGAATAGCTAAGAGGCTGTCCTACACTGTGTTTGTCTGTGTATGTGTGTGAGTATGTGTGTGTGTGTGTGTGTGTGTGTGTGTGTGTGTGTGTGTATAAGGCCTTTGGTGAGCCGGAGGATTTTTCAGAGTATAAATAAAATACCGGACGGAACATATAGCTTCAGCATGTTCTGTGTTTTTTGCCTGTTAACCTGTTTCAGAACATGAAGAGAAACGGGTTTTGTTTATTTATCCAGGTCCTGGGTGTGTTAAAAAATTAGTGAGTCAGTGAGACCGGCAGTAAAAGGCACATATGTGCAAATACATATGTGTATTTTTGGATTTAATGTGGTAGTGAGAGCTTTGAAAATAATTATTGGGAGCCAGGAGGGGTGAGTGAGGTTAGGAGAGCAGGTGTTAATTGCATATTTTCTAAGGGTTGAGCTACAGTTTGTGATTTTTGGCGGGTGGCGTCCTATTCCTGCAACATGCCTTAATTGCTCGTTCTTGTTGGTAGGAGGAAACATGCAAATCAAAATGCCAATTGCGAACCTTTGAAAATAAGATGGTGAGACTGGGTGAACTCCATGTTTCTGTCATATGCTACTTTGGTACTTGGGGAAAAGTAAATGCCAATTAATTTAGTTTCCAGCTCAAGTCTACTTGCTTTGCTAAAGCTGATATTTTTCTTTTTCTTTTTCAGAATCAACTCTGAATATTTTAATAGAACACCACCACTTTGGACTTGGTCATTTTATATTCTGAGGTTTGATTTTTACGTTTGTTTTTTTTTTTTTAATCCATTTGACGTAAAAACATACTTGCGATAATACAATTAAACTGATCTTTTCTTTTGCAATAAATTCGTAAGTACAATATCTGGCTTTTTAACAGCTAAATATTCAACTATCTTAGTCTGCTGGTCCCTGGCCATGGCAGTCCACTATTTGGTGCTGGGAGGTTAGTGGACAGCCATTTTCATTTTGCTGATCTGTGTCTTTTTCTACCCTCTGATATAAAACAATAATGATATAGTCTCTATCCAGGTCATAAAAGCTTTTGCAGTGAGTGTTAAAAACTTGCTGTGCCTGGACTCGTCAGTCTCTTCCTGGGAGTAATCCTCTAGGTTAAAGGGCGGGATGCATTTTACATTTGTTGATTATCGGAATAAATAAAACATAGACAAATTGAAGAACAACAGCTGCCACTGAATACATGCAAACAAACAATGAAAATGAGAAATCTATTTGAGGTTTACAATCATATCAGCAATCATTTTTAAAAGAATAGTTATCTTTTTTCAGCTTTCGGGATTTCATTCCTTTGGTTGTAATGACAGCTTTTAGCTGCCTGCAACATCTGTGTAGATCACATTTGTGCGGCATTCCCCGTCTGTGCCGTGGAGTCCCGCACATGCGCCCAGGGGCTGAACTGCTGAGTAAATAACAACAAAATAAAACAGGCTGCTGAGGTGCTAGTGATGTGCTTACCCACTTTATGCTGGGATTGCATCATGAAAAACATCAACTGTTGTGTTTCACTCGCCCACCAGATTCTACCGGCCGCAACGAGCTGCTGATCTGTAGCCAGCAGAAAACACCAAAAAGACCGATTGTAGTCAGCACTTACATGCAGCGCCTGGCTTTTGCAAGAACAATTCTCTTAAAACTCAGTGTGGTATTGTGCAGACAGTACTGAAATTATTATTTTGCTCGGGTTTCTGCAAACTTGCAAGGACGCCAATTCATAGATATCAAGAGGCAAAGTGTCCAAAATGAATGGATGCTAAAAAAAAATGGGAAAAAAAAACATCTCAGTTGACATTCAGGAAACAATAACTTTTGCATAAATGCCAGGTGTCACACAGATTGTGACCAGTTTATAAAACAGAATCTGCTGTCGGGGGCCAAAATGGAAATTAGCAGTTGTTAAAATAACTATAAACCTTTTTTTCCTCGAAGGCTAAAATGGTACTGAGGCACATATGATATACCTTCCATGCTATAAATATAAAGGCTCAATGTCAAGTCCTCTTTAAGATAATTGACTAGGTGCTGCTGAATGCTCCAAACAATCATGTATTATTGAAAATGCAAGACGGTAAACAACAGGAAACTGTATTTGTCACGCCTGGAACATCTGGGTGGAAAGAAATCAAGTGTACACAGGGAATGTTGACAAAGAAACCCAAGCTATGAGCTTGTTGCATGACCTGGTGCCAGCCCCAGAGTCCATTCGCTGTTGTCCTCTCCCTTTCTCTCGAGCGAAGCGGACACATATTGTCAGTTCTCTACAAAAATAGCACAAGGACTGTAACACTCAGTCCACCAGAGAATCAGGGAGTGTGGTGCAGTTTCTCAGCTCATTACAGAGCAACAGCCTGCCTCATTGGTGTCACAAAGAAACACCTTGGGGAGCTCACACCCCAAACAGCATCCTTCTTCAAATTATACCTTCATTTAAACTTGACACTTAACCACACAAAGGCTTTGTTAAGTCTTACATGCTTTATATTTCAACAAAGGTCTTCAGTTGCTGTGGCTGAGCAGTTCTTCTGCAGAAAACCGTTTATGTACCCCCCCGACCAAGAGCTTCTTGATCATGGTTATTGAGTTGGAAGAGAGGGTTACTTATGCCATGATCTTGACAGCTGATAAGAATGTCCTCACCAGATAAAACATTTTAGCGTCTTTTAACTCACTGCTTTGGTTGTACAACCCACATTACCGTGGTTTGTTTTCAATCTCAACACTCTCATCAGCATTGTTCCTAATTACATCAGGCAGGTGTTTTTCCGAAAAAAGGTCCCGAAACCCCCTGTACACCACTAACCCAACACCGAACAACAGATAGACGCAGTTAAAACCAGGCAATGAATAAGGTTAAATATTAACTAGCAAAAGGCCATGATTTTTTCCCTTAGATGGTGTGTTGGCTGAAAATGGAGCTCAGGTTGAGATAATATTGGCCTTTGATTCATCGGCTTAACAGCAACATGACCTCAAATTATTTCAAATGAATTCTAACGTTGCTCCATATCCAGTGAATAAGCTACTTTTTTAATAAAAACTTTGCAATTTAAATCTGAAAGGCAATATTTTTCTCACTCTTGTGTGAAAAGCTTGTTTCCACTATCTCTGAAGTGGCCATGAAAAAAAAAAAAAAATCTAATACAGGCTTATCAAGAATAAAAATGCAACAAGGTACCTTAACTTAAAATCTGTTAATAATATTTCATAGTAGTAATCAAAAGTCATAGGGCAATTCTTTAATAGTTATATCTTTTATAATATCATAATAGCAATACCTTTTTGCATCCTGTAGCAAAATCTAGGTTGTGAGAGAGGGTCAGCTACAGAAGAGAGCCCCTGCAGCTGCTAGGAAAGCATGGACCTGCAATGGAAGTAAGACCTCCCTGCTGCTCGCCGGTGTAATATTAGTGTATTTGAATCCACAGGAGTATTTTTCTTCAACAGTAGCTTTGTTTTTTTATTTATTTTTCTCACAAACAGAGAATAAGTTTTCAGCAATCAACTTCTCAGCCAGCATGTGAAATGTACACGCACTTTAAAGGAAGTAAAGAAAACGTCTCCAAGGTCTCAGTGGGATCTCTAGGGTGAAAGGCAATTTGTGGTGCTACGACTGGCGCTGGCAAGCTAAAAAAAAAAAAAAAGAAAAAGGGTAAACAGGTGTAAGATTTACAGATCATGATATGCTAAATCTGAGAATGGGTGTGAGCTACAGTTGTTAGAATATAGCTGAATGAGTCATTTTCAAATTAGCAAGACAGGAGCTGTTGTGATCTGTGGATACAGAGAGAGGCGGGGTGGGGTGGGGGGCAGCACATGGCAAGCAACGTGGTAGGTAAAATGTTTTTCATTTCACTGTAATTACCAGCTCTATTTCAGCGATGGATTTTAAAAGCCAACACTGGAGTAGCTCAATATGCTGTCAGTTTAGTATTCTAAAAGATGAGAGTATCTGTATTTTATATCTTTCTAGGTGGACATTTGATTACATTTTCTGTCCCTTTAAGATGCACATACACTGCTAAATAAGAACAGTTATGTACAGATAACTTGAGCAATTTAGTTCATTTTCAACAGTGTTGAATCAGGCAAGTGAGATATTAAAATGGGAACCAGAATGTCCTTCTGTTACTCATTGACTTTGGTATCAGGTAATTGATAAGCCACCAGAATGGTTGTAGACTATTGCTGTTGATGTAAATCTTACACAATATTATGATTTAATATAGTGCATCTTTTTAGTCCACTTTCTAGCCACTTGTTTAGCCAGGTTGCAGTAACGACAGGATTAGCAGAACAGGCTGGCCCCCTTTCCACAGCAACTTTGTCCAAATCTTCCCAGGTGACCCAAGACAACATCTATCATTTTTACAACCCAGTTTAGATAAAAAACCACTCCTGCTTCCCCATGAGGATGGTTTCATCTAAACTGACTTGCAAACAAAATACAGTCCCCCAGGCCAGCTGGGAGCTCCACCAGCATGTCTTGGATCAATCTGTGCAGAACACCAACAAAGAGAGGCTCACAGGGAGTTTCCTTCCCAAGCACTAAAATGAACCCAACTGTCTGTGCCATAGTCAAATATAGCATCAACATTACTGCAGCTGCTCCAGGGAAATGACCAATCCCAACGATACCTGGACTACTGCCAGTTTTCAGAGAAAGAACCAGGACCTCAGACTTGGAAGTGTTGATCCACATCATATTCAGCTAAACAACTGCCCCGGTGAACATCACGGTTTGTAGAAATTAGAAGGACAGTGTCATCGGCAAAGAGGAAATAAGACCCTGATATCCATGAACTGGACTCTTTCAAGACATAGCTACACCTTGATACCCTACAAATGTCACACAGAGAAAAGGGGAGAAGAAGCACAAGGTGAATCTGTAGTCCACTTTAAATGTGGTTTACCTTTGTGCCAAAGTGACACAACTCTTACTTTGATCCCAGAGGGACAGGCATTCAGCAGTGACCCGGGCAGTCTGTACTCCCATAGGACACGATGGGCAGCACCATCAAGGCCTCTTCCAAAATCCACAAAATACATCTAGGCCACTTCTGTGTGCTCTTTGATTCACCGGGACTGAATCCATAAAGTTTTAAATAACCTCCACCTGTATTTCTCATGTAAAATGCATCTTAAGTGTATCTCTTCCTGTCTGCTCTACGGGAAGTATGGAGCACAGAAATAAAACCGTGATCTATTAATGCAGTCAACGGCACCCAAATCATTGTAACTACATACTCTATGACCCTGAAGCAAACAGAGGCGTAGGCTGTGAGGGTAGAGGGTGTGGCGGGGTATCGTGTGTAGGTGTTTGTGTGAAAGTTTGGTCGTTAAATCGATATTTCATCTCATCAGGGGTTTATCTGAAGGGCCATGCAGTAAATATCATAACTGATGGTTAGAGGTGAGTTAGGAGTATGTACATTACACTACCAGGTCAATCTCTTTCACACACAAAATGCACACACACATACACACACATAAACACAAAGAAAGAAAAGCTCTGTGTGTTTCTATTCTTGTGAAGACATTTGGTCCTCATAAAGATACTCAAGATACACACTCATACACACACACACACACAGTTGTACATGCATGCATACTGTAATAGGAGTGGGTAACCCTCGGTAATCCCCAGCCTTCTCTGTCTCTCTCAAGCAGCTGTGTCACTCATCCCTCATGCCTTTGAGTGTACGTGCACATGTGTGCTTGTGTGATCCCGGAGGAATTCAGCAGCAGCATCGCTGACAGTGATGATAGCCGACAGATTATTACTGGCCGTGTGCAGTGATGTACACGCATGCAGGCTAAAGCGATCCACTGTGGGCATTTACACTCCAGATAGGGAGGGCTGCTTAGAGACAACCTGGGATGGGTAAAAATTCATTTTCAGTTATTTGCCAGGAGATTTGGCAGAACTTTTGATGGCTAAATGCTTTTTAACAGGTATAAAATATTCATTTGATGGACTGAAATGAAACGGACTCCAACCATGCAAAGACGATAAACAACCTGTGAGAATGTGTGTGTGTGTGTGTGTAGGTGTGAGTGATAGGATGTGGGTGGAATAAAAATTTGTCAACCAGTATACAATTGCATTGACAAGTGCAGAATGTGTCTGTGCTTGTGTTCACATCTGTGCTGCAAGCGTAAATGCAGTTCCACATGTATACATACATATTTTACATGTAGTACATGTAACAAACCCTAGGTCATATTCTCCACTGAATTTTAAAAATTAAGCTCTGTAAGAAAACTAAACCTACAAAAACTTTCTTGGCTCCACATAAAACTAATTAGAAACACAATATTGTTACAATGCTTCCAGATTCAGCATTTTTAGGCGCTTCAAGAACGATCTGTGCGTTGAGAATATGACATTGGACCAAAATTTAATCAGTTATTCCAAAAACGAGGCTAAGAGTCTACAGCTATGCTGGTGGTTCTCTAAGGCTATACGCAGACACATCAGTGCTTTGAACTAAATATACATGCTATTGTTTAGCAGGAAAAAGTGTCATCAAAGTTATCACGAGTTTTCCTCTCGGCACCATGAATTTCTGAATCAATTTTCATGGAAATCAATCTAATAGTTGTTGAGAGGTCTAACTCAAAACGACAAACGTCTATCACATGGTGGCAGTAAAGGGAAAGTCAGAGGATCACCAAAGGCGGTAGGATAAATCCTCTGTTGACCTTGAATATCTGTAAAAAATTTTGTAGCACACCATCCAATAGCTTTTGAGATATTTCAGTTTGGACCAAGGTGGTGGACTGACCGAAAATGTCAAAAAGAAGCAAACGAGATATTATATTTACCACATAGTACCTGTTGCAAGCAACAAATTATGTTCAAAAAGACAAGTTAATAAATAAAGAAAAACTGGACTAAAACAAAAAAAAACTTAAATGAAAACTAAAACACTAATAACATGCAGTCAGTAAGAGATTCACTATATGTGTTATCCAGGCTTTGGCTCAGCAACCAGACCATTAGCTAAGCTTCCTCCCTATGCAATAGCAGCCGGTTGTTCAGTCTGCACTGAAAGTCTGGTGAGTACACTTCCATCCAACCAGAAAATCCCTATAAGTGGTCGGGAAATAGACCATGACTTGGGAGACGTAGGGTTCGAAAAGTGGCCCTGTGACAGGACAATTGCTGGTCTGAAGGCCGAGAGTAGCACAGGAAACCTGGGCAGGTGGAGGGAATGAATAGGACTCTCTGTGGCTTTAGCGGCTACTATGGACATGCCCTTGAGCAAGGCATGCCCTTGACCAAGTTTTACGTTTGTGGCAATGTGTCATGCAGAAAAACAGTAGCAACAGTAGCAACCAATGGAATTATTTACAAGAATAAAAGCAAAATACTGGTATCAGCAAAACCATATGTGTTAATAAAAGAAAAAAGCTTTGATAAAATTGTAAATGTTTGGTAAAATGTTAATTAGAAATGAGCGTCTGGATGTGTGAAATTTTCCCTCCCTGAGGCCACAGCAAGAGTGTTACCATGAACGTGTTAATAAGGGTTAAACAAGAGTTGTGGTTGTTGATGTCGATTCTCGTTCACTCCTCTCCTGTCTTTGTCTCATCTGCTGTAGGTGTTCGGTAGAGGAAAAGAAGCAGGAGGGATTTCAGGGAATCTGTAAGCGCGTTTAAAGCACCGGCCACAAATTAAAGGTAAAAACGTCACATCCCAAATGCTGCAGGCATCTTCTACCACTGATACTGTATCTGAAAGTAGTGAAGCCTTTCGTAGAAACCCGAGTCATAATCTGTATCTGAGATTAAAACTGTGCTATGGGCCTTAATCCTTCCCGAAGCGCACACACACACTGATGAAGCCTGGCAGCATAAATCCCACTTAGGCGGCTCTAAAGCACGCTTTAATTGAAAGCATTCCACATATTTAAAAGGTGGCTGTCGCCCTGCGGCCTCCATCAACGGGGCCCTTCGACGACGCATGAAGTGAGTACATGCAATGGAAGTTTATCTGGGATCAGAGCGAGACAGAGTACAGGATTCTATACTGAGCCTCGACACCCTCGGCACATTCAGTCCTATTCTCTGCCCTTCAGTATCCTGCGTGTTCTTTTTTTTTGACCTTTCCACGACCTCGCTAACCGCTTTCTCTCTCGCCCGTGGTCACCCCAGATGCATGTGCACTGACACTGCAATATGGCATTAGGTGCGTAGCTTCACAAGATTGAGCTCCCGATCATCGCCTGACTGCACAGATTAGACGATAGTGAAATTGAGTGCCAGGGTTAAATCAAGTTGTAGGCTGGTTTGGCTTGTTTGTAGCCAGGCGACGTCTGCCTCGGGCCATGGAGATGGAGCTCGTGAGTAACACCCCCTGTATCTTTAAATAAATCAGAAAAGAGCTGAGAGCAGAATAGGATTTAATACAGAGCAGGTAGGGAACATAACAGATATACAACTTGAAACATCAATTTTGAATGCAGCAGGTGTGTCATATTACACTGGATGCCAGTTAGCAGCATAAAAAGAGGTGTGACAATTATAATGGCCCGAGATTTCACCTTTAGGTATAGTAAAAATAGCAGTGAGCTAATAACCACTAAAACACCTGGCATTCCGCGCTGGTAGATACTGCTTTCTCCTAAAAGTAGTTTTAAAGTGCTCATGTATGAATTTTGCTGTACAGGCGCTGTTCTTTCTGCAATTCTGTGATGTTGCTCTAAACTCAGTATCTCAATAGGCTATATCAATATGTGTCTAAATGACCAGAATGTGTAGCATCTGCTGTGCTAAAAATCATTTCTGGCAGTTGTTTCCGGTCTCTTGTCAACAGCTCTCTGCCTTCTGATTGTGCTGCTGAGTATTTCAGTATTGCCGGGTTTGGTCTTTTTTAAAGACAGATGGAAACAGCTACTTACTGCAGCTACTGCTAGACCACTGTGTTGGCTCACCCCTCAGAAAGTTTAGAGTTCTTTTTTCATTGCTACCACTGAACTACTATGTATCATTGTGTCAATTAGCAGCCTGCTGCTCTCATTAATAATGGGTGTCATCGCTATCTGTCGATGACACCCAGCTGTACATGTCAGTCAAGCTAAAGGAAACAAATAAACTGCTTCATGAACATTGAGGAGCAGATGTTGAAAACTGTCCCGTGTTTGACATTTAATGGACTTGAGATTCCTGTCAAGCATTAGTTTTGAATGACACATTTTAAGGCTTATTTGGCTTTTTTTGTTTTTTTAAAAAAATGTTTTCAGTTTACCTGACTAAACAACAAAACCTTGAAATTATTCCTGTGCAGAATTCTGCAGGCTGAAACCTTTAGATTATAAAAGTATACATCTCTCATGCTTTATTTTCCTGTTTTATAATTGATTGCGAAATTTTACTGATTAGTTTAAAGACTTTCCAGGGCACGCTGAGACTGACACAATCAATACTGCCTTGTACATCTGTTATTACTTTCATACTGCTGTAAAGCTCTCTTTTATTTATTTATGCTCTCCTTTATCTATTTCTTTATATTCACCTTAAATATTATTGGATTTGTGGTTACGTCACTGTCTCTTGCTAGTCCTCTCATTGACTGCATGAATTCAGTTATTGCAATAATTGCTTAAACATTTCTTCACTGCTATCTACTTTATTGTATCTTGACATATGTCCTGTCATCCACTTCTGTATCATTCTCAGTTGTTGACTAGTGTTGTATCTTTATTATAAAAATTTCAACATAATGTTAATGATTGATGTTTGAGTGGTGAGGGCAGGCATAATTTAAATGAAAGGAGTGCAGAATTAGCAGCCTGTTCATATCTTAAGATGAGAATGCACGAGCATAATTGCCCTTCATGATGAAATCAGCGGAGGGACAATCAGCCCTGGGCTGATCTATATATCTGTCTGTCTGTCCTCCTGTCACACATAACACCTAAGAGACAGGTTTTTATGCAAACACAAATGCTTATAGATATTTATTTAAATCCAAATAAAGTATATATAATATTCTGATTAAACCCCTTTTAGTCAAATAAGGAAAGAATATATGGTAATGCCCTCTACAACATTTTTAAAGTCACACTTATTATGCTAAGGATGGCACAACTAATTCTAATTGCACTGATTAGCCAACAGTATGTCACACACAATAACATTAGCTTTGAAGAAAATACATTCTAAAACATAAAAACATCTTGTGTAAATATCAAAGGTGTGACCATTTTACCTTAGTTGTATCTTATAAATTAGCTCTTATCATCTATTAATTTATTGTCATTTTTAAACTATTTTATTCCTATACTCTTTATTTGATGAGAGTTTCTGTGATCTTAACTTCATAAATAATTGTTCACAAAAAATGTCTCCTTATGATGAAGTTGAAACAGTTCACTTAAAGAAATGTATACATTTTGGAAACAGTAAGATAAAAGTAATAGATAGGATGAAACGATTTGTTAAAAGTGTGGAATAAACAGTATAAATAGTTAGTTAAAAGTAGTGGACAAACTGTTGTAGTAGTACAACTGCAAACATACCGAACCAAACTTGGTTCAATTATATGAAAAAAAAATATTTTAAGATCCACTGTTATATAAAATCTCTTTGAAATCACTTTAGATGAACAGATTTGGAATATGACAGTTATTTCTTCGAAGAAGAGATGCTCTGGTTCATCTGACAGGGCTGTGGGGGAACATCAGACAATGGTGGGGGGGGGGGTACACAGATGCAAAACTGAGCAGCTTCTCAAGGTTGCTGAGCTGATATGTGTGTGAAAAAAAAAGTTAAAAAGTGAGCAGGAAATCTGGCATTCAATATTTTATATTTTATATTGAGGTTAAAATATTCCAAAGTCTTAGATTTCCTGCAAAACTACAATAGTGGTGCATTTACTAAAGCTGTATGGGGACAGTTTGACAGCACTACACTGCTGTACTGTTACAACATTAAAACTCAAATGAAACTATTTCTCACCATGTACCTTCCACTGGAAGACACTGGACTCAAACTCTTTTCCTTTTGTGAATGCAGACACTCCAAAAGTTATACAGAAGAGAGTTATCTACAATTTGTACTCTTCATATCTCTGATATTTGGCAGTTTTGATGGCTGGAACATTTTTGCAATTACTGCTGCATCTCAAATTAAGGACATAGGTCTATTAATTAAACTGCTTTGCTTGATGTAAAATCGATATAAGAAATATCAGTCTAGAATAAGGAAAAATACTATTCAAGGTCATGATGAATTTAATTGGAAAGTAGAGAGAGCGGAAGTCTTTGATGACTTTGTAATGCGTTTCTTCCTGAAAAATCAAAACTTGTTGGCTCACGGGTAGAGGATGTAGTTACAAAAGGCTCTGAGATTCAACAAACGCACTGTGATCTCTGTTTACGGCAGAATGCCCAATGCATAACAGGATACACAAATCCGGCAGTATTTAAAAAAAGAAGCTCTCTCTTGCTCAGAAATGACTGACAGAGAGAAGAGGAATGGAGCCAGACAAAAAAAAGACAAATAATCATTTTAGCTGCGGGCACACAACCAAGATGCCTGAGGTGACAAGGCTTTACTTTTTTACATAATTGCCAGGACAGCCATCGCTGCAAAGGAATTGACCTTGTGCATTCTTGATGATGATCAGTAGATGGTGAATTAAATTAATATTAGGAATATAACTGTCTATTTTACACATGCTGGAGGAATATATTAGCATTATGATAGTTTAATAAAAGTATGGCAAAGTGTGTAATATTAATTAGTATTTTGTGGATATCCCACAATGTATATTTGCAATGGATGTAAAATCACTAGCAGTGCGAGCAGCTGATGTATGTTTGTCACAAGGATGGCTATAAGGTCTGACCAAAAAAAAAACAAAAAAACAAGCATTATCTATTAATGTCTTCTGCTTGGACAAAAGACAAGGGAGAAAGGCTGTCATAGAGGTGCAAATGAGATTCTTCATTAGTGTGACTGCTGCCAGCAGCATGGAAGTGTACATGGGACACGATGGATTGGACATGATCTAATAAAAAAACATGTCCTAAATGCCATGCATGCTAACGAAATTAAGCTGGCCCCTAGTCAGTTGCTCAGCATATTCAAAGATGTTATCAATGACTAATGACTAATGAGCTGTAAAGTGTAAGGTTTCTTTTTTCTATAGATGATTTTTTTCCCCAAGGTATTTCTCCCAGGTATGTCACTGAATCTAGAACAAACTTAGTACATCTCATATCTGTAGAAAAATATTTTCTGTAATGGTTCACCAAAGTCATGTAGGGATATCTTAACTGGTAAAAAAGACAATTGCAATTGTGACATGCACATAAAAAACAGCTTGTAATACTGAATTTAATAGTATTTAACTGATTGGCAGCCCTAATGAAAATATTCATTTTATCGGCTATACTCCTATGGTCATTACAATGATTTACTTCAAATTTTTTAAACAATTCCTCTTTGTAAAAAACAATATCATCCTATCAGCCTTTAGCGTCAGTCTGACAAATGCAACAATTTTCCATCAATATGTACAACAAGACGGTCTAAGGATATTGTGTCAAATAAAGCTCCCTGAGGCAACTTTGGGATTTGTGTCCGTATAAATAAAAATTACATGACTTGACTTATCTGGGGATCTTGGAAAACTTTGTAAAATTTGCCAGACGACCGTGTTACCAGACAAGAATGTCAATATTGATCATTCTTCTAAATTCTCGGGTTATGTTAAACATTTTTCTACATTCAATTCAAAGTTTTCTTTTTAAATTCTTGCTGAATATAATATCTTTGCATAGCGACTGTGGCATGGTCAATAAAATATGGTTAAAACTAAAACAATGAAATATCTTGCTGTATTTTACCTATGAATATGCCATCAAGATTCATCCGCTTATGTTAAGAAGCTTAATCGATCTTATAAACATGTACACCACCAGCAGCAGTTGGAAGCAGCAACATCTGGCAGCAATCATATGTTTTTCCTCCAGAGAATGAACATTCTCTTGTTACTCTTCCAACAAGCTGTGACGGTCTGACTTTCAACTAACTCCACACATTCCCTGCCAGGTTACAGGAGTAACACACCAATACTAGAAACCCTGCCAAGTTAAAAAGAAAAAAATAAAAGCAACAATAACATCGTTTCATACAACCGATTCTTATGGCGGATTGAAATGTGGAACACCCAAATTACATGCAAATGTTTTCAACAATTCAAATCTCTGCACCAGTGGTAAAGAATGGACCATATGGCAAGTAGATGCTACTACAGTACAAACTCTGAAGCAAAGTTTAATTGTAAGGATTCCCAAGATCCCATGGTACTTGTTAAGCTATAATATTTAGGTACACAGTGGAATGTAATTACCCATGGTAAGTGTTAAGAAGACCTAGCAGGATAAACACACGTAAATAGATGTTGGATATTCGCTAATAGGAAGGACATTACATTGCAAGCAGGTTATTTTGAGCTTCAAGAACAATTAAAAAAATATGACTTTTACCTAGCTTTTACTGTGGGACAGCTGACTATGAAACTGGACAAGTGCTTCTGTTTTGATCATGCCTGTTGTCTCAACACCAGACTACCCTGTTTTCTCTCATTTTTTGTCTTGACTAGGTCTCCCTTGAAGGCAACCCCGATCTCAAAGGAGTTTGTACAGAATGAAATCAAATGATAATGAAAAAAGATTATTCAAAATTTTTTTTTGCCGTATTGTGGTACTATAAACACTCACTGGGAATTGTGCTGGCTACGAAAGGCTTTTCTAGCTCAGTAATTGGATAGATAGCTTGGAGCCTGTAAAGCTTATTTCACTGTGTTTAAGCTGTGGTTACTAAGCTAATTAGCGGTAAACATGCAACTAGTAACCACCTTGCTGATTCTCTTGTGTTGTTTTGTGTCTTACATGAAAAACAGCGTTTCCTACAACACTTGTGCATTGGTAACTGTTGTTGAAAGCAATACTCCCCTCAAGTCTCTTCCTTGGAGCCATCTGAGTCCGTAAGAGTTCACTCTCAGGTATAATCATGAACTCCTGTGAGTATTCAACACATATGGCTGAACAGTGTATGGCAGCAACTTCAGTTACTGAGCGAATGCCTTAATAGAAAGAACTCGACCAAAGTTGAGACCATTTAAGGTTTTTTTAATTATCTTACTTACTATGGCATTGAAAATAGTGCTTTCACACCAAATGTGATAAAAGAGCAGTGTTTCCTTTTCCAATACTCGTGGCTGTTTGAAAGGATTAACCCTGACAGTGGAGCAGATTTTGTGGAAGTGAATTGCAGGTTCAAGGCTCTCTAATGACAGTAATTAATGAGAGCTATCAAGGATATTACAGAAACATGACAATGATGCTATGCTACTGCAGAAAAAGAGAAAAAAAAAAACTGTAACTAGCTTGTGTGCTTGCTGTCAGTAAAGAACACTCCCCTGTTGTTATCATTATAATTATTTTCCTTACTACTGTTGGCACTTGACATTACAACTGCTTTAATCTCACCTGCACCAATCTCTTTCTCATCAGCTGACATTTTGACTCCTTAAGATGGGAGCACTTTGACTGACACTTTCAAGTTGCGGGTCTTTTGAAGAACAACATTAAAACTTCTTCAGCTCTCCCAACTCCCACAACCTCCACTGTTCATGTACAAGTTACTCACTTCAACTGCTGTTAGTTCTTACGCTTCCGCGAACACTTCGACAGCCACCATCTCTCAGTTTATACACCTGAAGTGGCACTAATTTCTTTCAGTACTTGCACTTTGACTCATCCAGGTCAATTTAAAACCTGTTATAATCTAAGACTGACATTTTCACTCCTTTAAGTGTTTCATCCTCAACTGAATCTCCAACTTCTTTCAGTACTACAGCCGAGACTTCAAGCCGTGATAACACTTAAATTGACACTTCAATTTAACTGCAAATTTAACTTTTTTCTATATACGTATTCCTACTGCCACTTCAACTACCTTCAGCCTCAACTGGTTCAGCCTTTCAGCCGTGAGAATGCATACATTATCTAGTCTATTCACCATCTTCTCATTGCCTATTAATAAGGACTATAAAATACTGAATCTATTCATTTTATGCCTGCTGCATATATTCCAACTCAGACTCCAATTTCTGTTTATGTTTTGGTCATTTCATCATTATCTTTATCATTATTATGATCAAATTTCCCTTGTCTGTGAGGTCAGTACATGATCACAGTTGTTTATTAGGTAAGACATACATGTTCAGACCTTAGGCAATTGGATTCTTTTTAGAATTGAACCCTACAGGCTTTTAGATCGATGTCTTACATAAGGAAAGATGCATCACAGATCTCACATGTCCCTTACACTGGCTGTATATTGACTGCCACTGAAGTATCTGAGGATACCATGATGCTTTAGACGATTAGCAGGTACAAAGACTACACTTCCACACAAGAGGAAATTGAACATTTTAAGTCAACTAATGGTCTGTAAAAGTGCTAGAAAAAATTAAGTTTATTATTATAGGATTTTATGGTAGGATTGTGTTTTGTGTGTAATGTGTTCTGCTAGTTTCTGCCTCATCACCATCTCCTAACTCCTTCCCTGTTGTCCTCTTCACAGTCTTAATAAAGCATTTAAAGGACAGGACAAGTCTCACTCTGAATCACAATCACTTCATTTTCCATGTACAGGAAATATATAGAAAATTGTCTCAGGAGCGTAAGGTGCAGATATTTTGACAAACCTGCAATTTCACTAGATTAGTAAAAGACAAGCTGCAAGGGGAACAGGAAAATCTCTAATAAGGTAGCTGGAACTATTGCACATGCCCTAGCAGTAGTGATTTGGGTCTTGACCCTGACAACTTGTAAAGCTCCACCTTATACAGAAAATACATCCACAGTACACCGGTGTAAAAAAAGCTCAAATTTCCTTCTCTGGGAAATGGTTTTGGACAGAGATGCTGGTGGTTCAATAATATTCTCTAATCTCTGACCAAGGGGGACAGAATAGTGAAAGTTCAGACAAATAAGATGAATTGAAGAAAGGTACTAAGAGACATGTTTTAACCCTGAAATCAAGTGATTCAACGTTGAGAGCTGCTGAGTCTGTAGCTGTTGGTTTATCAGTCGCTGTTTTTTACCCAATCCAAGGTAAGACCTGCCAACTCTCCTTGAAAAAAAAGACTTTTATTTGCCATTTGTTTATTTCTCCATCAAAAATAAAAATGAGTATTTCCGTCCGCAGAAATGTCAGGGGGATTTATGTGGTCCTTGTTTTGTGTTGGTGGCCTATTTAATGCTACAGTGCACATCCCTCAAAACATGGAATGAAAACATAGCTCTTTATGTAGCCAGCCATATTCACTGCCAATCAAACTGGCAAGTATAGCAATGATTCTTGCATAGTTCATCTTTGGTAATGTGTTTTCAGGGGTTGATATGAATCTTACTTATGACCTGTCATACCCTGAATTAGAAGAACTAGTAGGGCTCTCAGAGAGCACAAACTTCCACCAAGGTCAACGTCAAAAAAAAAATACACCAGACATCAGAGACAAAAAAAAAAAAACTAATTCATAGTAAATGATCCAAATCTGCCCAAAAATTAAACGGATTCTTCCCTGACCCATTCAACATCCCTCCACCAATTTCATTGCAAATCGGTTCAGTAGCTTTTGCACAATCCTGGTGACAAATAAATAAACAAACAGACACAGATGAAAACATACCCACCTTGGCAGAGGTAACAACTACAAGAAAAGTGATGTAATATTTAAAAAGGGGAGATTCAGGCCCCATCCGAGGGGTAGGAGCATTTCTAGGGAATATAGTGCCACTTAGTAGAGAAGTCTGCAAGCAAATGATACTCCTATTGCTATTGTAAAGAACCCCGCCTACTCCTTTACAAGAGTTTAAATTTTAGAGAAAATAATGTACACATAGCACAAGTAGTTTTTACTCGGTGTCCTTCAGAGATAAAAGCAGAGAGTTTAAGCTCAAGAACATTTACAGAGCAGCAGACACGTGAAAAAACCCTTGTCCTTGTTACAAAACTGCTCTTAGAGGTACCCAGATTCCATTTAGCCTGTTTTTTAAGATTCTAGAGTGTTAGCCTCCCCTGTCAAGTGGTTGGATATTGTGACATCTGTCTGTAGGTTTTCCTATTCAGAAGCGTTTAGATATGGTTTAATCTCTGGGATCTGAGTTGCAGGTTCTTTGAGTAAATCCTACCTGTTCAAAAGACAGGCATGGTCAGGTAAATGTTGGATTTGAAAGAAGGGAGAGAAGAAGGAAAAATCATACAGGCTATTTCACACACACACATGACGATGCTGTCTGAGCAATTGGATTCAGCCAACACCTACGGGTCTCTGGTCTCTGGGTCTGCTGTGTCCTGCAATACTTATATTATTCTAATTCGGGGTAGGTTTAAACCAGTCTTTTCAGGAAACTGAATTAAACATTTGATGGTGTCTTTTATCAGTTTCTCCCCTGAAGACATCTATGTAGGAGTATGACTGAGTAAAGAATCTCTTCCATCACATCTTGGCTTCTCTGCCTTAAGGCCATGAAGCCAGGACAAGATTTTAATGCAATGGCAGGGGGAAATATTTCCTCAATGAGAGATGGAGATTTGTTAATGTGCCAAATCCATTGTGGATAAAGAAGCAAAGCGACTGGTCTGAGCTGAGTCCAATCAACTAAAAACGTCCATTTTTTCAAGGATCGTAGAATCCATCATAACTCTTCAAACATCACTACTGCATTTACTCTGATGAGTTATTTGTAGCTTTAACATATCTGACAGCCTGATAGCATTAAGTAGGGGCTAACAGCAAGGAGAAATAATTTTATAAAGCTAACAGAGACTGATATCATTACGAGCATTCTAACCAAATTACCCAGAGATGACTCAGAATACAGCAATTTTGCATCGCTTGAGGCTACGTTAATGGTTACAGAACACCGAAATTTCAAAATACAATATTTTAACACTGCAAACACAAGCGCATCAGTGATAAACATAAGGGAAATTTCTCTCTTGTTAAGGTAGAGAATGCATACAATCAAGACTGAGCTTCTGTAGAACAAAGGAGTAATTCATGCCAAAGGAGAAGTTCAGTACACATGTATGGGTAAAAAAAAACATGTGCATGAAGGCTCAGTATGATTAAGAAAAATAAAATATAAATGACATTTAAGCAAAGATAAATATGTCCACAGAAAAGACAAGAGAATAACGTCATTCACATTTGTACTTTTTCATTCAGCACATACAGTAATAACTTGAGCATAAGTGCGTCATCAAAGAAAAAAGCACAGCACCTCAACAGAGCTCACTCGAAGGTGACTCATAATTTCCTCATGATTATGAAAAAAATCTGAAGGCTATGGATAAATGACAACTCTTGGAAAAAAAGGAATCTTAGCTCCACAATTAACATTGTGCTAGTGTTAGACATCTAAGTTTTGAGATTCCAAATATGAGATTCTGGCACCATATTTTCCCAGGATTGCACAAGTCACTTTCCAAGCCTTCCGGCCTTCCGGCTTGGAAAGTGACTTGGAAAGTGTTTTTGCGATCTGGCATTTAAAAAAAAAAAAAAAAAAAGCTACAAAGTACTGAGCAATATTAACAATTAACTGAATTTGATCTCATTTCTTAGCTCAGATTTTTAGTTTCTGCAACTTTTGCTCCATGTTTTCAAAAAATTAAACATCTCCCTAGATTTTTAATTTCTCACATGGTAAAAAGACCCCAAACTATACTGGTAAAACCTTTTGGACTGCATTCTGGCTCTGTAGGGCCATTTAGATTAAAATAGTTTTACTGTCCTTAGTGGAACATATATAAATGTACTCAAAATTATAGTGCATGGCACCATCTAGGTCTGCAGTCAGAGACCTTTTGATGGAATGTATTATATTTTCAAGAAATCCAACATCTTTTGAGCTCTGATTTTTGAGTGGGTGGAAAAGCAGCCGCAATTGCATGACCAAAGAGTCTGCTCAACTGCTGCTGCTGCTTTTCTGATCTGCCGTTATAAACTGGCCTGAGAAGGTCACAGACACGTCTGTGTTGTAGCGGTACGGTTGTTCCTTCCCCTTGAACTCACTAACTTTTGACAGCGGTAGAACTGTGCCATTGCTTAATTTAGATGCCTTACATTCGCTCTGCATATGGTTCAGGAGACCTGGCCACTGCCACAGCCGTTACGCCCTCCTATCACCAAGGACATGATGTGGAGCAGACTTTTGCACGACTCTCAGCTGAGTTCAAAAGTTGTCGGTGAAGATGTCAGGGCTGTTATTCGGTGCAAAGTTGTTTATGGCGGATAAACAGCTGAGGTTTGTTATCTCTGGCTTCCACTCTGTCATAAACAGTGACCAGACCATTCTTCACATATTTAACTCTTCTACCTTCTGCTCTGTCTTTGGTTGAAGACATGAATTAAGAAGTTAATTTTACTATGTACTTAAACTTTACTCACTCTTAAACAGCCTTGAGGGTCAGCGCTTTATATTTAACGTGAAATATATCTTGCATGCCTAAGGTCTTCAAGCCATTCAAAGCTCTACTTGAAGCCATTCCAAAAACACACACTGTGCCAAAGACTTTGTTCAAAGTTCGAACTAAATTTATTTCAGCTTTTAAGAGAAGTTGCAGGATTGCCAGTCTAAAGAATTTCAGGGAGAATGTTGTATCTTTGAGGACCCATTACTTCGAGGCAAAACCTACTAAAACCATGACACAATTTCTTACGCATGATGTGCTAGGCAGAAATTCAGCAAAATGTGTGAAGTGAAAAGCAAGGAAAGCACAGTAACTGTGGGCCAGGGATAGAGTTTGTTCGAGTGAGGGAGCTGGACAGAAAAAACAGGATGCTGTTAAAAGTTGCACCCACGTCTGTTGCTGCTGGTTACTGCTGGTTTGTCTGAAGAGTTGTAAACAGTAGCTGATGTAATATCAGCGACAGATTCTGTATCAAAAATGACCTCTTGCTTTGATCCTGTCCTCTTTTTGAGGGATGGTCAGCTCATTGTTGCAAACATGTCGACTGCACGAGGCCATTTTCTTACCTTGAGGAGCCATACAATTTGAGCTGGATGAAGAAAAACTGTTCCCAGTGTCAGTTTTGTATTATCACATTTTTCAATCAAGATGGAGAAAAGAATAGTAAAGCTTCACTGTTAAGTCCAAGAAATCATGGAGGATACTATAATTTTACTGCAATGGTAGAACACCCAGACTCCTTGGTGAATAAAATATACAAATCAACTGTAATAGTATTATTCTGCTGTACTGTATCTCCTCATGTCTTCTCTTCCTGTCTCTCACGCATCAGAAATACACTATCTCCTTCTCACATGTTTCTGTTACTGTGTTACATGTTAATGTTTCTGTGGCTTTAATTAAAAATGTATATAGTATTGCTTCCTGTGAAGCATATAAATCACGTCTCAACATGTACAAAGGAGAAAAAAATAAATCTACATGATCGTTAATTATTCAGTAAATTTCTCAATGGAATTTAAGCTACAGTGATAACAAGTGCGCCATCCTCTACTGTCACCTCAGTGAATTCCGACAGTGAAGTCGTGTGGCTATAGGCTTCCTGTGGGTCCAACCCCATGATTAAAAAATGTGAAAAAAAGACTTTATGTATGTTTGTGACTGTAGAAGAGTGTTCAAAGGCTCTGTAAATCCAGTGTTTTTCTAAAGTACACAGCCATTAAGCGAGTACACACATGCTCATTGAAATAAATAGAGAAAACTGCTCTAATTGTACAACTCATAGAGTTGGAGCTCCCTCTAGGGGTGAGAGCAGACACATGTGCTGTGCTGGACTCCATCCCAGTCAGTTCACAGCCTGTCAGCTCTTCTGAAAATTAAATTCTGACCTAAGCAGCTTCCTTCTTGCAGCCACATAAATACGAACTTTGAAATGTTTAATCAATGTTCCTTCTCTACAAAGTGGAAGTAGAAGTTGGATAGTAATCAATATCAAGATTAATCTTACTTTTTTTGTTTTGCACCAATTAGCAAATCTAGCAATGAAAACCTCATTTAATAGTCCCTGACATATCAACACTAACAATGGGAATTACTTCTCAGGACTAATGCATTTAAATCGAAAAAGTTGCAGTGATATTTAACTGTCACCGAAGGTCAAGTGTGACACAGTCGTTTACAACATAATAAGGTTTAATGGCAATGACCGTAACTATACTTTGCTCCTACGACTGCGTAAATTACATTGTAAAAATGCAGGATAATCATTTTTAATTGAATGCAGTTTTCAGTGAGGTGATGTAGCTGGTTAGAATATGCTGTTGCATGGACTTGTGTGGGTGGAGGGATAACAAAATTCCAGGCTTTGTAAGAGCACAGGAGGGGATCTTACTGGTAATTTGAGTGGGCGGGAGGAAGGCTTATAGGTGGGTGAGAAGGTAACCAGGTTTTATTTTACAGAAGTGGCAGGGCAGACAATGCAGAGTCTCGTACAGGTGAGTAGGATGGGTATAATGCTTATGTCTAGTCCTCACAATGTATTTACCGGTCTTATTGTGTGTATCCAGTTCAATATGTGTGTGCATGTAGCCTTTTACGGGTTTTTTTGTGTTTCTAAGAAGTGTGTGGGGATGTTTTGCCTATTCACAGCCCTCTTCTGGTGGATGAGAAGTTCTTTTGGTGGCTCCTAGTTGTTTCAGCCTGGTCATCACTCTTTTTCCCATCTGGTTGAACTCAGATCTCTGGGTTGCCTCCATCTGAAGCTCCCTCTGGTGCCTGTGCCAGAGCAATATAACATTACAAATGGAGGCTCTGGACAGATTCAGTAATGAATAGAAATATTGGTAGACCAGGGCCTCCATCTATTAACTGCAAGTTT
The DNA here is from genome assembly GCA_016859345.1 of Istiophorus platypterus. NCBI lineage: Eukaryota > Metazoa > Chordata > Actinopteri > Istiophoriformes > Istiophoridae > Istiophorus > Istiophorus platypterus. The sequence continues at coordinate 4,448,605 of CM029131.1, read as the reverse complement.
CAGATGAAAGTGATCTATACCCCATCATATAGTTATTTGTAAAAATATAATAGTATATCTCTACAAACAGGCTGGCAACACTTGGGTTGGCAAAACCTGAAAGTTTAATAAATTCCTACATAAATATGATTTAAAAAAGCATATAAAAAAAGAAAATCATTATTTCATTTTAACTTTACCATTACAGTAATCTTTTCTTCAAGTGTCTCTAAAAGGTTAAAAACACAATAAACCTTGACAATGTTATATATTCTCAGAAAAATATAATAAAATACTTTCAAACACAGCAATCATATTTGGAAAAATCCATAAAGAAATCTCTATCAAATTTTTTAATAATTTTTCAAAAATGAAAAAAAAAGCATAATTAAAATGGTTTAAAAACATTTCAAAAATTATGAAAAATAAATCAATACCTAGAAAAATATGATAAAATCATGTTAAAATTTGGCTTTAAAATATTTTAAAAATCACATAATTTATTCAATTGTAGTTTCAAATTAATCTCTACCACATTGTTAAAATACTTATGTTCCAATAAAGGTTAAAAATACAAAAAAACATTTTTAATGAAATAATTTCCTAAATGTAATGAAAATTATTTTAAATTTTAGTATGATTATTCAGTATCATTATTATTCAGTTTTATCAAATAATCGACCCATTTGCAGAGACAGTTTCAATCACATACAGAATAACCGCTTCAGTACTAATTATACTATCATCAACAACAAGATGCCAACGATTCAAACCTGCAAAATACAACGCAATATACAATATAATACCACATATATTAGTATGAAAATAGTATTAGGTACGTGATTAAATTCTATGATAAAAATGCACTTTGAGTCTTTTTTGGAACTATGCTGGGCTGGAACTTCCACCATAAAAAAAAAAAAAACACAATTTGTTCAAAGATGTTCACAGATAATGAAAAGAAGCTATAGTCATAAATCACAAATCCTAATCTATTATGTTTGATATTGTTCAATTAAAAAGTAGCATCATCCAGCCCCTAAGGAAGCTTTTATGGTTTCATGAACCTTATGTCTGGTTTATCCTGAGGACTTCCCTCTTAAAACTAAAAGTACCACGTTTATTGTGTGTTTGTGTGTCTGTATGTGTGTAGGTGGACATACTGGAACATTCATTCTACTTCATTCTACTTATTGCCTGGGAAGTACTTCCTTCATCTAAATAAGCACCCATTGTACCTAAAAAGTAAATGTTATCTCTCAAATCTCTTCTTCATTGTCAATGCATGAATAATCTTTGTGTTATCAATGTAAACATCACGCCACTAAACCTACCTGGCTGTCATTCCTGTGCTGAAGTTGATATTGGAAACCAGATCTTCACCAGACAAGAACTCTGCTCTGATCATTTCTGGTGTCAGTTGGACTCCTGAGCCTTCACACCTGTACATCGATAAAAAAAAATACTCTATATATATTACCTGAGTATCACAGCAGTGATCTTATCTGAAGTCTGACAAAAAAAGCTTCCAACCTGAAGATCAATAGTGTCAACAGTGCAGTACGTGCTTACGGTTTGTCCATTAACGTTGTCAAATCATCAGGGGGGGTGGTGAGAGGAGGAGGTGCTGTGAGTGGAAGAATATCTGTGCTGTAGTCGACAGACCTATAGCAGACACACACATTGTTTTTTCCCCTGAAGTGCCAGACCACACATTACCAAGTCAAGATAATGATGATGATAATCTACTCCGTCTTACTTTGATAAAAGGATTGCTGAGGGTTGTTTGAAATCTCGGTTTGAACAGGAATGATAAAAGTATTCCTGAGGGAAAGCTGAAACCACTTACGGGCAAAAAAGATTTAAAGTGCTGACAAGCAACAAGTTTGCTTTGGGACACAAGCCTGGTCTAACCAGTGATATCATTCTAAACAGAACTTTATAATGGCAGGGCAATGGGAATACATGGTCACATAGACATTCAGTCACAATTTGCATTAAGGTGTCATGACATGAACTGGGTTGCATCAGTTATTTGTAAAATAATTACTAACTCTGTGTGCTAAAGTCCTTCCTATGTTCTTGCTTACTAATAACTAGTTTCAAACTAGTGATTTAGTAGTACAAGGACAATTTGCAGGCCGAATGATATATTAAACATAACAGCTCATCCTTTATAAATGTAGATGTGAGCTTGTTATATACAGTATGGATGCATACATGGAAAATATGGGTGTTTCAGACTTGGTAGAATTCGTGCAGTTTAGTACAAGTGGGAAATATGCCATTATGCTAACATACCCAACAGTATTTAACTAATCATTTAGTGTAATGTAAATAGCATAGCAAGTTGTAACTTGAGATATACTATATTATTTTAGCTAGGTCAAATTTTTAATACGTTACACTTGGCAGTTACCGGCTGTAATTGAATTTTTGGGATTTTTGGACACTTTGGGTCATCAGATATATGTTGTAAATGCAACTTTGACATATTATCACCATTTAAGTTGCAAACATGTTTAAAAACAGTAAATTATTTATACATTCAGCAGTTACAGAGCAACATTTCTCTTCATTTTAAGTCGTGTTTCCCACCACTTGATGAATGTAAGGCCAAGATTCACTCTATCTTAGCACAGTGTTTGGTCTTTACCAACTCCTGAGAGAAATATTTGGCTCTTCAGACACTAAATGCTTCATCTTGTTCTCTAGCCAGAGAGCTGTAAGAGTAAACAAAAACAATAACATCGCAGGCTGCACAGCTAAACAATGAGCTAAAACATGCTAAAAAGCTCTGTAAAGAAGAGGACAACTGCAGATTCAAGTGATAACTCTCAGTGAGTTTGTCACAATGCGCAAACTCTTTTCACAATATAACAATGTTTTCACATACATAGTCATCAGATATAGTCATTCAAAAAAACAAAGATTATAGCTGCTCTCAGTAAAAACTAATCCCTACAACTAGCCTGTATGGTATATCCTGTTTGAATTTATTGAAGTATAAACATCTACTCGGTAAATATTACGTTACAACTAAACTGGCTAAGTTTGATTTTATCACTATCGCATTTATATCAGGCTTCAGTTGCAGTTATATGAGTTTGCGTGGTTCACAATAATATGTCTGTAAACTAAGTAGACTCTGACCTACAGAGTTGCTGTTTTAAAGTTTGTTGGTAGTTGATATACAACATAGTCCTTTTAATCCTTCACACACACTGGAGAAGGCAAACACACCTCTCTTTCTCCTGCTGTCAAATTGCTGTCAGGTTCGTTCCCATCTGCTATTGTGGTCAGCTGACATAAATCACATTGTTTGTGTTTGTAAGATAACCAGAGACACTGTGAATGTAACCAGTGAGGCAGAGATAGAAAATTAATGAGACTGAACTGGAAGACTGGGGGAAAGTCGTCTCTTGCATGCAAACACAAGAATATATCTCCACTTATCCTGCAGAGCAGAGCTGACAGGCATAAAGAGAATATTTTGTCTTGCCAGGCATCCGATTATGTAAGATAGAGAAGGTGAAGACAGATGGGAAGTAAACAGAGAGGAGAGGAAAGAGAGCTGTGGCATAAAATAGTAGTCAAACCCACACATTCACGAGTACATCATGTGAAAAGTGGCTGCCCAAATTACTTGGGCATCTTGTCAAACTAAGTCTTAAAATAGTTTCAGATCTCTCTTGGCACATCACTTCATTAGCTTTGCAACTTTCACTTTGTTACTTAAATCGTCTTTCCATCATGCTATTCCAACATAGATGAGACCATTTTATAGAAAGGGTCAGAAACAGAAAGTGTTTGTGCACACTTGAGTTGTATTCATTGCGACAGGGTGCATGGAGAAGCATACAGTGCACCACAAATGGAACAGGACGGCCCTGTGTGGTGTTCACTAATACGCTACATCAAAATATCATAATTTATTCACTGCCCATTTAGGCTAAAGGCTGAATAAATCATTATTTCACAGTTTAAGTGGAGACAGTGTGCAGGGCTCTTAGCTTCCATATGACCTACACACGGAGAAGTGTACGATAGTACTACAGAAAAGAATGATTTTATAAAGCAGTTTTCTACATTTCCATCCAAGTGATGTGTTGTATTTAGCTTTAAACTAGGTCTTAAGATCAAGTAAAAAAAACTGGAACTATGGTAGATCAATGCATTACAATCAATTCATCACTTAAATTCAAAATCAATGAAATCGGGTCATCTGACTTCCAATCAAAAGAAAAATTGCATTTTTTTGTCAGGCCAATGAAATCCAAGGTCATAAAACCTGAGGAAGAAAACTAACCAACTAACATGCTTAAAACTCAAGACTAATTTTAGGAACATACAACTCTACAGGCTAATTTGCAACAGTAGAACTGAGAGGGACAAGAGGGACACCTTCTGTGTAACATCTTTATATCTTTTAAAAACCCTAGTGAGACTTATTTTAATATAAATTAAATGGAATCTGAACCAATACCTGAAATCCAAAATGCTAACTTCTATAATTGCAAAATAATGTACTCCAACTCTATGAATGTAAAATGAGTTCTTCGGATGCTTCAAGTAGACACTTTGACATCCTGCAACCTGGGAGGTGCTGGAATTTTTGTGGACAGGGCTCTTACACATTTATTTTGAAGGAGTGCGAGTAGTCAAGTTTCTGTAAAACTGAATGAGAGATGATGAGTGGAATCCCACACTATTAAATACTCATGATGTGTCCCGGGAGCGTAGAGAGGATACATTTCTAATCCTGTTATTACTTGAGAAGGAAGTAAAGAGAAAGAGATAGACAGAAATAAGTTGTCTGTCTGGACATGGGTCTGTGTCTTGCAAACCTGTCTAAAGTAACAAGGGGCTGAAAGAGACATTGATTTAATCAATTAATCTATAATTATATTATATTTATTATAGTCATTAACTGGATTAATTTTTGGTCAATGAAATGTTCCAAAATGATGAAAAATGCATAGGACGATTTCCCAAGGTCTTAGTTGACTTATTCAAATGTCTTGTCAAGGTCAATAATTGAATGATGGAATATGTTTGGGGAAAGAGTTGACTGCTACACATTATAAAGCTGAAGAAAATATCCAGAAAGAATTTTCAGCTGTTGATTTTCATAGTCAGTAAGAAGTATATTCCAATCCTGTCATTTTTTTTCCAGTGGGCTGGAAAGATATGGACAGCAGAGGTGAACAACAGCCAACTTCTAGTTTGTAAGCAGGTAGTGTAAACATGCGCTAGGACTTTTTGATCCCACAATGCTCCAGCTGGAGCTTCTCGGCAACTAAGTGCTCATGTGGGTGGTTTAACATTGGAACCTCTAGCTGAATATACCCTCACTTTTAACATCTGGGTGGCTGCTGTCAGTATTAAGTGATTCTTTGGGCGTTGTTCAGAAAAAAGGAGGCATAACTTAATACTGTGCACAATGACGTAATGGTAATAAAAGCCGCACATGCCAGCAGCTAACGTCAAAGGTGGTACTAAAATCTATTCTACAAATAAAAAGGCAGATAGGTAAGGAGTTATTTATCACACAGCTCAAATTATAATGTAGCTGTGTTAGAGCCCAGCTATTACTTTACTGGCCCAAGCAAAGCACAAACCCATTTCATTTCTCACCTACCTGGGCAGGGCACCATCAAAGGCGAGAGCAGGTTGGTTGGAGAGAGTGTTCAATGTGATCAAATGAAAATTCTTCCATGTCATTACTCCTTTTATCACTTCCTAAATGAAAAAAGGGTAAAACTGGGTTCAAGCGCTTTAAGTACAAGAGTAAAAGCATCCCAAAGAAATTCCCAAACCACAAAGTCTCTAAAATTACCTTGCTGTCCAGAAACTTCTTATGAGTCTGCAGAGTTTGTGGCCCTATGCCAGACCTGTTGCTCTCAGGGACAGTGTACCTTCATACAAAAAGAACTCTTTTGCACAACTGTTTCGATGCTCAATAGTAATAAATAATATTTGTAACTGAAGAAAACTTTTCCTACATGGGCGGAGGGCAGAGGTGGAACTCCAGATCAGTCTCCAGGTATTTAGTCGTTGGTTTGTAAGTCTGCAGGCCCGGAGCTGGATTCTAAACCATGATATCATGAAATAAATATAGAAACAATAGTAGTTAAAATATACTCTCACAATGAAACACATCATGTATCATGTAAAGAAAAACACACAAGTTTGACTGGATTAATAAGAGCAAATTAGAAACCTTACAAAGATTCTGAGTGGGTTTGCAGGAAAAGGTCTGATTAGAGCTTCAGGGGCAGTGAAGCTGAGACCAACAGCCTTTTTTGCTTCCGCAGCTTCCTCTTCATGTTCATGCTCCTGCTCCTTCTCTGCCCTGGGCTCCATTGTTGGGGGAGATCTGTCTGCAACCTCGTCCTGAAATATGACAACAACACAATGAGAGAAAGGCAATCAGAGAACAAATCAGTAGACAGATCAGAATAAATGATGTATGGATGATATATAATGAACCAATGAGTATATTTCTATTATACTGGCTAAATTTGTATGCTTGAGTGCAGGTACTGTACACATGCCAGAGCTCCTGTGCGAAGTGGTCTGGCCAAAGTTGTGGGGATATAAGAGTTAAAAGCCTCCCAGGTAGACACGGGCTGGTAGCCCATAAGCTTATAGTGCTGAGGAACCTAAAGTGCAAAACAATATCAAAAAATAATATGAACAAAACAGATAAGAGAAATGACTTGTAGGTTGACATGTACATAAGTATAATCAGCAAATAATTACAGTACTTGTTCCAAAGAAAATGGCCCCTGTGACTAATTAAGTATTATCATGCTTTCAATACTGAAGCTAAAATGTGTAAGCAGCATTTTACTGTTGTGGCTGCTCGTGGAGTGGTGGAGTTAGTTTTAACTATTTTAGATAATGCAGTTAAATAGTTTAGTCCAGTCGGTGCCAGATTAGGTCACAAGATAGATAAATTGGATCATAGGATCATTAAGAAGAGAACAAAAAAAACTAAGTTCTGCTATACAAATTTGTGTTTTTTTTTCTCCAATTATCACTTTATTTGTAAAATACTGTCTTTTGATGTCTTTACTACCAGTTATTTGAATAAAACGTGAGAAGTTCATAGAAGATACATCGTTTTGGTGCAACTGCCAGCAACTCATAGACACGTGTAATGTAACAAAGAGCCCAAAATAGAAGCTGATTTTTCTGAGGGTACACAAGCCAAAAAGGTTGGAAACCACCGGTTTAAGCTTAAGTATTGTATTTTATTAGCTTATCATATGGTAGTACAATACTTCTAACTGAAAAGTTGTTGAGCAGAAATATAAAGTGGCATAAAATGGATTTAATGGGGCTATGATATCAATATTCCTTTTCTTTCCACCACTGCTGCTAGGTAGATCTATGTCAATTTATCAGTATGATGTTCAGAAGAGCAGGTGCAGCAGTAAATACCCACTTGAAGCTTGAAGAAAGGAATATGTGTTGTCACAGTTACATCAATAGGATCCACAGGCAGTGTGACCAAATTACGTTGAGCCTAGAAATATCAAGGAGACAAATGGCGTCATTTGTTCAGTTAAACACTGAGGCCTTTTTTCTGCAGGGCATCGGGGAAATAAAAGATTTAATCAAAGAGTGGGAAACTCAGCTTCCTATTTGATTCCACAGTTAGATCAAAGACGTCTTTCAAAGGAAATAATGAATGCAAATTGTTTTATGTGCAGGACAATAGCCAGCGCTCACTTTAAAGTGTTTTTTCCTTTTCAACATATCAAAATCAGAAATAAAATACTGATTCCAGTCAGCTCCCATTTAGTTCATTTGGGAATTAATAAAAAAAACTCATTTTCATATAAGTAATCACACTCACCAGTGGGATGTCTTCAAAAGAGAAAACGGGGAAGGAAAATGGAAAGACTTTGTCTGGTGAGATCTCCTGATCACATGTCTTTGTCTCTTCAACTGAAGTAAAAAAAAGAAAAAAAAAATGAGACAACAATAAAATGAAAAAAGTTACATATTTATGTGAATGAGGAGATTATAGGATGATCAAAACCTTGCTGTCCCAAGGGCTGGTTCCTCATGCTGTCTGCAAGCTCCTTCAAACATGCCAGTCTCCGCTTCATGCGACATCGGATCACAACCTGTGAGAGAGCAGAACAGTGTGATACTGGTCATTCACATCCACCTCTTCTAATCTCAGAAGTGAAGGATTAATTAACACTACTTCCAAAACTGTGGACCTTTTTGACTCTTCTTCCATGATAACTCCACATTTACTCTTATTTTCCTTAATAAAATTTTATCATTGTGCTGCTGCTCTTGTATGCTGCTGTGTCAGTTTGCTGTGTCAGTTTGAATCCCCATAGGGATCAATAAAGGCACATCTTATCTTTTCTTATTTTATCTTAAGGAGATACTATATAGCCACAGTGACAGCACTAATTCTTGCATAGTAATGCGCTGGTACAATATTACAAGGAAAAATTATGAATATATAAAAGAGCAAACAAGCAAATTGTTTAATTTAAGTTAGACATTGTTGTTTTAACAAACTCCACAAGATTGGGCAACTCTTCCACATCCATAGTATCAAATATTTTTTTCAGTTTTACCATTACTTTAATTAATCATGTAATGGGGTAAATGCAGGTCTTGAAAAAAGTCTTAAAGGCCTTATAAGCGTTTAAAAATTCTTAAATTTCATTTACAAATCTTTAATATTTTTTCTTGCCTACTGTCGACTAGGTCGACTCGGTGTTCACCAATAGCACTAATACTTACAGTGTCTGCTAGGACAAGAGAAGAATGTTCTTCTTGTGGCTTTAAGAGGCCAAGTGAGATTACTTTGCTTTTACTTCAATAAACTGCACCCAAGAAAATCGACTGTACTGTACAGAATATTATACATTTAGTGTGAGGAATTTACACATGGCTGAACTAAAGGAACAGGGCCATAGGGATACTAGCCCTCTCCTGCGGGAAGAGGAAAGTGTGTGTATGTGTTGTGGATCTCAGCAAATGCTCATGTGTGCTTTGGCACATGTTAATCTATGACTTTATGGTGCTTGGATGTGTGTACCTTGCGTGCAGCCTGCTGGAACAGTCTGAGGGCTCTTTGTCTCAGCTCCAACTGAAAACTGGAGTATAACTGGAAGGATGGTGCTCCCTCTGGAGCCTGGAAGAGGTTAGAAAGACATTTATTGCTGACTTTTATTTTCTCATTTGAATGCATATGAGAAGAACCATAAAGGGAAATTTTGTGAGGTCTCAGCTGTCATGGTGCAGGATTCAAAAGACCAAACATAGTAGGATTGCAAATAGATTGTAAATAGAGCATCATAATTACATTAAATACATTTCAGAGAAGGGTCAGAAGCAGAAGATTAATTTATTCTAAAACCAGTGAGAGGCAATTTTTTTGGTGAAAACCCTCTTCTAAAAAGAAAAAAAGAAAATATATCTCTCAGATTTGCTATGACTTGGTTCTTGATTATATATACATTTACCATGATAAAATATAGATATGTTAAGCATTAATTGAACATTTTTCATACTGTGTTTTGCAACCAAGACGTTTTAGTCAGGTTTTTCTGTGGGGAGATATCGTGCTGTCTGAGACCTTACTTACAGCTAAAGAAACACTTCACTACACTATCGGTAAGTCAACCCATCAGGCGTGATGCTTAAGTTAATCTACCGATGATGGGAACCCAAGTCTAATGCAAAAGCAGTTTGAAAACAACTTACACAACCAGTGATGTATTCATGTGTAATTTCCATGTTACCAGCAAAGCAAACTGAGTGATATGTGAAAGTTCTGTGTCAAATTAAATGCATAAAAGGAGACATTTACCTGTCCAGCTTCACAAAGCACTCGTCCAGAGGAAAGTTTAGGTTGTCCAGCGGCGAATGCTTCATCTTGCCTCATATCTCCCCTTTTTACCTACAGGATATATTAACATTGTATAGCAGTTCATATACGTTATATACTATACTACATATTATTTGCAGGAGAGATGAACCTTGTGCCAGAATTAAAAGTCTGCAGCCCCGGTAGCTTCTCTGTAAAGCTGTATTTATAGTCAAAGAGCTGCTCCTTAAGCTAAATGCTAACATCAGTATGCTAACATGCTCACATAAACAAATTCATGCAAGATGTTCACAAAAACATGTCATGCTGTCAGAATTGGTAAGAAGCCTGAAAGAAATCTGCTTAAATACATTACAGTACCAAAGGAGAATGGTCTGTGGCATGAAAGCAAAAATTAATGTTTTTTTCTATTTGTGCCAACTCCTTAAGAGTTCTGGCATTGACAAATGATTCAAGGCAAACTGAAAAAACATATACCAACAAGATTATCTATAGTGGGGACAGCTTGAAATCCCTCGGCTGAAGACACAAAGTTCTCAAGTTGTGTTGAAAAGAAAAAAGCTTGATGGGGTATGTCTTATTTCCATGAATCAAGGATCCACTACAAATCATTTGGCGCATGGTCTCATTTGCAAACATAGCCTGGGTAATAAAACAGTTATATCTCACAATTGTAAACCATTTCACTTTGATTCAAACAGAGGAAGAAGGTTTATCATTGGCATATTTAGGGTCTGGCCTAAAGTCAAGATTCCTACGATTACCTATAGAAGAACATAGTAGCGCTTCCTATCATTAAAAACAACAGAGCTCCTATAAAATACTGATGCTGTGATATGTGGTTGTAAATGGAGTACACATCTGTGTGTGTGTGGTGTGTGTGTTTGTGTGTGCGTGTGTGTGTGTGTGTGTGCATTATAAACAGTCTAGGTCGAGAGGAGTTGGGGAGGAAGTACTGTTAAGTGTCTGTGAGAGCTGTGTGAACTATTCAAATAACTTTTCTGGCGACGCGCACACAGACTCATATTTCAAACCTGATGTTACTTTGGCTGAGTCTGCATATACCCATGCTGACTTTCAATACTATCACAGACACAGAGTGATTTATTTAAAATGGCTAAAAATCACCAAGTGGATCCACTAATACACGGGCTGCATCAAGTTATGACATTGACATGCATATGGACTCTAGCATAAGTAATTCGTTATCAACAGTGGTCCCTATAGGCCAAAATGTAAACAAATATAAGCTTGAAAAAAAATTAAATTGTAGCAAGACATTTTACAAAGCCCCAAAATTATGGGATCAGAGAACAGTAAAACCTCTGGCAAAATTATTCTCCTAATCAAAGGGAGACAAAGACAAATAGTAATCGGACAAGGAGTTTACGGAGGCAAAGTTGTGTGAGCTTTGTGTCAGGCTGTGAAAGCCCCTGCTCTACATTAAAAAGTTCTGTAAAAGAAGTTGCTGTAAAAATATCAATGGATCAGTCTGTTTCTCTACACTGAAAAATCTTACCATGTATTCATGTAGCGCAATCTCTCGCTCCTCCAGTATCTGCCTCCTGGTTTGCTCTGACACAGGATTCTTACCCAGATGAACCTGCCTGAATATAAAGCAATAATAATAAATATCAAATACTCATTAAAAACACAAACAATATACTGAAAACAGCTTAAAATGTTTGTAACACAATAAGCAAGCTCAAAGATGACCTCTCTTGAAATTACAAATATTAAAATAAAGAGAGATTCTTGTTTCAAGTAACTGTCCTCTTAAATTAAATATGATTGCTAATTAGAATAAATGGCTTGAAATTTTTTTCCTGTAGTGGATGCATGGACTTTTCTGTTTAAGACCAGAGTCCTTATAGATCCCATAGAGACAATTACATCTACTCTTTCTTCCTCATTAAAAATTGAGAATCTATATTTTTAGTATATTTTGACCTGCTGGACAATAGGCGTTTCCTACTTCCCTGTTACATCCACTTCCAGTGAATGTGCACTGGAGGCTTAAGATGGGATTTTCCACTTTCAGCACATGAATGTGTAAAACAGCCTCCTAGTGTCAAACCCCTGACATACATACACATGAACAATCAAGGTTAAACAATCAGCTGTAGGAACAAAAAGAAAATTGTATTTTTGAGTGGGGGGGGGGGGCTTTAAAACTTTGAGGAAATATACATAATACCATTCTTACACTGAATTTCTGTTGACATTCTCCAGTAATACAAATTTTACATCCAAGACAAGGAAGCTTTGTAATACATTTTTCAATTTCTTTAATTCCAGAATATCTTCAACACTTGGCCAAGAACAAAAAATAAGACTAAATGAAACATAGTTTTTCATTGCATCCTCTCTGAAATTGTGATTTCACAGATTAATTATATCTAGTTTGCTTACTTGGTGTAATAAAATAGTATATCAATCCCCTTATTATTCATCAGTAAAACTTATATCTTAGCTGGCACATCTTCATCTTGTCCCTGTTCTAAAATTATACATGTGCTTTTACATTAGCTACTGTATAAGAAAACAGAAATGCAACGAACCACCCAAACATTCACAAGGATTAAAATTGTAATTTTGTTTTATAGTTTGACCCACCATCTGATGTGGTTGGCTTGCTCCTCCTTTATGTTTTCTTGAACCTTTTTTATAAAAAGAGCCTCCTTTATTTGCTTTTTTTGCAGACCAACCATACTGCTGCAGGACATGGCTGAAGTGAAAGGGATACCAGAAATATAAGAGACATAACACAAACTTTGCCATAAACACAATCTGAAATGCAATTTACTTCATGGCAGGAACATGAGTGTTGAAGGACCCTAATACCATGTAGTTCAATTTTAAGATACAAAAACAAGTTTGATGAGGTGACACGTATATCACAAAAACTCTGTAACAACTGAAAGATTAAATCAGTGGGTTGCATCTACCTTCCCTCAGGGCCTTAGAGCTGAGTTTATTGGTATCTTTGATCAGCATCTTTGCAACCCCTGCAGGGGTAAAGACATCCACTGGCGGCTTCAGCTCAGGCTGATCTCTCAATGTCTAGAGAAAAGGTAAAGAAATAACTGCAAGAAATAAAGGAAAAATCACCATCACTGCACCAAATGACCAGTATTGTAGAAGTATAGCTGTTATGTCTACAATAAAGACTTTTACTTTTTACAAAGAATCAGTAGTTTTCTAACCGGGGAAAGAAAGGCTGTGTAAAAGAATTTAAAAAAAATTGCTAAAAGAAAATCTGTATTCTTCTTCTTTTGTCCTTAATAAAAAATGAAAATTGAAAATTAATTAACTACCCTACCTTCAATTTATCAGGGTCCTTGGTTGATCTAGGTTTGGGTTTACTTTGACGAGGCACCTTGGTGGTAAGTGAACGTCCTTTGTTTTCTGCAAGCACTGCATCTCCATGACCCAACTTTCTTCTGAGCTGACTATTATACAGAGAAATAAATGAGTAAAAGTAGACATGATGGAGTAGAACATGCTTTAATAATAACGGGACTGTACACATCAATAAAGAGATTCAACCCTCATTTGAAAGCAGCATTTTTTTTCTGACTAATTGATGTTGCAAAGTCATTTCTAGTAGAAAGAATTGAGCTAAATCATTTCAGGATTGGTTCACCTCAGGGTATAAGAAGGGCAACAGTAGCTGTTGGGTGTTGGGGGAGGCAGGGAGGATGAGTAATGAGGTCAGGAGCCAGATAAAGAATTTTCATTATATTTACATTCTTCCAGCTGTCATATTTTTTTTCAGGGTCTGTCTCTTCATTTCTGTACATGTGGGTGGACAAAACATTGGAAAAACTTCTTCATATAGTATTGCAGTCAAGTGCAGCAGCATCACTAATTATGTTCTTAAATGACCACAGAGTTGATATAACACCTCTCTGACACTGTGTCAACACAAGCTGAACACTACGTCATAAAGCTTTGCTGGATTTATTTAAGGATTTACTGAAGGACTATTTTATTAGATTGCATTAGATTATTGGAAAATACAACACAAAGCAAAGTCATTCAAATATTAAAATGATCATAATCTGTTTATTTTAAAAATAAGCTCTACCTGCTATATGTGAGCTCAGTCAGGCAAGGTTAACTCAGCAACAAGTGAGTGTCAGACATTGGTTAATGCAGGAAAAACATTCGGTGTAGCATATATTTTTTAATCTCTCCCTTGCACATATCTCATTTTGTATTTGGTTCCTCTTCAGGGGAATAACAAACAGAGGGACAATGTTTTATATGCTAAACATCCATCAGGTGGCACATCCAACTTGATATCACTGTGCCAGCTACCCAGCTATTTTCATGAATTATTAACTTTTGGCCGAGATAACACCAAGACAGTGCAGGGGATGAGCAACTACTGTGTGATGGATAGCACCCTCTTTCTCATGGGAACAGAATTTAACATTAGGCTTTATAATAGATGAAAAAAAAGCAAATGGGAACTTCTAATCAGCACACAAGGCCTTTTCTAGTCCAAGTTGGGTGCTTGTTTTTGGCCCAGAGAAGTTTGGTAGTTTGTCTGTTCATACAACCTGAGACTGGAATAACTAGAATAACTTAACACCGGAAGAGAAGCAAAAGGGTCTATTTCATTATTCTACTTTATTATTCAGGATTGCTCATCAAAACTAAGTCAAGCACCACATGGAAGAACTAAGTTTGTGCACACACATACACACACACACACACACACACACACACAAACAAACATACACACACAAACACACAAACACACTGTATAATACATAAGAGGCTGTCAATAAAACCCACATAATGTGTGCAAACTCGTGAGGTGAAAAAAAGAGTATGATATAGCACAACAAGGGCAAGACAGCAAGAAGTGTTACAGTGGAGCAGTAACACATCATCCTCCCATAAACAAATAATTTCTGATGGCTCCTGTCAGCTGACATTACTGTAGGTGAGATAATGGTATCTATGCACCTTTAATGAACCAGAGTGAACCCATAAAGAAGATTCAGTTCACGGGCAATTTTTCAGCTGTTAAAACTATTTTTTAAAAGTTAGTAAAATCTTTCAACACAATGTTGTATTGCCTTGTTGGCCACTTGTAGATTTTTCAACTTTACAGTCAGATGTTCTAATAACCTGAGGGCCATATGAGGGGCAGAACTGCCAGTGATGGTGCAGAGGTAGGGTTTGGTGTTGAACTGTGAAATGACCAGCTGGATGGTGACCTGCGAAGTCTCATACTGGAGAGGACTGAAGGTCACCATGACCTTCACCTCACCATTGGCTGGTATCACACCTGCAAAAGCAGAGATAAAACAACAGGAATGAATTGGTCTGTGTGTGTTTGTGTGTTTGCCCTGCTTAGACTAGTGATTTCCTGTCAGTGGTACTTGCATCCCAGTGGGCACATCTGCAGTAAGCTACCAGCTACAAATGGCTAAACGCACTGTAAACACCTCATCCCAAGTGAGTTGTTACACCTGAACAACACATGTTGCTGTTGACCGTGATTAGAAACTAGTTAACATTCAAGCTGAACTTGAAAGTAGCTTTTCTGGCAAAAGTAATGGATACACGTTCGAAACAGCTTTAAGTTTCAAATAGTTAAAACTAATTCATAAACAGATGAAATAGTTTGCTAAAAGTACTGGATAAAAGTCTAAAAGAGTTAGCTAAAAATACTTTATAAAAAGCTAATGGTTGACCAAAAGTAATGTAATTTGCATCTAAAACTAATGGATAAATGATTTAAATAGAAATCTGAAAGTAGAATGGTTAAAGGCGTCCAGTTTCTACCACTCCCAATAGATTAAACCAACCGAAACATTTACAATTCAAATTTATAAAAAATAATGCAACAATACCCACTGTTATATCAGTAAGAATTATATCCACTCTAAATTCATTTGGAAAGATGACATTAGAAACAATGCATCTCTGCAGAGTTACTTGAGCTCATCTGACATGGCTGATAGGAGTAAGAGGTAATGACTGGTTAAAAATAAGAGACAAATGACCTTAAAAATGAGTCAGTGTGATGTTTATGGCACAAAAAATAACATGTTGAATGAGAACTGTGTGACTGAATGCTCTTATATTGTAAGCTGCAGATGCTGTAGCTTGGCCATGGTTTTTAGTGTGTATAGAGGGGAAGACAAAAAATAAAAACTATTTACAAAAGGATAAAATCATTTATATCTCTTCCTCTTGTTCCAGGTTTGTACTGAGTTAAAACTGCAGCTGTAATTTAGATCCCAAAAGCCTTTTCCGCCATGTGTTATGATGCTTCCCAGACCGTGAATACTGCTTAGCATCAGTGTGTGGAAACTGGAGGCATCCTTCAAGTTCTGTGTTGACTTATTTCATACACAACTCATAGCCGTGCAAGGTTTTGACAAAGCGCAGCTCACCTGCTCTCCAAATGGGATGTGCTCTTAATTTGGATGGGGAAAAAAGTACTATCAATGGGAAACTACTTTATTTGTCTATTTAACCTGAAAGGCAAATCCTGAAATTCTGAATTCAAGTTGTGTTGCATGACAGTTAGATACAGGATATAAATGCAGTTTGCTAATATGTATCTTTAAAGAACTACAAATCAGCCACAAATGTACTGTAGAAACCAATATAACGCAAAGGTATTTGTAATGTTAAAATAAATTATTTCAAATTGCCCCTACCTGTAAGGGGATGGATGGAGAAGGCCTCATGGGGCTGAATAATGTACACCTGGAACTCAAAGTCAATGGGACAGCTGCATCTCAGAGGAATAGCACGGCTTACACTAGAGACAGGTATGGAAAAAAAAGATGAGATTATTTTTTATGAATTGACACCAGCGGGTGAATGGAAAGAATGGTTCGCTGTATGAAAGAACACAAAAGGGACTGGAGAATGCTCTGCCAAATGGGAGGTCAAGAAACTTTCCACTGTGGGTCTCAACACAAACAGTTTACAGTATACATACACACACACCTTTGTCCAACCGGTATGACTGAAAGGTTGATTTGAGGAGGGATGTGCAGGTCCTCGATGACAGGGTAAGCATGAACTGGAATTAACAGGTTCTCTTCCCCCTTAGAAAGAGTGTAGGCAGGTGGAATGAACAAGGTAGAGAGAACGCATGAGACAGAGGGTGAAAGGAACACAGAGATAAGAGAAGTTTTGGGGTAAACATGGGGATGTATAATCAAAAGATCAAAAGAGATCATTTAAAGCAACTGGAAATTGTTCCTTGTCTGACTGTTTGCTGGACTGTCTGAGACAGTATGTTACATGATCCAGCTTTCGTTGCTAGCTGTAGCTTTCCAGTAATTTTAAATGTCAGTGTCATGTCCTCTGAGAATTTGTGATTAGCACAGCGACCACAGTGGCATACTAACAGTTGGATCCTAACCTTGCAGTGAACCCGAATGCATTCATAGAAGTAACGCCATTCGTCGGGACAGAATCGGATCTTCAGCGTGTAGGCAAGGCCGGGAATGAGTCGATGCTTCAGAGAAGACAGATGGAACAACTGTGATTGCACTTTGGACAAGTGGAGTCATAATCTCTCTAGTAGTCAGCAATTTGTAAGGAAAAAAATACCTTTTTGGCATAAGTTGTTTGGAAGTGCTTGGTTTGGGTGGGAATGATATGAATATTCATAACTTCAGATGAGATGTTGATTAGTTTCTGAGGGAGAGGAAGAGAAGCGAGACAAGATTATTTCATTTCCATCCAATCATATGCACTTAAGAAAACCATTTCCATATTCCTGATGATTACATCCAGCCTACAGTGTCTCATGACACTTATAGAGGATAAAATCAGTGCCCATTCAATTTAATCTAATTTATCCATAATGGAAACCAATTGAGAGGAATATTTGATGGGATAGGATTTTTAAAATTATTTTAATACTATTCTTTTTTTTTTCTAAATATAAACTTTTGCTGGATGCCCTAAGTTTACTGAGATCTGCTGAGCCTCTGCTGTAATGATAAATTCCATATCAAAGAAATTAGAAGATTGTTTACTCTGGTACCTGTACCTTCTAACCACTTTACAAAACACTGATTGTAAAAGACACAAAATTGCCACCACACAACCCAACCAGAGCTCCTGGACTACTACCAAGTGCAACTTCCTGCTTAAGCCTTGGATGGCACACTAAGATCTGCAGGGATATGATGTTTGAAATAGTCTAAAATATACTAAAATGCTATTTCCTGAGAGTTCAAAAATATGCTCCTTTGATGGTAAAACAAAGAGACATAAGCTGGGTACTAGGGTCAGTAAAACAAAAATGGTTTTCAAGGAGGTTGAGGTGCTGTGTCTCTAGGGGAATATATTGTGTCATAATATGAATTTTATCAAAAGTTAGTGTTTATTAAAGTTTGAGGAAAATGGTTTGAAAATATCTCTTCAAAGACATAATTAAGGACATACAGTATATGCATATCAAGCAATATTAGGACCCTGAATCATGTTACATTTCATTATGTAGAAGCCAACGATCTTAACTTGGAGAGCAAACAACTAGTATTCTTTCCATAGTCATTGAATTTAGACGATTCAAAAATATACTGAGCTGTGTGATTTTAGGTGTAGAGGAATGTGAGTCCCATTTTCTTTTGTATTGTGCAAATTATGATGATTTAAGAGAACTAATCTTCCATGAAATTGCTCAAAAAAAACCCTGAAATATTCTGGTGTTCAGATGATCAAAAATAGGAGTGGTCATTTACATTTAATGTTTATGTTTGCCAACTTTGTCCCAAAAGCCTGGGAGAGAAAGTAAGATGTATTATTTAATTAGTATTTTATTTTTTCCAGTGTAACACAGTAAATGTTTTTGTCAGTGATTTACAAATTTTGTTGAATACAGTGAAGGTCTGTCGACTTTTTCATTGTTTGAGAAAATTATATACAGCACTATGATTTTGGATTTAATATACAGTGTTTTGTAAGCCTATGTAGCTGGTTGCATGCATGACACAATAAAAATCTTATTCATTCATATTGTTTGTTGTTGCATCGCTGTCTGGGCATCAGAAACTACTAACACTCCAGTCTTGGACACCTACCATATGTCGAGGTAATCATCAGGTTTGTTGATGGCACTGGGGCTCATCACAGACTGTGATAAATCAGCCTGGCACATGGACAATTAACTCTCACAGCATGTACTCTGCACATAACTTCTATTTGTCCTGAATTTGTTGTAATAACTGTATAATACTGCATTTTTTTTTACACCTACCATCTGGTCTGTATTGTTTTCGTTTTCTTATATTTCACATTGAAAGGGAATTAATTTTAATCCTTAAAAAGGAATGACAGACAAAGCTTGCCAGGACTATCATATTAATTTAAATAAATCATTTACTGTCAGTAAATTAGCCGTCTAATGTACCCTGTGAATGGGAAATTAAAATGACTAATTGTAAAGACTCCAAGTATATCAAAACTTCAGCAGTATTCTACTCACCAGAGTCTTTGAGTAATCCTTCCCCAGCTCAAACCCACTGAAGTGAAGCTCCGGGGGCTCCGCTTGGATCAAGCAGTTGCTTTTCAGTTTGGCATAGATTTCTATGAGGAAAAAATAAACGACAAAAAACTATTACCGAAATCATGTACGTTTTTTTTTGCTTAACACAAAACTGTTTAAATGCAGGCTTGTTCACATATGCAAGGATGTTTACCAGACATACAGAAAATTTGAAACTTTAAAGTCTCGGGGGGGTTACAACATAACACAAACGATATAACTGCACATGCATTGCTTGTTACCGTAAGGTTCAATACCAATTGCTTGCAGTGATAAAACAGCATCAATGCGCTCTATTAACACGTACTTGATTCCAGTAGATGATTGGGGATGTTGGCGCCGCTCCTGCTCTCTTCCACCAGCTGGCTCAGAGGCAGAGGAGTCCCCCTCCTCAGGGGCTCGGAGAGTGTCTGCGGGGCAGAGACGGCCACCTCCATCCTGGGAGAAATGACAGCAGGCTGGAGGACAGTCAGGGGGAATCAGTGTGGGGGGATACTGAGGCGGTGAACCTTTGGACTTATTATAAAACACAGAAGGATTAGCAGGTAATTCAGTCAAATTACTAGAATTGTCATACTGTTGACATAAAGATGGAGAATATTTGTGCTTCCTGCTTGTAATATTAATACATCATTACCCACTCAAACATATACAAGAGCACAGCTGTTGTTTACAAGCGTTTGAAGACCGTGTCTGAGGCGACAGCAAAAGAATTATTTTTATGCTATTAGCTACCTAGCAAGCTTAACAGGTGTTAACTTTAATAGAGGCGACACGGCGAAGGTTTTATCAGCTTCCAGTGAAAAGATTTGGAGCAAAAGCGACAACGTGACTTACTGAAGTTTTAGCAAAACGGCCACTTTTAGCTGTTTAACCTCAAAGGCCGTTTATTTTTCGTGCTGTTAGCATTTCTGTTAGCCGCCTTCTCCCACCGGTGGCAGGGCGACGCTAACACCGGCGTTGCCATAGCAACGACGGCGCTCTAAAAAAAAAAGGGGGCGGGGACGAACCGCCCCGTCGACGGACGTGATTGGTCGGCGGCGAGTTCAATTAAAACTACGTCAAAAAAAAAACCCAAAAAAGGAGCAGAAGCGGCTGTTTTGCCTTCAAAATAAAAGCCCGTACTGTAAACACACCGTAGTCTGTGTTGCACGTTATTTGTTTAGACGTGTAATTATGTTATAACAGATTAAAAACGCTAAAATTTCGATACGTTAATAAATATGCTACGTTTCAGTCACTAGATAAACCCGGTGCACCGACGCACCCCACTATCCCCGTGCCCGAGGAACCACGGCTTTATTTTGAAATCGATAAGGGGTCGCTCGCATTAAATAATAGCCTCCTTTATAAACGAGCTTATCGGATGGTCCCGGGGAACAGTGCGTGTGGTTATCGACGCCGTTTCGGACCATCGGACCCGACATGCCCGCTCGTCTCTCCGGCCAGATACGCGGCGCCTGACGCGCCGGACGTCGGTGCCCGTCCCGATGGGGGACAGGAGCCTGTTGGACACGATGAGAAAAGTTGCCCTGATAGGAGCCCTGCTGCTTCCCCGGGTGAGAAGAAACAGATGCATGTTTGAGTTGAATCTAATAATAAAAAAAGTGCATCATTACTTTCTTTTTGTTTGTTTGTTTGTTTGTTTTTTTGTTTGTTTGTTTGTTTCACAGGCAAAATCCTCATCGGATTGTCATCCCCACGTTCGTCTTGTGAAAGAGGAGGAAAAGTGCATAAAGGATGTGCTGCTTTATAACCCAGAAAACGAAGCAGGTGGGTCAAGACTGCGTCTAAACCGCCTGGGTTGGTTTTTCTAGATCAACTGTTTCTACTGATGCTCGTAAAGGTTATTGACTAATGTGTTTGGCGCCCGGTGACATGTTCCATTGATAAAACGCTGATTGTCCTGAGTCTTTCCTGATGCGATGTTTTACTGATACCTAGTGGCCGCATGGGGCATTGCACCCGAGAAGCAGGAGGCACAAAACACAGTAGAAACAGAATTTATTTCATACTTCAGGATCAAAATTGTTCCTGATGTTGTTTTTGGGTTATCCTGCAATTAAAAAAAACATTAAATAAGATTCCTAACTCTTATTCTATTCACATTTTGTACTGTGTCTCCATTATGCGTACGAAATCCCAACAAATCAAAATAAAAACGTGCCATCTCTGTTCCATCTGTTAAGGAAACAATATCAGTGTACACTGTAAAGGAATGTGGGATAACCTGACCTGCTGGCCACCTGCTGCTCTGGGAGAAGCCGTCTCTCAACCATGTCCGGAGATTTACAGTTCAGAGGGTGAGCTGGCAAACATACACAAACACAGACACAGACACAGACACAGACACAGACACAGACACAGACACAGACACAGACACAGACACACACCCGTTATGTATAACGTTCTGCACTGGTTAATTATAAGCCAGGACAAAAGTTTTTTTTTTTCATAAGCAACCGAGGCAGCTTCTCACAGTTGAGGTTTCTATCCAAACAGTCAGCCATTAAGTGCTTGAGTACATAGATACTGGGCGACACGCTGGAGTGCTACATCTAAGTCGGGAGACAAGAATGATGGATTTCACAGTAATTTATTTGAAGAGCCAGAGGCTTTTTGAAACACCTAAATAGGGAAAGTAATGGTTTTGAAGCTTTGTTTTTTTTACGTTTAAATAAATCTAAGAACATAAATTTAAACAATATAAAGGCTCCTGATCATGAAAAAAAAACTTTTAAGACAAAAGGCCTGTGACTTTATCGCTACTTTGCAGGGACAGTACAACGCAACTGCACTGCCAAAGGCTGGACAGACCCACTCGTCCCCTATGAAGATGCATGTGGCTTCATTTTCAATGAGATACATCCCATTCTTGGAGAGGTTGGTGGTATCTAATATACAGATAATATGTGTAGTTTATCCAATATATACTAGGAGGCACAAGCACACCTAGTTATTCATTAACAGTTGACAGAATTCTGTATCACTGTATCAGCCGACAAGACATGTCTTTCTATCGTACTATATAAACACACCATACTCATTCCCATAATCATCAGCAGTGTTAGATCCTCCTGTTTTGAAAATGATTAGCATTATTATCTTTCATTTATTCAGTCTGCAGATTCCCATTTGTACTTCTCCTTTGTGAAGACCATGTACACAGCTGGACACACACTCTCTCTCATCTCTCTGGCCATTGCCATCGCCATATTCTGTCTGTTTAGGTAAGAAACGTTGTTTCTCTTATCGGATCTTGAACCGGATCATAGAGGACACTGAATCATGGTTGAACCTGCCCTGAAAACTCAAGAATTATACGATAAAATACACCGTGTCTTAATATCTCCTCAGGAAGCTGCACTGTACCAGGAACTACATTCACATCCAGCTGTTTGTCTCCTTCATTCTGAAAGCCATCTTCATCTTCATCAGAGACTCTCTGCTATTCACTAATGAAGAGCTCTACCACTGTGACTACTTCCCAGTATGAGCTGATGAACAGTTTCATCATACTCTAAGCCTTTTTATGAGGCCAGCAGAAACTCAAATACCCACTAAAATCTACTACAGACACTCTAACTCACCTTCGTTCGTATAATTATGTGTGACAGGTTACGTGTAAGGTCTTCCTGATTTTTTCCCACTACTCCATCCTGGCGAACTACAGCTGGCTGCTGGCGGAGGGCCATTTCCTCTTCACCCTGGTGAGCCGCTCCTTCTTCTCCCTGAAGAAACACCTCAGCTGGTACATCGTCCTGAGCTGGGGTAGGGACACTTGTTCACAAAAAAAAATAGTTCATCTCGTGTTTTTAATCTCCGCTTCACATTGATACACATATTTGTAGCTCACTCGCAGCAAGTGTTGACCCCACACCTTTTTAGGTTTAACCCAGATTTATTTAATCACACAGGCTTACCATTGATTGTTATCATCTCCTGGAGTTGTGCCAAGTATCTTTATGAAGACGAAGGGTAAGAGGGGCCAAAAATCTCTTTCACTCACTAATCTTCATTTAAAGAAAATCAGATAGTATGATTTTAGGGTCATTTCTTTCTTCTTTGCCAAAGCTGTTGGGAATCCAGAACCCATGAATGGATTTGGTGGATACTCCGAGTGCCAGTTCTTCTAACTATATGTGTAAAAAGTTTTCCATTTTACTTAAAAATAAGAAAAATAGATAAAAAATTTCAAAAAACAAAATAGTCCCACATTTTTTGAAATACCCCTGTCCACCTTCTTGTCAGTGAATGGATGAGAAGATACCACTCAAATATCTGTTGGCTAAATTTGAAACTACAGCTAGCTGGTCTGAGCATCTACCTCACAGTGATGCAAAAAAATGCATTCAGTCAAATAAAGGTGTAGTTCATAACACCCCCATCAACAGTTTGTCTTATTTACACTGTTTATTACAGAGATTAAACAATGATATAACACGCAGAGCTTTAGAGATGCTTGTTACCTCTTGAAAAAGCTAATCCAGCTGTATCCAGTCTTTATGATAACCGGCTTCATATTTAGCCATCAGTCGTGTGAGTGGTATCAGTCTTTTCTCGTCTGATTCTCTGCAAGAAAGTGAATATGTGTTATTCCAAAAAATGTCAAGCTTTTTATAATACAAAACAGCATAACAATTGTGTTCACGGGTTTTAATCGTTTCAGATAAATCTCGTCTTTTTCTTGGGAATTTTGAGGATACTGGTGCACAAACTGAGAATGCCAGATGCACAGAGGAATGAATTCAGCCAGTATAAGTGAGTTGTGATCACACTGGGGTATTGCTGCTCCATTATCCTGTATATCTGATATGTAAAGTTGTGGTCAGTAATTGTGTCTATGTTTAAAAGCAGTGTTTTGAGGAATGGGCCATGTGCTTTATAAAGATTGTTCCGATTTGCCTTGTTAGTCAGAGTAAAAGAACAAACACAAGTAGGCAGTTACCTACAGTATAACATATTAATATTTGTTTCTTTTCCCTTAAAACCAATCTCTTAGATATTCTACTATTTTGAGCCAAATGTTTTTGGGTTTCTGTGCCAGTCGTTCAAGTATCCTTGCAGACTGAGACAGGAGTCTGCAGCCTTTAGTCAGAGAAGCTTCAGCACATTGGGCACTAGCACAGAAAAATATGTGGGGCAGCTGGGAAAACTATTTTTCTGTTTACTTCATTATTAATGAAGGAGAACACTTTCCTTTTCTTTAACCAGGAGGCTGATCAAATCCACATTTTTTCTCGTGGCTCTGTTTGGTCTACATTACATGCTGTTTGTTTTCTTACCTGTTGAAGTCAGGGGCTCGGCATTTAAGATATGGAACTTTGCAGAGCTGGCTCTGTCATCCACACAGGTGAATCAGCTGCATGTATGAGAGGGCTAACACATCCAGAATAACTCAGAATAATGATGAATTCAAGTACACTCAGTGACCTTTCTCTCCTCATTAGGGTTTTGTGGTTGCTGTCCTCTATTGCTTCATTAACGGAGAGGTAAGATTTGTTCCCCAATCAGAGCCTGAACTCGTAGTTCCCATATTAATTGTGGGTTTGGAATGTGTGCAGTAACTCAGGGATCCATGTTGGGTGAACTTCCAGGTGCAACATGAGATTCGGAGGAGGTGGAGTAGGTGGATGCTCACTTGGCGCCTGCCCAGTCGGCCCAAGCAGCATCACGGCTCCATGAGCCACAGCGGGTCTCCACACACACAGGTCTCCTTGCTGCCTTGCTCTCCAGGCAGCCCGACAATCGCTGGACTCGCTGTCGATACTGTGGGGGTGTGATTCATGACTCACTTCTCATCCATACATAATGGGTCTCGGCTTAATGCAGACTGTCAATTAGTACACCACTGCGGCTTGAGTGTTTAATTTGGTGGTACTGCAAAATGCATTTTTTTCTATTTCCAAGAGTGTTTTATTTGATGACATAAGGATGTAAATTCCCTGTGGAGGCCCAGTTAGTATGATACCAGGCTTGCTTTTTTGTAGTATTTACACTAATGTCTCAGTATTGTGTTGATGTTCAAAATATAGAGCAGAAACAATATGGAAGGAATCCGGCAAGACTCTGCATCCACTGCCCAGAGTTATGGGTATATTAAAACAGCTGAAATAGTGTAAAATCATATTAAAGGGGCCACTCTTATATATTATGTATATATTTGGTATTGCACTCCCATAAACATGGGGTACTTGAAAGGGGCAAATTAAAGAAGAAATGGTCAAAATTAATGCAGCAGATGCCTAAGTATCCTAACTGTGTGCCTTTAGTACTGTTATATATAAAGATCACTATTATTCTTTTTTTATTATTAAGCTCCAAAAAACACTTTTTCCTACATTTCCCATAACGCAACTCAACAGAATCAGATATTTTTTCTCCATGCTCCCAGTTTATTACATAGCCCCTCTGTTACCATATTGAAGTCTCAGGCTCAATCTGACATATGTGTTTAGACCAAATGACAAGTCTCCAGATTCACTGAATATAAAATGAATGAACAATTGTCCCGTTTAAAAATTGGTGGAATTCGACTTTAAATACTTAAAAACCTACTTTTGAGGTCCAAGAGGAGCAATTGAATGTTTTTTGGGAAATGCACCGATTTGCTCTCTTGCCAAGGATTTGGGAGGACTGATTTGGGAGGACTGAGAGCGGTGACGTCCTGGAGTTCTGTTATATCTGTATGGTGGCCAGACAGTTAGCAGAGCCTCAAGGAAGTCAAGTTTGCCCCATAAGACCAGAACTTATTGTTTTTACACTTCGTTTTTGTTCATATTAAACAAGTGAGAGACAACATGTTAATTAGTGAGCTTTAGAGATGTTGCTGGTGCATTTTTGTTACCTTGGATTCACCATTTACTTTCAGACAAATTAAAGTGACTTCTGAACCATACAAGGCAATTTCCTGCTGCGCTGTGATGCTAGCAGATGGCTGAAACTAAGATGAATATCCAAGAGTTAGAGAAACTGCAGGAACCCGCCGAACGATCGACAGATTGTCTGTCATTTTGTACAATGAGACATACCAACTGGGATTCAGCCAGACTGTGCTTGTTCAGCCACATGTGGGACGATGCGTTTCCTCTGCTAATAAAAGCTGTAGAAACACTGGCAGAAACAGGTTAAGTCTGGGGCCCAAAGAACAAGTCTTTATTTTTCAAAGTCAGTCCTGTAAACAGATGCTCTACAGTTTTTATATGAAAATCTATATTGTATTTGCACTATTAGCAGCAGTGAAGCAGCATGCAAAATCAGTTCCAAACAGTGGCCTTCAACTTTTAGTTTCTACTGGTAAAGGGAAATTTTTTAGTGAAATTACAACATTGTGAAAAACTGACTCTAGATTCCGTACTTTGCCTTCAGCTTCTCCACCAAATCAACATAGGCGGCCATCGCTTCATCTTTGGGAAGCCCTGTGGGTTTAGAAAACAGAAACAAAGAAAGCTGTTGGTTTTTGCAGGGAAAGCTGTTCATTCATGCCATAGTAAATGAAATGTGTTTTACTTTTAACCTTAAATGTAACTCTTCTGATTTGTGTGTTGTTTGTTTGATCTGACCTTTCTTTGCATCCCATGCATCCCATTTTCCTTTTCCTGTGAAGTCAAACACCCCCGGACGCTCTGTGGATGTAAATTCATCTATCAATAAATGGGCTTTGTAATAAGCAATGCAATTTTTTTGTATTTCTAGTTTTGTTATTTATTCTAATTCAACCCATCAAACCACACAACAATATAGATGCTACACATTTTTCCTCTTATTAATTGCCACACGAGTGAACCTTAGTCAGCGTCTTGCTTAAGCACCATGATCCATTAGTGAAGTAAACTTTGCAGTACTATACTGTAAAAACACTCCACTAAAATTAAAAGTCCTTTATCATAAATGTTATGCAAGTAAAAGTACATACAGTATATTTTACTGATAATACTTTAGGAAAGTAATGGTACTTGTTGCAGAAAAATTGCCTTGAGGACAATGTGGTCATGTCCTTTGTATATTTGGTAAGTTTGGGGTTTTAACTAACTTGGGCATTAGGTCTTACATTCTATAACTAAAAACTTATATGAAAGGTACTTTCAATGCAGATTCCAGTGTTTTAGACTCTGTGTATTTCAATTTGACTTGTTTTAGACCAGTGAACAAGTAAATAAATTATTTAGCATTTCTCTGCCAGCTTTAAATAGAGTTTAGACCTCAAAACCTTGAACACGTGTATAATTGAAATGAAAATGCAATTAACTAAAAACATATAAACATTTACAGATAGGGGTCAGGTTCTTGGAATTTTAAGGTATTTTTTTAAATCCTGGCCATTATCCTGACTATTATTTATTAGATAATTTGATCTCTGCTTTTCTATAATAACTATTTCATAATAGCTTTTTAGTAATAACTTTATTCCATAAAGTAACTGGTTACTAAAACTGTCAAATAGATATAGTGGAGTAAAAAACAAAACAAAACCAGTAACTCAAATTTGTAATTGAGTAAATGTACTTTATATTCCACCCCTCTGAGAGAGCAAATATCTCCCACATAAACACACAATTTTATTTTTTAATTTATTTTGTTTTATGATTTTTTGAACCCAAATTTTATTATAATTTATGTTCTGGCATGAATATTTAATTTAATATTCATAATTATTAAAAATAATTACTATAATATAGTAATTAAATACTAAAAATCTGAAACTGAGTTATCAGGGCTTTAAACCTGCATTTGGTACTAACTACTTTTTTGTCGTGTGCAGTCTAAAAAACATATTCACATGAACTAATCAGTTTTTGACATCATTCATAAAATGACACCAAACTTGTCAGACCTCATATTTTTGTCAACCGCCTCCCTACTGGAGGTCTTCTTCTGCACAAGCAGAGGGACAGTCTTTTTTTTATAGTGTTTCTATAACTATTCCACAACAGGAAAAGCCTTCAAAAAATAGTGATTCACCTATGTTAATATCACCAATTGTGGCTTGTTTATATAAGCCATATAGTGCAGACATTTCTTGTTGGTCTGGTCTCTGTTTCAATGCCTTCACCTCTAGTGCTGCTTTGTCAAAGGATTCCTGGTAGGAAAAAAGAAAAGGTCTTGAAATCAACAAGCCCTTACTTACTTAGCTACCCATTTAATTTAAGTGAATGTAATTGTTCTTGATCAACAATCAGGGACAAACTTGCACTTATCACCTCATTACGCTCACACAAGAATAAACATGTAGCTGAGTAGAGAAATTCCTGCTCTGTAAAAGCTTATTACAGGTTAAGCCCCTTTCCCTGACACATCACAAAATAATACCAGAAATCTTTTATGCGACATTGTTGGAAAGGATTAAGTTCAAAGCAGCCCATACTTACAGTCATGGCTGCAGTGTGAAACACGCCTTTCTGCTGCTGAGTGCACTTCCCGGTTGTCAATAAGGTCTTGTCCAACTTGTCCTGCAGTTTTGTCTGTGTTGGGGAGTTGCAGAGGGAAAAAAAAAAAGAAAAAAAAAAAAGCTGGAGGAAGTTTCTTGATGCAACACTGACAGAAAAGGCAGCTCTTACTCTGTGGTAATAATAGTATACTCTGACATTACAATTCAAGTTTTTCCATACTTTGTTACATATTATATCTTGAATCTTAAGGTCTATATACTTGGCATTATTATTCAATAATAATCATACTCATGTTACCTTTAGTTGACACTTTGGGATTCCTCTTACACTTGCAAGACAGATATTTCAAAGCTTCTTACATACCTCGTTTCTTCGATGAGCAACCATCAGCTTTTTGAGAAATCTTTGTCGAATGTTTCATAAGACTTGTTGGCCCTGTTGTGATAAAGCCGAATGAAAACGCTTCTATTACTCATGTATTTTCCAAAGTAAATATTCATGTCAAGGCAAGTGGTTTCATCTTGGGCTGACAAGCAAAATAATATTTCACCACAAGATGGCAGCATCCACATGAATCATATAATCAGTTCATCGCTGTATCACACTTTGGGTCAGCAATAGACTCACTTTTAGCTTTTCCTCTATTTTGTAATGTTAGGTTTCAGGAAAATCTTTAAATACTTAAAATAATTAATTTTAATTTCAAACTTTGACTCAATTGATAAGTCCTTACATAAGGCTGATATTTGAAAAAGAGCCTCAAATCTGCAAATGTGTGTTTCACATTAGTAAAAACCTGGAGTGAATACAATAATGAATAATCAAGGAAATTAAAAAAAAAAAAAAAGAGCTTTATTCTATGACCTAGTGATTTGCATTTGCATCTATTACATTCATCTTCATGGTAATGGACACTACCTTACATTTCAGTACACTACTATCACATTTTAGATTCAGAAAACAAATCCATCATGTAACAACATCATTATCTTTGGCAAGAACACAAAACTAAGAAAAAACAAGTTCTCATAAAACATAAAAACTGCTTAAATCGCTAAACAGCTGCAAACAGTGTCTTTTATGTTCATAATAAAAGCAACTGATTCCTGTAACAGCTCATTGAGATAAAATAGGGTTTTTAGTAAGTAAAAAATGTTGATTTTTACTGTTAAGTGATGCTAGTAAATTCTGATCAGTAGGTCAGATTAGTACCAAAATTAAAAAAAAAAAGTTTTCTTAAATTCTGCACAATTTCCTATAAAACCCACAGCAGGGAACTGCTTCTGACTCTGCTGTATAAGAGGGATTAGGGGGGGATGTGTGGGAGTGGAGACACATATTGTGGAAATTAATGTTTTGTTCAGATATTCATTGTTCTTTATACAACGCCTCTTCTTGTTATTTAAGGAGAACCATTCCTGAAATTTCAAACATCAAATTGTCTTTCCATTTGTTTTACGTGTCAGTGGAGTACTCTTAATGGTAAAGAACCTGTACTAGCTCAATATGGTTCTATCATTTTGAGAAATGGGGGGGTGGTGGTAGTTCACTGGAAGTGTCCAAGAAAAACATTAATAATACTGGGGACGGTCATGTTTTTCTAAGTAGTGAAACACAACCCTCTCTCCTCATCCAACACAGACATTGCATCATTGAAAAACCTCTTAAGAAAACAAGGAGAGGACGATGGGTTCTGTTGAAGGCTTTTTGACAAAAACTGTACAGAACAGTCTTTAAGTGCAAAACAACACAAAGTATCAAAAGCTTTATATAACAATAAACGGACCAAGAAAAAAAAAGGTCTACTTCTGATGATCAGATTGAAGAAATCTTATTCCAAAGAATAAGTTATGAACTGTAAAATCCAGTTGTGCTGCTTCGGTGGTAAAGTCTTCAGCAGGTTCATTAGACCTGTAAAAGTGACAGTTTTGCATAAATTAAAGAATATTGTTCTTTAGGTCTGGGCTCAAACTTCAAACTGAATATCAAAAGTAATAATAAATTAGAACCATAGTATAAAGACAAAATAAATGGTCATTATTTGAATGCATAGTGCAATAAGGATGACGGCTCTCCAAGTGAAATATCTCTATGGAACTACGAGATCATTTTTTGAAAAGAAACAGACATCTGAAATCTCTCAAAAGGCCACAGAAAGAAGACTTCAATATATTCCAGTGACGTATAAATCTTTTATCTTCTGTGTGAATAAGGGTTGGGAGGTGTTTATATTCATGAGTCCACGCAGAGTTCTACTTTTACACCCTTTTTTGTCTGGACCTTCACACACACACACACACATCTAACTGCGTGTTTTTCACACATTACTGACATCCTCCAGCCCGCTGCGGCAGTCATCGTCCGGCAGGGTGAAGCGGATGTGGCGGCTCCTCTCCCAGCCACGGCGGATCCGCCTGAGCTGCCCGGCCACGCAGGGCACGAAGAGAGCGAGGCGGCCAAGCAGAACCACGAGCGGAAGGATCAGGACGAGTACGAAGGTGGGGGGGAGGTAGAACCGGTAACGGGCCGGACTGAAGGCGCGGTCCCAGCCGAAGAGGAGCGTGTGGAGGGTCGCCATGAACAAGGCGCAGTAGCCTAGTGTCGACTGCAGGAGGTGAAAGAAGGGTGTTATAGGTTGTATTCAGAAGTGGAGACGGTGGGGAAAGCACCAGAAACGTAACAAAGACAGTTCCCATGAGTTCAGCCAATCCACTACTTTAGCTGACTATTGCAGACTCATAGGAAACACACTGACCTAGTACTTATGACCTGAATGAACCACACCAGTGTGTGTGTGTGAGTGTGAGTGTGAGTGTGTGTGTGTGTGTGTGTGTGTGTGTGTGTGTGTGTGTGTGTTTCATTTAACATACCTACTAGGCTTGCTAATTACCAAAAAGGTTGAGTCAGGTAGGGGCCAGGAGTTAAAAATAGCCTCATTTTTCCTCGTCCACACACACACACTACCTGGGCTGAGTGGATCATAATTGTTTATACGTGAGAAGAGCAATGACTTTTTATTAAAGTCATTTCCTATTACTGAGGGGGACAGCAACAATTTGAAAATGTGTTATTATTCAGAGGGCAAAAAATTATCAAATTAATTATGGGATGAAATTAAGGTCAAACGATCTTGAGCTTGTAGAGTAATGTTCACAAATAAATCAAAAGTGGAAGGGTTTTTGTGCTTTGAGCTTCATTAGTGAAAACATTTCCAAGTAAAAATCTTTTTAAACTGCAGTGTTTTTTTTTATATGATGGGATGGTCACTGTGTTGTTTTAGGGATTTTTTTATTATCAATTGTTGTAATTGAAACAAAATGCTGTCCCGACAATTCTGGCCTCAACAGACTGCAACCAAATTAGGTTACAACTCTAATTCCTATTCTTTTTATCTGGACTAAGAGAAAAAAAAATAAGAATAATTAATTCTAAAAAACAAAACAAAAACACATTTGTTGGTATCTCGTTCATGTCCACACTGAAATTAAACAAACAAATCGAGGGGCTGTAAGTCATGATGTCACTTGCACTTACAGGTGACACATTCATTGTAGTGTTTTGCTGATGTCATCCTGCAACATTAGCCCCATATGAACCCATGTGGGGAAAATCCCATTCCAGTGACTGACAGGAAGCCACGCTTCACTTTACCGTTCCTTATGTTTTTCTTCTCACCAAGAAATGACTGATTTTCATTTTTATTCCTCAAGACTGAGCCTCACCTCATAAATAATGAGAACCAGGTAGAAACTAGGCAAAAAAGAGGCATCATTTGAAGTGCTATCAAACCATTGTTTTAGACGGTTTAAATTTCAACTCTTAACACAAATGCCATACTCAGAATTTCAGCCTCAAAATCTCAAATGGCACATGAAATGAAAATATCTATCAAATTAGATAACACACAGTGCAGTGGGTTTTGGAGAGAATCACATCACTAATTTTTCTCAAAGAATTTTAATCATTGCATTCTTTCTTTAAATTGTCATCAACATTTAGTGCTTTTAAAGTACTTATTTTAAATGCGTAGTTTATGCAGAAGTTGGTATTTGAAACGATGCAGAACAACAATTTCTGAAAACTTGTTTTATTTATTTATTGAAAATGCCTTAATACTATGAATATGGGTAATGAAATCTAGGGTCTGACTTTACACTATAATAACTGAGCAAAATTGAGTATTTTCAAAGTCACTTCAATGCACCTTATTTTCAAACAAAAAGATTTCATACACAATAGTTTATACACAAATACAAATATGCATGCCCTCCCTCATCAACACTCAGACACAGACATAGCACCCATGAACACACTGTCCTTAAGTTGTGGGCAGCAAGTCTAGCAGGGCTTGGCAGAAAGCCGCCTTTCATCGCGAGGCTGTCAGCACATGACTAATCTGATGGCCATTAGATTACGGAAAGATTAATGGGAAAAAAGAGCTCAGACGGACCTCAAGTCCTGGAAAAATGGAGGCCGAGATGGAGGCAGTATAGGAGGAGAAGAAAGGAGAAGGGGGGAGAGGAGAGGGAGAGGAGAGGAGAGGAAAGTAGGAGGGGTATGAGTCACGACACTCCTGATGGCTCTGTCAGAGCCCAAGTTTAACGCCAAATCTGGGGCAGCTGCAGGAGGACAAACACTTGGAGTCAGAGTGTTTGTATGTTTGTGTCTGCAAGGCCATGCGAGCATAGAGTATAGCACACATAGCTTGCAACTGTCTACGCAGAAACCTGACACCTGTGACATGCTTCATGGGTCTGAGTGTTTGGCCATCAATCTGTCTTAAACCTGTCATTTACCCTTTACTGTATTCAAGAAGAACAGGAAGTAGTCCTTTTAGCAGTAAATATTAACATGAAATGTCTGTTTGTGTGTGTGAGATTGTACCTGTATAAAGCTGAACTCCCTCCAGTTGATGTTGTTGGCCACTGAGGGCAGTGAGGTGACAGCCAGGAGGGAGAGGAGCCCGAGGGCCATGATGCCCACAGAGAGGTACAGCTCCATCCTCCACACCTCCTCATCAACAAATGAGTTCTTCACCCCGTCGTCAATCTGCACAATAAACACCAAAACTGTCAGTGTTACCACGGTAGACTGGGTCCAGTGGAGCGACAATCAGGTCTGGCATAGAATTGGGCCAGCAGTTTCTGGCTGATGCATGAACACACTGATGAAAACAGAACAATAGTACACTGATTTCATGTATGTTACGTTTGCACAGTATTGCAATCATTCGTTACCATGATAAAAGCCCAGAAACAGAGTGCTTGTGCAACTGCAACAACAAAAACAACTACATCACTACAATAATTTGGTACAAACTATACCACTTTATATGAATAATGAATAGCAGTAACAAGGGTACTTATATAGCATTTTCCATACCATGGCTACAAGTTGCTTTAAAAAGGATGAGAGACTAATAAAAGTGTAAGTGCAAGTAAAATACCTAACACAATATAATGAATGCAAGAGGAACTAAAGGAATTCATTTTTGTTATGCTTCTAAAATATTACTTGAGCTGATAACTTTGTGAAACAGGATTCAAGTGAGTTTGCATTCAAATGATATTTTTAACACTTAAGTATGCAATGCTTCCATTTTGCATGTGGGGGATGTTTTGCCTCAGTAGGACTCAACAAGGTTTTGGCTATTTCCTGGCAGTAGTTTGTACCTGGGAAAAAACAGTACATACTGAATTTGACGAAGTCTAAAATCATTTTTTAAAGCTAGATGACGGGGAATTCAGACCCTTACCGAGATGACCCCTTAACACTGTAAGTCTCAAATACATTAGGCCCATGGAAGCATCAGAACTAGCTTGAGGCATTTCTCTCACTGTTGCATTGACTTGTCTCACCTGTTTAACAGCAGCGTTGAGCAGTTTAAAGTAAGCAGATTTCCTCATGGGAAGACACAGGCTGTAGACGGCATGCAGGACCGCACACAGGAAGCTACACAACCCAAACTGCTTCCTATTAGTCAGCCACCTGTCCAACCAGTTGGGGAAGCGATTGTACTTGGTGCCCCACCACAGCTGGAGGAAAGCAGCACACAAACCGGGCAGGTAGACCAGCGCCAACATCACCAAAGCCACTGAGGGAAGAGTGACATTGACAGTCTCAATTGGCATTTTGTAGAATAGATTCTTCCCTTCTGTGATGAAGGGCTGCAGGATGTCACGGGTGAAGTTGTACAGGTAGAAGAAGATAAACAGGGAAAGGGTGCAGAGGACGGGAATGCGCCAGGAGGGAAATAGATAGAGGGAAAGGTTTTCGATCTCCAAAGAAGAGGAGAGGAGGCCCATATCGACAGGGACAAAGCCCATTCTGCGACACAGCTGCATCACTGCGCTCTTGGCTTTCTGATTGTCACTGCACAGGAAAACCTGAAGAGGAAAGATGAGAAAAAGGTAAAAGAGGTTAGAGTTAGTTACTACTTAATCTGAACTCCTCCAATCTCTTTTTCCATCAACACATTTGATTTTTACATCAGAAATATAACTGGACCTCCATGAATGTAAACTATAAGGGGCTGTTAATGTGGCCTACCTGCCTGCTTCCATCCCGAGGGCCCACCTGGAGCGTCCAGGCTGATATGGTGTTAAGCCCTTTTACTACAAAGCTTTCTGGAAAAAGATCAGCCAGCTGCTCAGCATTTGAAGGCCCGTCTCGGTTGATCCGCAAGCCATTACTGACATCCACCAGTGTCTTCCCGGCTAGTGCTGGCTTTAATTGCACCAGCGTGGAGTGATGCTCGGGGTACAAAGCGACAAAGACCAGGTCTGCATGACTGGCTGCCTCCATCTGGGAGGTCACCTGGAAGACAAAGACTGAAATGGTCAGGACATGCTCTACATAAAGAGGAGTAATTGCATGTTAGAAGCACATTATAATAATCACAGGGATACCATTAGAAAATTATTGTATGCAGTTAAATATCTGAAATAATCACGCAAGAATTATCAAACTCCTTTTTTTGGAAACTTCATTTATTATTCCTATACTAATTATTTGTGCTTTTACTGCAAATAAAATGTTTACCCAAACATATGTATCCCTTTTTATTTATTGTATCCTTTTTGTTCATCATTTTCAGGGCTAACGGCTTTAAGCTTTGTATTTATCCCACAGACAAAAAAGTCAAACCATTTCTTTAAAAAAAATGTATTTATCAGTAAATATCATCCATTTCTACATTACTTACATAAGAAAATTATATATTTTCACCTTTGTTATGCTTTATAATCACAAAAACCTGCGGCTCTAGGAATTCAGTATATTAATCCGAATATAGTTCTTCATATATTTATTCACATAGCTAGGCATGCATGACATTTTTGGAAGCTGTCAGTAGTAGATATTCTCCATCCATAAAGGTTGATGCTGATAGTGTACTGCAAAAAATGCATTTTCAAGAATCTTCATAGAGGCCAAACTGGTAAAGCTTTTCATACAAAGGTTATAAAATGCACTGGCAGTAAAATATTAGAGGACTTAGAGGAGATGTTTTTTAATGCTGATGTTGATGGATAATTAAACACTACAGAAAAGAAAATAATCATTAAAAATGATGGATTAACTGCTTTATACTGTTTCCATACCACAACTGTCTCACACCCTGTACCAAAATCATGTATTAGGTATAATGATAACAGTTATTATCTCTAGTTGGAAAAGTCTGAGTACTAATATAATTGTCACCATAGGGGTGTAACAAAAACATCAATTACATGTATGCGAGCGTCAGTGTCACTGCGTGTGTGTTACCTCGGTCTCTTCAGGGAACAGGACCCCAGAGCGTTTGGGGGTTCGACTCCCGACCACCACTTGGTAGCCTGAAGCCACCAGCCTCCTGGCCAGGGAGCGGGAGAAGTCGCCCGTGCCCAAGATACCGATCACCGGGGAGCCAGGTTCGCACACGGAGGCCTCAAGATGCCTGGAGCCTCCCCCTCCTTCACCTCTGGTTCGGATCAAAGGCCTCGACATCTCATCAGGCATACTGCACTGACAAAGCTACGGAGAGGAGACAAGTGCCTAGGTTTTGTATATGTCTATTTACATCCATTTTACTTCTACTGGTTCTTGAGAAATAAAGTCAAGAAGCAGAAAAGTGAATAAAATGAAAAGAACTTTTGTAGGTTACAGACTTGTTATTTACTTACAGACAATGACTGTGAGGTCTGATGGTTAAGGCTTGTTATTTAATTCAGCATGGGACCTAAAAGTAATAACAATAAAGGGTATATTAGAAGACATTTGGGCTAAGTTTGCCAATATTTTCCTATCCGGCACTTGTCTGCTGCTTTTTAGAACAAAGAACTAGGATTCACATTATCTGTCTGTCTCGACTGACATGTCCTAGATCCGTCACTCTACACTGTCAAAGCAATGAACGGACATCCAATAATAGCATAAACAGACAGTAACACCTGACTGCTTGGCTAAACAGCTGGTTTTAAAAAAAAGAAAACCATTAGGCCACATAAAACTAATCATGCAAATATAAAGGTCTGTTAATGTTAACTCATTAGCAACTGTTGAGTTGGATGCACCAAACCAGATTACACAGATTAGTAGTGGAAATAGTAAAATGTAAGTTTTACACCAAGTGCTGATTCGGGCTGTACGCCGAATTCACCACAACTGCTGCCATAATTCGGGGATAGTTCAAGTAAAGCTTTAAAATTCAGTAAAACTGACCGAATGAGCGATCAAACATTAAAATTGCCAGAAAATCCGTGTTTTCTTCGAACGGCAAAGCGGGTTGAAGCCACCTTGCTTCCTGTCCTTGGCCGAAATCATGGAAACGTTACCTCCGAATAAAGTTACGCTCCTTCACACACAGGACGACGCAAGCAAACAGATGAATCCACTTTGATAAAATAACATCTTACGTGACATAATCCGGCTCCTTCGCGTGTCTACAGCGGGATTCTTACTAGTTTTAAAGTCGGTTACTCACCACGCTTTTTCCGCTCGTCGCAAACTGGTGCGACTCTTCCTGATAAGATGACGCAACGCTCCAATCCCCGCCCAGGCCACGCCCCCACGTGTGCGCGGCAGATAAAGAAGAACAGTGGGCTCAGATACGCAGATACACACCAGTAAAAACACTGTTTACATCCACATAAAGAGCAACAAACACAAAGAAAAAACGGGTGTAGGAGGAGAAAGGAAAGACGGTGATGTAAGAGAGGATAATATATGAATATAAGCAGGATTTAATGCACAAACCATAAAATAAATGGTAGAAAATCAAGGTGAAGCCAAAAAGAACAAAAGTGTAATAAAACTTTGCAGGATGCTGTTCCAGAGTCAAGGGGTGGGGTGGGGGTGGGGGCACAACACCTGAAGCACGATCATGTCCACAGCCTTGACCGAGGCTCGACCACGGAACAATCAGAGGTCAGCGACTCAGAAGGGCCTTTACAAAAATGCCTTGCATGTCCAAAGGGGGAAAATTGAAAATCGACCCTAAAGGGATAGTGAGCCAAGCTCGCAAAGCTAAAGCTGGTGTGTAATCTTTTCTTAATGACTCACTTCCTGGGTCGGGACTAGTTGAGCTTGAAATACAGAAGAATCGGTTAAGGCAGGTGAACAAGGGGTTATTGAATTAAATCATCGATGACGCTGGATGAGTGGTCTGATTTTTGCAATGCTGCTTAGTTAGGAGAATTCACATGGGACTGGTTAAACTGGATTTAAGTAACTGTGTGGCCGAGGGGCTGCATGTAAACAGAGAACAGCACTGGGTTAAGAATTGAACCCTATTTTACACCGCAAATTAACTGGGCCGGTGTATGGTGATGGATTAACATGAAATTTAAGCCGGACCTTCATGTTCCCCTCAGGGTGAACTTGGATGATCACTTAGCTTTTTATCAAGCAGCGTCATCATGTCTAAATTTCTAATTTGTGTTAATTGCTTATTAACAAATATTGGCATGCTAACATAGCAAACTAAGATGGTAAACTTGTTAAGCTTGTTATCATTGTCATTGCAAGAATGTTAGCGTGATGACATTATCATTTAGCTCAAAGCACCACTGTGCCTAAAGTATAGCCTCACAGAGTTGCTAGCATGATTTTTGACTCTTCAGTCTTGCTTTTTATTGTAGCAATAGTTTTAGCTGTGACTCCAAAACCACCTGGAGATAATTGCAGATCCTCCCTTTTTTCCGTTATTGCTGCTGAACTGGCGTATTTGATAAGCTGGCCCTGAAAAGCAAAATCATGTTAAAAAAGAAGTCTGACCGCAGGTTAGACGCTGTCAACATGACTTCATCACGTCTGCCTTTGCCACTTGCAAAAGGTTGAACCCCCCAGCCCGCAGTGCTGCACCAGTGTCACCACACACTAACATACACAGACGAACACACACACAGACAGAGACACAGGGAGTACATGCTCTCCCACCCTCTCTTTCACCCTCTCTTGGCAATGTCTGTTTACAATGCTTAAGGTCACAGTCCCTGACAGAAATATCCCATTTTGAAATTCTTTATTCTTATGTATCAATAACTGGTGTCTCCAAATTTGATAACCCTTTTATCTTAGACATCATAACAGATAGAGGTTATTCTGATCCACAGGGGACAGATTTCAGAGTACTATTCTTCTTTAAAAAAAAAAAAAAAGCCAGTTAAAAATGTTGAACCAACAGAGTTTTAGCAGGGTCTGGCTGTTTTTACATTAACCTCCCAATTAGAGAGTTGTAATAAACAAATTACACAAAATCAACCCTGGTCCAACATGCAACAAGTCCAAGTACTGAGGCCAAAGCATATTTAATCATAATTTACAATGTGTAAATGGGTTGGATGAGCAATATTATGGCAGACAAGTAAAGGCAAGTTCATAAACGGTTAGCCTGAAGTGGATAGGTACAACTCTGTTAACATCTGACAGGACATCTTTTTCAAAATGTCACATGGAGGAAGACATTTGTGTCTGTGCTTTCAAGGGCGGAGGTGTCTCCAGTGCCCTTCATCCGTGATTAGGGTCACATGTTGAGACAGGGGCTGATGTTGCAAGTTCTCAATGCTCTCTAGCTGTGGTTCAGTGAAGGTTTCCACACAGATTTACATTAATACTATGTGATGTTTTAAAGTAGTAAATGCAGTATGATTTGATGATCCCAAATTTATGCAAATAATGAGTCGCCTGTACTTCATCCTGTAATAAAATCATACGGATTCACATATTTTCCCAGTTGTCCTTGCAGCAGATGTTTATCAGATGTTTAATTAGACGGTTGTCATCACTTCTTTTTTTTTTTTGGACGGTGGCCATGAAAGCTCAACACACTGTAACTAAAAAAAAGCCTGCAAAAGCTAAGTTGTTTTTTTTTTATTTTGTAGCTATTGAGGCAAACGCTAAGTGTTTATAAAGTATCTTGAATAATATCTGAGTAATGCTGTCAGTGTTAAAACCAAAGTAAACTTGAATCATTGGCTCATTTCCCTCTGTTGCTTTTTAAATTTTAACTGTTTTCTCTACATCTGGTGGTGTTGCTTCTCCGTCTCATGCCAAGAAATAAAAATTCATTTCATGGATTAATTTGACGAAGGCTACAGTTTCCTCATCGCTCCACACAGATCAGATGTCTCAGTCAGCCGCTTTGTTGTTTTTGTCTTTTCAATAGAGCAGAAGTTTCCGTGGACGTTTAAGTCATATTCTTCATGTACGTCAAGATTTATTTACCAAGTTTCTTTCCATTCCACTTGGTCACGTTCCAGTGGTGCAGCATTACTAAGTACATTTAGTCAAGTACTGTACTGAAGTAAGACTCTGAGGTGTTTTGAGTCCTCTAATTTCCACACAACTACATTTCAAATGGATATATTGTACTTTTTAAATTTGATGCACTGTTAAACGTTAAACTACTTAACAATGGATTAAGTAGCTAAAATTACCTAATTCTTGACCAGTTGCAACATTAAAATGCTGCTAACATGTTTATGCATCCAAAATGAACAAAAATACTACTACTACTAATAAAAAAAAAAAATAATAGAAATTCTGCATTATGAATACTTCTGCTTTTATTCTTTCCTGAATTACTCATGTTTAATTAGTTAATATGAAACCAGTGCGGGAATGGCAGACTCCACCACTACCAATAGGTAGGGTACAAAGGTAATTACAGAATGGAAACACTTCGGATGGCTAGTACAGAAACAATGCCAACCACAAATAATTACCAGATTACATACAGTTTAAAGTCTGAGGAACTAATGATGGGTTGATTTGTTTGTCTTACCATATGGTTGGTGTGTATCACACGGCAGTGCAATAACATGCAGCATGATCAGACGCATGGCAGCGCTGCAGGGCAGGATAATCTCAGCAGCTCCAGTGCATAATGTGGACAGTGTGTCGTGCATGGCTCAACATTGCCTAAAGATACAGTTCACTGTACTAATCCTTAGTAAAGGTCATTACTGCAGTCATGTATGAGAGTCAGGAGTATAACACTCTCTGTATGCATTTCTGTATACTTATTTTTAGGACTTTGTTTTTGCAGATTATTATTGGGTTGTTAATTTCAGAATGCAGTACATAAAAAAAAAAAATCTAAAACATGACAGGACATTTCCATCTTCGCCAGGACAGTCAAATCCTCAGATTCTAACTTCAATTTCATTTTTGACCCAGGTCTCACGACTTCTCGTGTTCTTTCTCACCTTCAGACATGAGCGGTTCAGCCGGAGTCATGTTCTGGGGAGTTAAAGCTGAGCTGAGCATGAGTTGAAATTGCTTAGAAGGGGGGTATGGGGCTTCTGCAGTTTGAACACAGGGCTTCAGCTAAGCCTCGTCTCTGGCCTCTGAAGATTTCTGCACATCTCCTTGAGCTCTAAAGCCTCTACCGTGGATGTGGTGCCTGTGCTCCAATTCCAGGTGCTTACCTCCCAACCCACAGTTTTGAAATATAATAAAAAAGATAAAAAAAATTTAAAAATTGAGCTTGAGCACAAAATCAATAGATGCTTTTATTCTCAATGAGCAAAGGCTCTCTTTATTGAGTGTCTCAGAGGCTTGAACTGTTTGGAAAATAACCAATTCAAGGAATTAATAATAGTCCTACTCAGCTGATGTGCTCATAAACCACACGGTCAGAACAAGTGCAAAGTGGCCTCACTGGGAAAGAAACAAAAGAGGCTAAAGAGGCATTTAAGACAAATCTGTATGCAATAGAGTAATGATCGCTTGTACACAGCATGAATTTTAAGCTGTTGGAAAATCTAAATTCAAGGCCTGTGGCTCTCCACCTCGTGAAACAAGACATCAAATATGTCCCTGCAGCTGGGGAGCTGGGGGCTGGAGGTGTCGACAGCCATCAGACATTTCTGGTCCATTTCCTGCATATATTACACCCCCCCCCTTCTTAGTTTCTCGTCTTGACTCTGTGTATGTTTGTGCAGAGTGACCATTGTAGTTGGTCATTTGATGTCACCATAGTGATCCTACCCTCAGGCATTTGGTGCTGACTTTGAAAAGACCCCTCATGGTCTGAGACAAATATTATGCCATGTATTGAGCTGCTACTGTCACAAGTTTAAGATACTTGTTAAATCTGACTTAATACTGGATTAATTTATGTTCATAAGAAAAATAACTTACATCTTGAATTCTCTTTTGTTGATTTTGGAATTCTGCTGGATGCAGTTATGGAGCAATATATCTGCACATCCACCTTAATAATCTTCCACATTCAAATGTCTGAAAAATCCTCCATTTATTCAGAGTGGTGCACAAATAAGTGAAGAAAACAAATTTTCATCACTGATTTATAAAACGTCAGATGGGTTTAGAGTTGGATATAAATCCTAATCCATAATTTTTTGACTGAGGAATTTATGGATCTGTTTTTGAAACCATAATTTCAAGAGAGGAATGAATGAATAAACCCAGCGGTAAATCTGGCCCTTAATGTATTCTGCCTATAAGAACTTATGTAAAGGTCTCTACACCATTGAGATTTAAGGAAATAAATATGCAGTCCTCTGGCATGTTAAGGCTGTGAATATATGTACAATGATTTATTCTACCAACTGTGGGATAGAGGTGTTTTCTACATGTAAATACTGAGTGTTTTTTGCTGAATCATATTAAACCATTTAGTGCCATTTTGAATAAACATTACGCAGACTTCCACTTTACGCACCTGCCATGCCATGATCTTCTGGTCAAGTTGATCAAAACCAAGTAGAATTCTTCCTGTAAACAATCTAAAAAAATAAAAGCCTTGTTTATAAAAGTGCTGCTAAATTGCTTTTTATGTCTAATAAATTAATTGCTAGTCTGAGGCAGTGGTGGGAGAAGAATTCAGATTATTTACGTATCCTGAAAACACTCAAATGCAAGAAAGGTCCTGCATTCACAAATGTACCTAAATGAAAAAAAGAGGAATTAAATTCTTCATCTGTCAAAAAACCCTCATTATGTAGAACGGCTCCCGTTCATGTTGCATACTTGTAATTCTTCTTGATAAATTGTGCTTTTGTTGTACTTGCTGGAGTCTAATATGGACAGTTTAATATACCAATGCTTCCTATTTTATAAACTGGTTGTATTTTCCTATGTAAAAAATTAATCCGAGAGAACTAGGCCAACTAATGATAGCTGTCTAGCGTAGTGGAGTAGATGTGTGAAGCAGCATAAGATGGCAGAAGTAAGACTCATATCTTTTGCTTAAGAAATAGTAGTAGTAGTAGTAATAATATCACTGGGTACAAATACTCCGTTTAACACTCTTTTATATATTTTTTACATTTGTAAGCCAATATCGTTCATAAGCAAATGTTTTAATTTGTAGGCCAAACCTCCCTTCTTCCGGTCTTATTCTTGCGAACTTCGGCAGCTGGACGCAGCTGGATGCAGTTATCCGCGCGCTCCCATCCATCCAGCCCAGACGCGCCCCCGCTCCTTGGTCACAGCCGCTGCCCAGGAGCTCGGAGTCGCCATCTAGGACAGCTGGACCGAGGGATGCGCGCTTGATTAACCTCATCTTGTGCGTTTCACCGTCCTGAAACTCCCCCCGTCCTCTGTCACGATTCCCCCCCGGAGCGGCTCCACGGATCTTCTGTCGTCCGTTTGTCCCCGACCCGCGCGGAGGAAGTGGTCGGTGGTCTTCCTGGTGACCGCCGTCGCGATGGTTCTGCTGGCTCTGGCCATTGGTGTCCCGCTCCTGCTGCTGCGCACCTCTGGATCCTCCGCTCATTACTACGAGATGATGGGCACCTGTCGGATGGTCTGCGACCCGTACAGCCCCAAACCGGCGGGTGCCACCGCCATGGAGGTGATCCAGAACGTGAACGGCGTCGCGCCGCTGCCGCCGATGGCGCAAGGGAGCCGGGGGGAGCCGGGGCGACCGGGCAAACCGGGACCCAGGGGCCCGCAGGGAGAACCGGGACCCCCGGGGCCGAGGGGGCCCCCGGGAGAGCGCGGGGACA
Source organism: Istiophorus platypterus (assembly GCA_016859345.1). NCBI lineage: Eukaryota > Metazoa > Chordata > Actinopteri > Istiophoriformes > Istiophoridae > Istiophorus > Istiophorus platypterus. Next base: position 4,404,370 of record CM029131.1, on the reverse strand, counting down.
GTAAACTAGCCTTCCCCGCGTTATCCGGAACCGCGGGGGCTGAGAACGGAGAGACGGACGGCGCGAACTCCACGACGAACAGTTTCAGGATCGCTTTTTACGTCGGCCTGAAGAACCCACACGAGGGATACGAGGTGCTAAAGTTCGACGACGTGATTACAAACTTGGGGAACCACTACGACCCGAGCACTGGGAAGTTCACCTGCCATGTGTCCGGGATCTATTTCTTCACCTACCATGTGCTGATGCGGGGAGGAGACGGGACCAGCATGTGGGCCGACCTGTGCAAAAACGGACAGGTAATATTACAGTTTAATACGTCGTGCGTCGTTTCATACCAATTCCAAAGCGGTTTCACTTTTTTTTGTGGAAACAATTGACTAATTAGTAACAATTCTAACGACCTCAACGCTTTATATTAAGAACACATGAGAGCAAATAAAAAAAATGAATGCCATTTTGTTTTAGATTAAAAAAAAAAGACTAGGCTAATATTCCACACCACGTTCGCCAATATGTGAAAATACGCATTTTACGCACGAGATGCGCGCAACGCCCGTAACGGCGTGATCTTTTAGTCGCCTTAACGCGGGTTACATAACAGTCTATTCTTAATATTCATATCTTTAGTAAATTCAAGGCTACATATGTGATATTTCTGGTTCAATCCAAGCATGTCTGTATGCTCAGTTTGGCAGTACCGCTCATGCGTAAATCCTATTTGGATGAGCGTTTCCTCGGCTCTAGCTGGGTGAAGGGTCAGACATGAGTGTCAACACAATCACTATCACACAGATAAGGGTTCAGGTCACCTTTTATTTGTTTCTATTCTATCAAATGATCCTGTTTTGATTCTCCCTAAAAGTAGCTCAGAATTATACACCCCATTCACACACCAGATGCCATTTCTCTGGCTGCACCACTGCGGGTTCTCTTTGCCCCTCAGGTATACGTGATCTTTTCAACTCAGTTTCTATTTCTGTGGAATTCTCCCTAAAAGCTAATGCTAAATGCAGGGAGTCGTGTCCCCTGTTTCTCCAGGTTCGGGCCAGCGCCATAGCACAGGATGCAGACCAGAACTACGACTACGCCAGCAATAGTGCCGTGTTGCACTTGGACTCTGGGGACGAGGTCTACGTCAAACTGGATGGTGGCAAAGCTCATGGAGGCAACAACAACAAGTACAGCACCTTCTCTGGCTTTATCTTATACCCTGACTAAACACAGCACAGCTGCTCGATGGACAGTAATCATCACTGAAAATTGTTTCCAGTAAAGTATATGGTCTAAAATGTTTCTCTTCTTTTGGAGATAGCTGCTACAATGCAACCGTATGGTCTGTTTATTTAGTGAGACATCTTTTCATTTGTATTTGATTTAACCTGAGTTCAGCATGAGGTTGCTGTCACCAGTCACTATGTAATATCAGCATTATGTTATTCATTTTAATTTGAGTTAAATTGAAGCCTTACTGGCTGCTTACAGGCCTAGCAGTTGGTACAGTACAGTATGTAAAATTTTGAACAAATGCATTGAAATCAAGGTAATGAATGAACGTCAGATAAGCAGTTTGGATAGTATGGATTGGCCAGTAGTTTTCAACCTTAAGGCCTGGTCACACCAGCGCCAAAAACGCTGACGTGTGCAGCAAAAATTCAGTGGAATTGTCAAGAAGAGGTGCCTTTAGAGGCAAAGGTAACCTGCACACATTTTCTACACCAAGCTCAGTTTTGGTGAAAGTTAACCCACAATTTTTTTTTTAGTCTTAACCAGTTGCAAAGCGTCTTGGAAGAGTCTGAAATGGAGGATGCTAATGTAGCTTACTAGCTGTGGTGCATTATCCAGTTTTATTTAACCTCCTCCTCCTTTAGCAATATAAATTAAACTACAAAGGAGGAGATGTGTGTCAGTTGTGCGGATATATTTTTTGATAAACTGATTTAATGTCCCACTAGTAACCAAGCTAATAAGCTTACAACTGATGGTTGGCAATCTAGCAGGCTTGAAGAGCTATTGTCCTTGAGAACTGACTGCCAAGAAGGAGCAAACATTCCAGTATGGAGACAACAGAAAGAAGCTATTGTGACTGAGTGGTGCTCTAGTGCTAGCATGTTCCAGGAATTTAGGATAGTTTACAAACTAGCTTATTACAAAAGTTCACCGGACTTCTTTCTAGTGTGGCCAGGCCTTTACTGGGGTAACTAAAATACTCACACATCTACACCACATGATATTGCTTGTTTTGAATGCCCAGTCTCAGATTTTATGTCTCAGTATAAATTGTAAAATGCAAACAAGATAAACAGGCATATACTACGTCCTTATGCCCATGATTCAAGTGCCATGCACCTTATGAGCTGCACCTATTCTAGCACATATGATCAACGGAAATGGTCTGATGAGCTTACTGGAAAGTGCCAAGGCTGACAGATGTCAAACTGTAAATGCTTTAGGTGAGATACAAAACCTCTGAGCTAGTACTTTGATTGTGTGTCTTCTCACAAAATAACCCAATATCAGTAAATCAAACTTGAAACAAATTGATGTCTTG
>CM029131.1:4226819-4399319 GCA_016859345.1 Istiophorus platypterus | reverse complement strand
ATGTTGCAGTCCTCATATTGTATTGTATTAATAACATCAAATTTTGTTTATCCTAAAAATAACCGGCAGACAAATTGGTTATGAAAATCAACAACAGCTGCAGCCCTAGCGCTAAGTAAATACATAGAACTAATGTATAATGTACTAATCTATCAGGTATGGGGATGAATCATAAATTACAAGCTTTAAGAGTCTAACACGTCATCGCAGATATTCTTGGATACAGAACATGCTGGAAGCCGGTGGCTGCCGGCTCTTGTGTATCACTTCTAATTAACTTGTACTGAGATTTGCAAATACTGTACCAAACTCAAATATTGCTGTAAGCCGTCATTAGGATGGCGGCTGGTTTGTGTGTACTTCAGTTTTTTTTTATTCCCTGCACATGCCCTGAGGAACACAAAGAAACAGCTGTTTACACACCATCGTTGTCAATTTAAATGGAAATCATGGAAAACAAATATTAGCATATCTGGTTAGATAAACCTCTATTAAAGTGTTGGCAGATTTTTCTGCACTCTGTAAACTAACTCTGTCCTTTCCCCGAAGGGACTGTGTTATTCTTTAACTGCTCAAGGAAAAACAAAACAAAACTGGAAGACCGTTTTTGCCACAGTTTTATGACAAAAATGGTACAGTTTGCACACATATATAGAAAAACATTCAAGCAATTTGTGTTTGAAGAAACTGTGTAAGCCTAACAACAGAAAGTAGTCCCCTGGAATGTCATTATGGCTAACTGTGTAGGGATCTACATCCTGGGTAATTTGCTGTCTTACCTAATGGAGGGTAGATCTCTATCATCATATAACCCGATCACTGTTTCCCTGAACCTCTACAACAGAGGTGGGGTGTGCAGAGTTAGTGTGACTCAAACAGCCAGAATGGCCACATTTATGGGAAACACATCAGTTTGAAAGAGTTCACTAAATTGGCACTAAATTTTCCTGATGTGTTTTCTCTGATGTACCTGCTGGACTGCCAGCAGCAGAGTCCCTTCCCTGCTCCGGTTTGTTTTGGTTCCATTTCAGATAACTTCTGACCAAACCTTTTTTATTAATCCCTATTTTATATTCTAAGACATTTTAGGGTGCTGTTGATTTCACATTTTACATATATTAGTCCAGAGTATCACGTTGCTTTTTAAGTAAACACTGAGAACTATGTAGGGTAAACTGTCTCTGGTTGGCTTTTCCTTTTTAAGTGTAAATTTGAGGTTTGATAAATAAAGACAATATCAAATCAGCTCAAAAAGATGATGAAAGTTTAAAGACGACATCTCGTAGAGGTGATTCAAGTACCTAGTGTTATTACACTTTAATATATTGTTAGAGATGACGACTGTTGTGCAGAGAGGTTCAGAAATGTGAACTGGAGTGATGACTTCACCAGTGGAGGCCTCTCAAACTGTTTAAAGATCAAAGCATGATGGCCTTATAAAGGCTCTCAGCCCCCACTGCAGACACATTTAGGATGAAAAGTGGAGCTGCTGACACCAACTGAGACATCAGCAGCAGTATGTGTCACTGACTGCCAGATGGATGCTCACACACAAAACACGCAACACACACACACACAGCACGCACTCTCTCTCTCTCACACACACACACGCCACACACAGCGCGCGCTCACACACACAAAGTCACATATACAACAACACGATAGATGATCAGGCTGCTCCATCCCCCTAGTCCGGGTGACAGTGAGGGATTGCTGACTGACAGTCAGAGTAGTGAAATTCTCTGATGGATGAGATAAGTGGGACAGAGCCTCGAACACACACACGCACACACACACACACACACACACACACACACACGTACACACACACACTTATTCACATACACTTACACTCACACACACTCTTTGTGTTCAGGGGAATTTAGCTTGACAGGCAGCTGAGCAACAGGCATCGTATTGGAGTAATGATAGCATGTGTCGCCCGGCACTCTGCTGCTGAGCTTTGCCAATTTTTTGTGTGTGTGTGTCCGTGTGTGTGTATTATGCCTGTGGTGGCTGCCACCTTAATTAACTATGATTTTTTTTATTAAATCCTGTGAGTCTAATCTAATAATAGAGTTTACAATGCCAAAACAGACCAGCCTGCTGCCCAAACATGTGTCTCCAGCAGCAAAAAACAAAAAAAAACCCATCCTGCCTCAGATGATTTCCACAAGTGTCTGATTGCCAAAATCGCCATGAAAAATGGCAGACAACAAAGCTCTCCGCACAGGCAGCCAATCATCGGGACATTTTTAAAACCTCTCCTCATTCTTTCACTCCACCGACTCGCTCCCAACGATGATTGATCTATCTTCATGCCCTAGATGCAAATGCCGGCGTGGCATGAGGAAAATATAAAGAGGGACATCTGAGGATCTGAGGGGACCCACAGAGAGGATGAAAACTGAGAGTTTTCATTTTAAATGACACCTTTAAAAACCCTCCGCTTATCTCCAAGCTGGCGTAGCTCACAATCCACACAGGTGGGGGAGAAGAACATCCTCATTGGAAAACTACACGCAGAAGGTTCAGCTGAAGAGGCGGGGCATTAAAGATGTGACTGTGTGTGGTGGAACAATAACTGTCTGACTGCCTGGTGGAGGGAACTTTATGGGCTCATTTATTTCTGGGATATATTGAGTTTTTAGGGACTGTATGAAAATTATTAGATGGGAGAGAGGGGGAGAGCATTGTAAATTTTTAAGCAGTGAGGATCACATATGTTCTTGCAGAATAACATTCCACTGAGTAAAACGCTAGGATTTTAATTAAAAGAATGCAAAGTTGGAATTGCGTCGGATGCACAGTTTACAGCATAAATTGTCTTTGACTAGCTATTGCTGATCGGAAGGGTCATAAAATGAATCGTGATCATTTTAGAGCTGCTCTTATAAGTTACTCCCTTTTGTTTTAGCTGAATTAACGGTAGTCTGACATTTCGGTGGAGCACAGAAGGGTCTTTTATTATTCTCACTTGCTTGACTCATAAAGGTTCACTTTGCCACATGGTGAGGACAACAGTGTGAAAAGAAATAGCTCCAAGATGTAAATCCCCACAAAACCACAATTTGATGTTTTTCCAGCACAGGTTTTCTACAAATGAAACAACCAAACATAATGTGTTAATTTGTGAGCTTTTGATGAGTTGGTAGGTAATCTTACCATCGGACTGAACCAGGCTGGCTGTTTCCCCCTTGTTTAAATTCTTTATGCTATGATAAGCTAATAGTCTGCTCACCCTTTCTTGTATGTCCTTGTATGTATGAGCTGAATGAGAGTGGTATAGGTCTCCTATCAAAAAAGTGTATTCTCCCAGTTATGTTTTTAAAAGATGGCCTATAATGTAAAACAACTTCAGCGTCACATGTAAATAAGTGAGATGAAGCCTGTTGACAACTGCTGTTTGCAAACTTGTGGTTTTAAAGTTTACATATAATCAGTTGAATGGATAATGTTAACACTGAACTGGCCAAGACCCTTGGAGCTTTTTCTATGTGAGGAAAATATTGTGCGTTTTACATCATTACATTTATTTCACAGCTATATTTACCAGTAGTTACTTTGCAGATTTGCACACAAAACATGCGATCAGTTTATTAAATATGATTCACTGTTACAGATCAACCCAGCAGTTTATAAATCAGTTAGAATTAGCTCCAACTCCAATAGCTACAACATCTAAATGCTTCCTACATGTTAATGCACCAGAAGTAATAATCCAGTATTATAATATGATGCAACTAAGACACATGAGTGTTCTGCATAATGATTTCTTTAGCTTTTGATATTCTAAGTACATTTAGCTGCAACACTTCGTAAGTTCTACTATTTATTTGAATGACCTGATATAGTCTTCAGTCACTGGATCTCGACCCATTTAAACACGTACGGTAGATTTTGGACCAATGTGTTTGACATCGCTCTCCAACGCCATCATCAAAACACCAAGAGAGAGAATATCTTTGGAAGACTGATGTTCATCTCTTTAGCAGATTCCCAGAGACTTTGAATGAATGTTTTAGCTCTAAATGGGTTAAAACTGCCTCATGTCCTATGAATATAAAACCTTTGAAATCATTGCTCATTTTTCATGTCTTTCTCAGTATGACAGGTTCAGATAACAAGGTCTGTCCCGGAGGTCTCCAAAGGGAACCTCAACAATACACAGCACAACACAAAAAGTGAGACTGAGACAATCAAAGAGACCTCAGTGGAGTGTATTCTGAGTTTTACGATTCATATGTTGGATAATGATTCAGCCAAATGCTGACTCACTTCATCTGTCACTCTGCACTTTGAAAACTACATCTCCTCTGTGGTTTAATCGGCCAAACAAGGGGGAAAGAGAAGGGAAACGGGGAGAAGAGAGTGCAAGAGAAGGAAACAGAAAACAGTGACTGAACACCTTTCTTTCTCATAGAGGTAAATAAAGGAAATGTATAAAGGTAAGTGAGGGTAAATAATAATTCAAGGTGAAGAAACATTGTGAGGTTCGTTGTTGCTTTTGCAAAGAAAATTTGCTTCCAGTTTCTTGAACACATCTTCTGTCAAATGCTAAAGCTACACATGTGTTTATCCATTCCTGTGACACCCCTCTTCATCTTTGTCTTCTGTTGTCCTAAACTAACTGTCTTAATGCCTTGGACTGTTGTTTGCACAAAACAATACATTTGAATAAGTCAACTAAGGCTTTGGGGAATTTTTTAACTATTTTCTGATATTTTATTGCCAAAACAATTAGGCAGCTAATCAACTTAGGAGATTGATTTATAATTAAATCACTCATTAGTTTTGGCCATAATTTGCCTGTCTTAGCCAAAATGAAAGAGAGGAGCTTTCAATACTTTCAATAATTATTACATTTGATTGTGATGGGAGGCAAGAAATCTTCTTATTGAGTAATATTGTAAATGTCATATGGTCAGTCAAGGCTATAAAAAGGACGTGAACTATGTACTCATTGTTTGTTAGTGCTTGGAATTTATGAAAATAACTATCACTGTAATGTGTTGTCATACTCATGAAGTTACCATGTTAGCATGATGTCCTATATCAAAATTAATGTAGCTGCTAATGACTGATCTAAACTTGAATTGTTTATTTACATCACAACTTATATAAACCAGCTGCTGCCAAAAAAAAGTGGAAAATATATTTCAGTTATTTTAATTTCTTTTCTAAGGAAACTGAACTAAAACAGATGAAACTCGGTGTAATGGCTACAGACACTGTTTTAGATTAAGAAATAGTGGTATTTGAGAGGATATTACCAGTGTATGCATGGATATACATAAACACATTTATAGTTATAAATATGTAGCTCTAAAAAATCACATATCTTCTCACTTTTAAGGAACATTTTAGAGGTTTTACGAGTTTGATTAGGAGATCAACACCATGGTCAAAATATGGGGCTAGACCCAGCAGGCATTTAGCTTAGTTTAGCGTCTACGTCTACCAGCATGTCCAAAGCTAATTTATTTACACTTTATGTCTCCAAAGTGAAAGCACAGCTTTATCACTTAAATGTTGTTTTGAGGGAGTTGCTGAAACAACTGTTGCTGTCTCACACGGCCGTTAAATGTTACTTAAGTAGAAAAAATAACCATGTGTAATAATTAGTTTCTTGCACAAATGAGCTATAGAGTTGTTCATTCCGGGAGGACGGTCTCCTTTAAATTGAACGTTTAGACTAGAGACTTATCAATTTTCACAATTACCTATCAGCTTCAAAGCAAATAAAAGTATTTCCCATAATGTCTATCTATTCCTGTAAGCCTGAGCCTCTCCTCAACACACTTTATCCAAATGTAAACGTGATCCTAATTCTAATCTTAAAAATAACTTTAATTATAGATTCAACCTATCCCTAAATGTAATCCTTAATTTTACCTTTAAACCTTAAATCCAAGCTTTACTCTATTAAATAAAAGAAAAATGTCTGTATTTGGGAGGACGATTGATCCTGATATACACAAATACGAGAACTCACTCATCATGCACACAGATGATTTGCAGGCAGGCAAGAAAATGGCATTACTGTCAGAAACCCATCTCTGTCTTGTTCTCAAGGCCGAGCCATAATGAGAGGCTAAAGGAGACTATGAAGAGATCAATCACACACACACACACACACACACACACACACACACACACACACACACACACACACACACACACTCTATGCTTTATCCCGTCAACCATCAGCCACCTCTCCCTGCTGACCGTCTTCCCCTCCTCCACGTTCACTCTCCCGTCCATATTGTCATAATTTATGTCTTGACTACTCTCTCAGCTTGTCGTGACAGACAGGAGTTTTAGAGCCTATATAATATTTCAACCATTCGCCTCCTGCCTAATTTAAAGCTCTTTGCTATCTTCCTGCTCATTTGAAGCCAACTGCCTCATTTTGTACTAAAATTCAGTTTATCATAAGATTACAGACGGTAATGATCCCTTAAGTTTTTCTCTTATGCAGATTTTTAATGCAAGCAAAGATTTACTTTCGTTTTATCGTCATTTCCCTTACGATAACTCAATCTGTGTAAAATGGCTGTCGTCTGTCAGCTTTCAAATCTGATAACGACTTATCCGAGAAATCATTAATTTATCACCGTGTCTCTTGGGAGGGTTTGTGGAATTCCATGTCATGCAATCTGTCATTTCTTAATATATGGGAGTAAAGGTTAAGGAAATAAGTCATTTGGAGCAGGTGGCTCTTATTGTAACAAAGCCGATGAGGACTATATCTTTCATTTCTCCTCTAGCTGATGACAGTGACAGGCCGAGGATGCCAGATGAGAGAGACGATCCTCAGAGAGTCGACTGAAAGGTTAGAGAGGCCCCAGGCAGCATGGCTGATGAGGACACAGACATAGACACACACACACACACACACACACACACACACACACACACACACACACACACACACACACACACACACACACACTACACAAATCAAGAACCCTTCAGTCACGCATACATACAGTAAAGCACAAACTGCAAGATGTGGTTGACGCGTGGCGTTAAAGAGGCTGTTGAGTGAAACAAAAACACAGAGGATGTTTATTAGGACAGTTTCTTTCTATAAAAGGATGGAAAAAACGAATTTTTAAATGTTTAAAAATGGGACATTAGATCATAATAATCATGTGGTCATGACATGGCAAGTCACACAAGAAGAGAGGGCGGCTCTATGATGGCTTCCACAGATGGAAAATGAATAACAACTCTCCCATCTGCCCTAAGGGCAAAACAAGACTAAGAGTAGAATCATGAAGGCAGCTGTAGGAGGCTGTACCTTGACAAAGCACTGCTCTGAGCTAAATACTAATATGCTCACAATGACAATATTATCATGCCAATGTTTAGCCGGTGTAACGTTTTGGGAATGTCAATAATTTTGAGGTGTCTGTTCTTAAGACAAAGTTTGTGCAAATTGATATTTTACCCGATGACGGCACTAGTTCAGAGCTCACCAAAGCCTCGACAATTCATCCTGATGGGAACATGAACGTCTCGTACCAAATTTCATGTCAGTCCATCTGACAGTGCAGCCATGACGCTTGACAGCGTCATGGCTGCATGAAAAGGAAAAGTCAGGGGATCAACAGAGTCAGGAGGATTCATCCTCTGGGAAACATGAATGTCTGTAAAAATATATTTGAGTCCTAACTAGGGTGGTGGACGAACCGACTGACACAGCCATCATTAACAACAAGACCAACACATATAGGCGGCGTGTGATGTGACACGTGTCAAAAAGCCGTCAACAAGCATCACAGCAGGTGGATGACATTGTCCTACTTTCTCAGTGTCGATGAAGAGAGGCAGCATTCACTCTCCAGACTGAAACACCTGAGCCACCGTACCTTCACTACATCTTCTTTTGTAGTTTTGCAGCAGTTACAGTCACATGGGATTAAAGAGAAACTCAACGTTAAATCGGAAAACACCCCAGATGTGGTGCCCATGAGAGTGCACAGCTGTGCTGAGCTAAATGCCGCTGTCAGCACACTAGAATGCTCACAATGACAACACCATGCCGTCAGCACTGACCAGCGTTGCTATATAGAGACAAAAAATTCAATATACATTTCCACCTTATGGCAACATCACGCAGCAATGTCGACGGGTAATTTTCTCAACAAGCAGAGCAAAGTGTCTGCATCGATTTAATTTGCCAGTTACTAAATGGGGCCCATTCATCATCACCTTCAGCTCTCGCAAACTTCTCAGCAAGACGTAATAAGACTAAGGGGCAATTTGTCCCCCACTTCTCATTAGGACTCGTAAGAGATCCTCTGACGCTTAATTATTTATCTGCATTAATATCTCTTCAATTATTGATGATAGGTGAGTGTGTGTGCATGTGTGTGAAGGCCAAAGATCAGCCCTCCTTTACCTGAGCCTCCCTCCTGATTAATTGATGAGGGAGAGGAGCCCTTCATGTATTATTACTGAGAGCCTGGCCCTTGGAAAGAGAGAGAGACGATGAGAAAGAGAGAGAGAGAGACAGAGAGAAGGTGGAAGTCTTTGAATGATAATCATCGTTTAGTATGCAAACATGTCCTCTGTACATTGCTGGCATTTCAATATTTGAGGGGGCTTGTGTGGCAGAAGATGATGGGTTTGAAATTGTAGATTCACCCATTTGTGAAATCTCTTTAACATTTGTCTCGCATCAGCACAAAGCCATTTAAATTTGACACTTGTGGCCCAAAGTTGTAAAGTGTCAGACAATGAAAAAATGGAAGAAAAAGAAAATAGATTTACTTACCATTTTTGAGCTGACCATCAGGTGTTTGCTTTGACAGTTCCAATCACTGAAATTAAATTTCAGAGTCAGCAGGTGATCCTTATCTGTAGCTATATACTTTTTTTTGATGGCTCAGTCTTGTTTATTATTGTTTTTTTTCTGTTTTTGTAGATCACTTTTACAACCTCTGTGCTGCAGTTTATATTTCTTAAACAAGTAGAGATATTCTATTTTACAACTGACATTTTAGCCATTCTAAATTTTAAAAAGGTCTTTTTTATTGGGGGTTTACAGGCTTTGTCGTTCTTTACGAGGGGGGAGATATATGAACAACCACTGTGGAAGGAGCCCATCCTCTTTGTTTGCATGCCACTAATCTTCCTTGATTAATGCTCCTTTATGCTTTGTAACCCTGGCTTTTGTCTCCCCTTTGTTGTGGTGAAAATGGGCAGAATGTCTAATCAAATGTTTTTCGCTGTTTTACTCTGACATCTAGTGGACACACAGAGCAGTGCTAGGATGTATCTGTTGACTTGCTTAAACCTAAACAGGTATACATATTAAAACCACTAATTGTAATACTGTTTTGAGAAAAGTTAGTGTTGTCATCAAAAAATAAAAGTTATGGCAAGTGCATTTTTTGTGTATTTGCTATGTGTAAAATGTCAAATGAATATTATTCAAAGATATGTTGTTTATCCCACAAAAGTATATTTACCTATATAAAGAAACAGGTATATTTTCTGCAAAGTTGTCACCAATTTCCAATGAGTAAATAGGAAAGTTAATTTCTAGCCAAATGTGCAGTGGGATAATTTATATTTTACTATTGATTTGGTTTTTCCTTCTTCTCTTGTTCAGAGTCAGTGGTGAAAGAAAGATCCAGATCAATAATAGCAATATCTCAATGTTAAAACTGTCGGGGTCCTTCCTTAAAAATGTCCTGTAAGTATCTGTAAGTAGCAAAAAAGTGTAAAAGAAAAAGTATCAACATCAATTTTTATCTTCATACATGAAATACAATAAAAAGTAAATCAAGTATCAATGAAGAAAACAGACCCTGTGAGTGTCATACTATATTACTTATTGCTAATGCATTCACGTGTATGTACTATCATACTGTTGTAATTGTTGGGGTTGAGCTAATTTTTATACTGATTGATATATTAGCTTTATTTACAGCTGATAAAAACAAGTAATGGTAAATAGTAGAATATTTGCCTCTGAACTATAATGGAGTAGAAGTATAAAATGGCATCAAATCAGAATACTCAAATACACTTACTCACACTAAAATAAAAATCTTAAAGTACTTTTACGGTACTTATGTTTTTTCCATCACTGTATTGAAGAGCAGTTTCTTTCTGTGCAGGGAAATATTTTTCTTGGGGAAACCACTTTGATGTCGATACTTTCACATTTTTTCCCAGAAAACATATATTAGCCCAGAGCGCAGCTTGGTCCGTTTGTCGTGCTGTTTCCTATATGAAGTGTCTGAACACAGGACCAAAAAATAAATAAATAAATAAATAAATGCAAACACCACTTACACATCTGCATCACTAGATGTCGCCAGGGTTACATTCTTCCTTTTAACTTGGAGGTTTCCAGATGTGGATACTTGAGCCCAAGAGTTCCCACACTTTTTCAAGCCAAGAATTCCCAGTATACACTTTCAGCAGCTGATTCAACTAAAGTTTTTATGGGGTGAGCATTAGGTTCAGCCCTATAAAGGTATTACATTGTCTGCTTGTGTAAGCTTTACCCAAAGAACTATTTTATTAATACAAACTAATCTTTATGTTGTTGGGAATACATTAAAACTCATTATAAATTTTTTTTTACAGAATCTTACACAGCCTCCCATTAGAGATGGACACTTTTTGTATAATTACCTGACTATTCAGTGAAAAAAAAACTAATGACAAGATCTAATGAAACTGCCCAATTTGCTCTCTGACCTGGAACAGCATGAGTGAAGGCAGAAACCTGTGTAGACAGTGAGAATAATTTACTGTAACAGTCCATTATTTCACATCTTCCACCACTAGGTGAAAGCACAAGCATGCGACTACAGAATTTGGAGTACTACACAATATTTTGACAACATTTGTGTGTGATTGACAATGTGGGGGATATTTTTTTTTTTACCTAAATTCAAAAAATAAATAAGTAAAGATCATAATAAACATTTTCTTCCACATGACATGGAAGTAATTTTGTATTTTAATACCAAGAGCAGGCATGATTCAATATCTAAATTAGATTTAGTGGCCACAAGAGAAGTTGCAATTTAATAGTCATTTTTGTAGTGGTCAATACTTTGTCATTATAAATGTTGCTTTTTTTGGAGTGGAAAAATAATCAACTGTGCTCATTTGTGCTCTCACATTTGAGTCCAAAAAATATTAAAAACAACAGCCAAGAATATTATTTTAACATGTTTATAAATTTAAATTAAACTGAACTACTCTGGTAAATCTGAAGCAAACAATAAACATCTGTTTTTTTTCCCTTTGCTAAATCCCTGAATTTGTTTGATTCTTTGTCCTCACTGAGGAGTCATGTTTTTGTTTTTCAAAATAAAGCTCATGAAGGCCCCTTTTTTTACAGCTATACATTACGTCTTCTCGTTTCCAGTATAAGCCTAATGTGTTTTATTTTTTAACTGATTACCTACTTTTTCTGTAATTAAAAAAAATGATAACTTTAAATACAGTTTGTTTGAGTTTATTTCATAGAAATATAAAACACTCTTAAGTTATTTATAATTACAGGAAAAAAAATAAAGGAGGCTACAGGGAGGTAATTAAATTCATTACCAGAGATAATTGGAAGCAAACATTTTGCATGGTGTTACACTATTGGCTGCTTTGAACATGGCCTCAGACAGGCTTCAGACTATTTTTGTAGGCCTGTAATTTGGACTGGATAGGAGATAACGAGCCAGCAGACAAAAACAACCACAGAAAAAACCAAGACGAAAAAAAATCTGAGATGGACAAAAGATAGAGACAATAGAAGAAAACAAATGTAGAATAGAGGGTATAGTTTGTGTAGGGTTTTTGGATTTTATTTTTATTTTTTTTTTTACCTTTTGGTGTTACACGACATGGTTCCATTTATTCCAGTGTGTGGCCTAAAAACGTGGAAAGACTACTTTCTTTTTTTCTGTATTATGGAAGCGGTGTAAACGCGCACACGCACAGACACACACACACACACAACGTACACACACACACACACACACACACACTGTCTTGCCTTTACCTTCAGACAGAACATCAGCTTTTCGACGAGAAGCTCATCATGAGTGTGTGTGTGTGTGTGTGTGTGTGTGTGTGTGTGTGTGTGTGTGTGGTGTGTGTGCGTGCGTGCGTGCGTACACCTGCCGCTGAAGCATACCTCGCGAGTCTATAGCCTACTCAATAAAACCGGGGCTGCGGATCCGTCAGTGCATTTATCATCCTATTACGGCGACAAATCCGGCCCCCAATACATGAAAGGTAAAATGAATTACCGACGTTAAGCCGTCAATAAAGTCATTTCTGTAAATGGTGTCTCCGAGGGGCCCACGCTATTATTCAACAAGCTTTATCAGCACCTTGGAAATTACGTGGCTTGTAGCGCGGCCTCTGCTTCACTTTGATTAAGGGCCCTGCCAGGGAACCGGTGACAGCGCTTTTGACTCGGGTTTTATTCAGCCCCGCTTCCCCGTGATGAACACCGGGCTGATCGGGCGGAATGGAGACTAATTAAAAGCTATAAATTATCTTTTGCAGCCCCTCTCAAGGAGCCTCTCTTTGCGGCGCCAGATAAGAGCAGACTGAGCGCTCATTTACTTACAATGGGCGCTGCGGCTAAACAGCATATTGATACTGTCCTAATTGGAATTTAATTAAGTAGCCAGGGCTTCCAGCTACGGCCTGTGGGATAAAGATTTCACTGCGGCGGCGTTAACATCAACACGTCCACACTTCCCTGCTATTATAGTTATTAATATTATTATTTCAACTCGCCAATTAGAGCCCGGTGGCAATTTAAATCTTACTCTGGGGGTTTTGTTTTATCATCGGGACACCTTCCTGCTTTCTAGGCCTCGTCGTGCATCTATAAACCTCATGTTTCAAGCTTTTCATTCTAGTGAATACAAACGTGAAGGGCTTTTTTTTTCCTCCCCGTCCTGCTGCAGCTGGTTTTTGCCCGAAAGTATTAATGTTTAATTTATAAATATGGCCCTAAATGCCTCGCACTGCAGCTCCGCGTACGGCGAGAAAATGCCAATGAAAAATGGGAGAAAGTGAGAAGAAAATGTCAGAAACGCTGAAAATTACTGAAGGACTTTAAAAGTAACATACAGCCTCCGGGATCACCGAGGTCGTGTAAAATGATGGCAGGTTTTTTTAGTTTCTCTTTAAATCACCAACGTCTCATGCCAAGTTTTTCTTTTAGACACGATTTATGCTAATTATTTATCCTGTGGGTATTAGCAAATGAGATATATATTTATAAAAGGGTCATTTAAAGCCTGTTAAAGATATTTCACATTACGCATTTGGAGGCGACGCACGCGGAGGAGCCTGTAGGCGGTTGGCATGAAAATTAAATGTGAATCCTCGTAAAAATAAGATTTGTTTATGAATTGATCTGCGTTCAGAATAAACAGCGTTATTACAAGTACATAACGGTGAATAAAAGCCACAGCGGGATTAAATGACATGTATTTAAATAAAAATAACCCCGTACTTTGTAACGTTCATGGCCGCCTCGCCGTTGTTTTTGTTTTCGCCGCGTACGTGCGTATGCACGTGCCTCCGCCAGAAGAGAGAGAGAGAGAGAGAAAATAAATAAATAATAAATAAGTAAATAAATAAATAAATATATCGATCGGAGCTGCCGCCGCCGCGCGCGTCCGCGAGCTCCGGTTGGACGCCGGCGGCCGTGACGCGCGACGGCGCCGGGTCCCGATTGGCCCGCTGCACGTGTGTACGCGCACACGTGCTTCCGGCCGGGTTGTAAGGGAGACGACGTAAAAGAGAAAAGATGGAGGGGGGGAGGCGGGGGGAGGAGGACGGCTTTAGGCGAGTTTAGGAAGAGAGATACACAGATATTACGCTGCGCCGGGAAGAGACAGGGACACTGGCTGTAACGGGGAGCCGATCGCTATGCCCGGTCTCGGAAGGCTATTAGGAGACATGTCGCCGCTGTAGGTGATGTTCTGACCCGACGCGGGTATTGGTTCTAGCGAGAAGCCTTGTTTTTACATGCCGTCCGTCTAAATTGGATACCGAAGGGGGCGGGAGAGCGAGCAACAAGTGGAGTTTTTTGGCGTGGAGAGGTCGAATCCCCCCCCTCTCCCACCGCTCCGCCAGCCCTCCGCCACCACCTCCTCGCCGCCGCCAGCCATGGAAGAGCCCAAGGAGCCCAACGGCGGCCGGGACTCGACCGAGGAGGAGAGCATGTCGCTGTCGCCGAACCTCCCATCCCCTCCCATGATCTTACCCCACCAGGCCGCCCAGCAGGCCCACCGAACCACCAACTTTTTCATAGACAACATCCTCCGGCCGGACTTCGGCTGCAGGAAGGAGCCGAGCTACCGAGACCGGAGCCAGACGCCGGGCCGGGAGAACGTGAACCCGCTGGGAGCGAGGCCGGCGCCGGCGCACGCCGGCAGCCTCTGCCTGGACTCCAACTGCAGCAGCGACAGCACCTCGTCGTCGCCCTGCTCCTCGTCGTCCACGTCCTCGTCGCCGTCGTCCAAGCAGAACTCGTCGAAACAGGGCGAACCGGCGAGCAACGGGACTGGCAGATACGCAGACAGCCCCTCGTCAATTATGGTTATGAGTGGCAGCAATGGAGCTTCTCCGCCCACAATGAAAGAAAGCCAGCCGCTGTTGTGGCCCGCTTGGGTTTACTGTACGCGGTACTCGGACCGGCCCTCATCTGGTAAGCTTATAGTCCCCGGACGATACCGGGCCGGGGTGTTGGAGAGCCGGGGGGACGGTCTCCGGTTCGGCGTCCCTGATTTTCTCCGTGGTGTCATTAAACTCCCCGGTAGTGTCTGAGCCTACTTGCTCTAAAAAAGAAAAACAAAACTATAAAAAACAAACAAACAAACAAAAAACTTTGCCAGCCTCGAAGTTATTAGTGAATTTAAAATATAGGCTGCAATATTTTTATTATGTAATGATTCTCTCTTAAAAACGAACAAACAAATAAATAAGAGCCGTTTCGAAGGAAATAATTAACAGACATTTTTAAAAAAAAAAATGAAAAATAATGAATATGTAAACAGGCTTCAAGAGGGGATCGTAAGGTCACTAAACGCCTCAGGTAATTAATTTCCATCCCTCTTCTCTTTCTCTCAGTCTCCCTCGCAGACACACACACACCAACACACACAGACAGAAACATAAAAGCGCGTTATGAGCCAATGTTATCTCATATTTGTTCCAGGGTGTTTTGGGGGCCGCTGCGGGCCCGAGCGGCTCGTCAGAGCAAAAAATCGGCATATTTTTTTCCAACGCAGTTCAATCACGTCGTGAATCCATCACGACGTGCTGAAAAGTTTCTCCCCCCCTCCTCGTAAACGCAACATCGCGGGCCTCCGCGCTGGGTGCAGGCTGAGGATGATTTCGTTGGCGAGAACAATGGGACCACCTCTGACCCCTCGCTCCTTTTTCAGCAAAGACGGGAATATGTTCTCAAAAAATATAATTAAAGTTGATAACGATGCTCGACGGAGGCTCCCGCTCTGTCTGGCTCTGGTGTTGGATAAAAACGAAAAAGCACAGAGCGAAAAATACTGTAATATTCTGGTGGATTTAGAGTTTCGCGAAATACAGTGGTTTACGGAATATCAAACTATAATTCGGGTACATAAATGTTAACTTAATATGGAATTTAAAAAGCAACACATCACCACAGTTAATGCTACAAATTATTATATACTATTAATTTATCGTTATTATAAGAGTAATGGGCGAGGGATTTGTTCCAGGGCCTTATTTGATTTCACCCTCATAAATGATGCAAAATAAGACGAACTTTCAGATACAGGTTTTTTGTGTGTGTGTTTTTTTCTAGTGGATTTACCTCAGTGTTGGGGTTTTTAAATAATATTGAATAAAATCGGTGTTACCGAGTTAGACTCTCCGCCATTATTATGGTTTGGTATAAAGTGTGTATAAACCAAAACAATAAGGCTCTTATCAGCAAATTAATATTCTGTTTTTTCTTTTCACCTGAATTATGTCCTGCCTGTGGGTTGATGCAGAGGGTGAATTTATTGTTTGGATGGTTGCGATAATGCAGAAGCTTTAAATATACAGCTGCGGGAGGACATAACGTGTTCTTATAAGCAATAATAATAATAATAATACTAATGATGATAATAATAACAATAATAATAACAACACGACAAGAAAACAGAATAAGACCTAATCTTAGGCTTCCTCGTTGATTTAATTGTACATAGTATTTACTAACCTCATCCTATAAATGAAAAATAATATAGATTTATTTATTCTCAAAAGGTATTTTAGCTGCGTCTTCCTATTACACTACATCACACTGTTTTTAACGGGCTGGAAGTTTCCATAGTAATTATAGTTTTATGTTATTGCGTTTCTTGGCCTTCACATGGGATCAAATTAACAGTCATCTTGTGTCACTGGAGTCCGGCTCCGCGATGCATTTACTGCGTCCTTAAATCACCGCTTCCATTGGCCTGGACGCAGCGCGATGACAATGTGCGCTCAGATGCAAATTCTACGTGTAGCCGTGAGACCGGGCTGCCATTTATCTGATCCGAGATCTGTGCGCTACAGACATGTTTATATGATTAAGAAATCACGGTCCTGGACGGTTTCCATTAATTGTATCACAGGATACGGGTTTGGGTGTTTTTTTTTAATAGAGAAAAATACTGTGATGATGTGGACCCGAGAAGTCTGCAGTGGGACTCTTGACAGGACCGTGGCAACGGGCTGCTGCTTGTTTTGGCGCCATAACAAGTCAGATGTCATGGGCCTGTATTAGACTTTACACAACAGGCCTGGCTGGATCTAATGAGTCCAAAACCTCCAAACCGCTCTATGTCGACCAGCGGTATGAAAACAGAAAGAAAGGGCAATGAGAGAGGCTCAACAGACTTTAAATCTTACCCAGGGCCACAATGATCCGCTGATTATTTTTTCTTTTAAATATGTTTACAGCAATGTTTTCTTGTTCATTTCCCTCTAAAAACACATTTCCATATTGTGACAGATACAACAAATGTTTGGCCTGCTGTTTGCTTTTGTTTCTCCCAGTGTTGGACAGCTTGGTCTTCCTTCTGTCTTCCTCTGATCTTAAGTTATATTTCACATTCAAGAAAGTCATGAATATTAGCCTGTGACTTCTGCTGCTCCACTCCAAATGGTTACTAATTAATATAAGTTCAATATTAAGCAATAATCATGCCTTTATGTGTGGCTTTGCAAGTCCTCTACCTGTATATTGTGTGGCAGAGGAAAGAATTCTCAGTCCATATATTGGTTTTTATTATTTTATCATCGATTTAGAAGAAAAAAGCCAAATTATTTTCATTGCATTTCTCACATTACTATTACTATTAATCTTGTTACCATTTAGGCACTACCAGAACTTTGTAGTATTTTGCTGTGCCATGAAAGATATTGAATAGTTGCATGCTTTCACATTTAATGCTGATCATAAAGCGCGGTTTGGAAAGAGGCCCACAGAGAAAGGTACGGCTTTCTTTCTGAGCGGTCAGATTTATCCCCAGTGAGTGCATATTCAATATATCGCATATTATAGCGAAAAGTGAAGCAGATATGGGTAAAATAGTGAAACGAAATGTGTAAAAATCTAATAAGAGCATTCATATCCGGAAAGAGTGGTGACCTACATTTGATCATATCGTCTAGATAATCAGCCGCTATCATCACTCATGGATGGTGAATATTAGTCGAACTTTGTGCATCTGAAATGTGACACTGGGTTCGTCCTCCAGCCGTAGAATAAATATTTTATTCCCATTGTTGTTTCCACGCCAGGCCCAAGGACACGGAAACTGAAAAAGAAGAAGAACAGCAAGGAAGACAAGCGGCCCAGGACAGCGTTCACGGCCGAGCAGCTGCAGAGACTGAAAACCGAGTTCCAGGCCAACCGGTACATAACGGAGCAGCGGAGACAGTCTCTGGCCCAGGAACTCAACCTGAACGAGTCCCAAATTAAAATCTGGTTCCAGAATAAGAGGGCCAAGATCAAAAAGGCCAGCGGCTACAAGAACGGCCTGGCCCTGCAGCTCATGGCTCAAGGACTTTACAACCACTCAACAACGACCGTGCAGGAGGACAAGGAGGAAAGTGAATAAGAGGCCCCCGGACATTTCCCCGCTGGGGGCCACTACCTGACTCTGGCATTTGGAGCTAATGAAAAATGAACTGGAAGTAGGGGAAACGCTATTTAAAAACACAGATTTCTGTTTATGGTGACAGTATATGGACATAATTATATAAATGAACGATCGTTATTAAAGTTTATATAGCCACACAGTTATCATGTTGTACACAGTATAATTAATTTTCAGCCTCATCTCCCATCGCATCGTTACCGTCTGTTCTCATTGTTTTTAGGATGTCTAATTGGCTCTATAGGTTCTTGTGGTCTCCTGTCCCCCATATTTGCACCATAATTTCCCTCAACACATTGGTCCGCAGACTCAAACAAGCCAAAGATTTTAATATGTTCACATGTAGTCTGAAATAAAAAAAAAAAAACGAGAACAGTAGATTAATCGACTAAATTATTCTTTCTTTCCTCTCTACAGATGATTCAGTTTAAAAGCATTGAAAGGATTTTTGTTGCCATATTTAGAGGAAAAATAAAATAATAATAATAACAACAATAATAATAATCATTATTATTATTATTATTGTTGTTGTCGTTACGGTTATATTATTTAACCTAAACCACATTACAAGCATGGCTTGGCTGGACTTCCCAACTTCCATATGAACTGCCCATAAAGATAAAATAATCATAAAATAATTAGACCGGGGACATAAATTTAATGCAAGACATTTAAAGGAGCAAACCGTAATTAATAACTGGCTTTTAAAAATCTTTCAGATTATATGGTCATACCTACAAGCTTTATTTAGGTTTTTTTTTTGTTTGTTTTCTTTATATTTGAGATGGGGCAGAGACAGAAATACAGAATTTAACACACACACACACACACACACACACACACACACACACACACACACACACACACACACACACACACACACACAGCCTCCCATAGTTCCTATTTTACGGTTCATCTTTCACTATAATCGTATAATCGGACACTGCTTGTTTCTCTATAATGGATAAAATTTCACCTGTGAATCTTTTCTGGGCATTTACGAGATTTCACATCTCACCTAAACTTTCACTCCGGGGAGCTCCTCATTGAACTCTAGTGAAATGAATACGTTTACCGAGGGAAAGTGTGTGTGTAAAGTGCAAAGTCCTCTCAGTCTCTTGCTTTAGGGAGAAACACACCGTTGCTACATGAGATTCATTTGGTGTGTTTGGCCTGACGTGACCTCAGGTTCAGATTTGACAGACCCTGGCTGTGAACCCTGTGACATGGCGTGTGTGCTTTGGAGAGAGAGAGAGAGAGAGAGAGAGAGAGTGAGTGTGTGTGTTTGTGTTTTTGTACTCCAAGGTCACTGAGAGCAGACAAACTTAGGAGGCTCTGCATTAATCGTTCGTCTGGTTCTGTGAAAGTTGTTTGCATGATTATTTTTAACAAAGGTATGTTGTATTTTTCCTTTGGAAGGAGTTGTTGGAGAGGGGGAAGGCACTAAATTTTCAAAACACTTTAACACTCATAACTTTAATTTTATTCATGTCAATTTTTTTTTTTCTGGTGTGGAAAAAAATATCCCTTTTACTGTTTCCCATTAACCTCCAGGGGTGTGGTATGATATTGTAAGACTCAAATTTTTGTTAATGTGTTTATATTAGTAAGAAAAAAACAACCCAACTACCCATATTTAGGGTGCTCCTTTATCCTCCCTTTTCTTTTTCTCTCTCTTATTTTTATCAGTTTCTGGGGATGGTTTTCCAGTCTCCATTTGCCCTACACACATCCGCCAATTGAGATCCATGTTATTTGCATTAATTCTCAAAAATAATCAGTGTTAAAACCACGGATTAAACTATGAAGTCCCAACCCATTCTCCTAAAGCAAAAATATCCTTCCTGACTTGTCATGTGGTGTAGTATGAGGCTTGAGAGGCCAAGATTTCCCCCCCCCCCAAAAAAAAACGTCTGATATACTTTCCGATGTAATTTCCATTCTGATATAAACCAGATTATTTTTCCAACACGTGTGAATTGGCAGGAGTCGCGGTCACACCTCGGTTTTATTGTTTATTTCACGAGAAACCGAGGCGACTCGAGGACGTCCCGAGCGGCACCCAACGCGCAGGATGGCGCTCTGAACGAGCGGAGCCTGACACGGCGGGTCTGATTTTATTTCTGTTTGTTGGGTCTCTTATACACGGCCGATCGCGGGTCGGGTTATTTAATTAAGAGCTAACGAGCCCGCAGAGCTCTGCAGCGGAGGAGTTCACGGCCTCCGCGCTTCTCTTTAATTATTTCAGAGCCGCTTGCTGCTGCGTTCGCGTTCAGATCGTCCACATTGAGCAGGGATTTAATAAGCGACGGTGCACGGCCTGTTAGTGGGTGATTTCAATAAAGACGGACGGAGGGACTGGCTGTCGGGTTATAGGCAGGTTGTTCCGCAGCTTTCAGATTTTAATTAACAATTTCACATTGACGTTGTCTATTTATTTTTGCCTATTTATGAAAACTATACACTTCAGGGTATATGTGCAATCAGCAGCAGACATTACTGCGCCTGTTAAAATGATATTGACTTGGAGTGAATTGTGAGGGATAGAGCGTTTTACTAAAAGGGGGCTTTAAAAACGATTTTCTTTTTTTAACCACGGTATAGATAATTATTAATGTTTGAAAAATAGCTCATACACGGATTATTTTCTCTCAGCAGCAGCCAAAGCTTTGGCGCAGGTAAACCGTCAGGCTTCCCCTGCAGCATCTCTGCAGCAATGAAAACCTCCAGGGGTCCTTAAAGGGGCCTTCCAGGGGACCCACAGTAATATTAGCACTAATTAAATTTCACTGTTCACTTAAATATATGAATGAATATTCATAGGACTTGATTTCAGTTTGACATAAAATCCAATTTAATTTAAATATTACCAAATGAGTCTTTGAGGAGCTAATGTGTCGTTTCTTAAACATCATGAAAAATAATCTCATAGTCTCAAACCTCTAAAATGTATCTGCATTAGATATAGACCCTTCAGAATATTCTTATGCATTATGTTTTTTTTAGGAATTACTAAAGAGTTTGTCATTATATTTAGAAAACACATACAGGTCTATTGTTCCAGCCTCTTCGGCCATCTGGCCTGCATGTGTGAGCAGAGGTGAAGAGGCTGCCTGGCTCTTCACGGTCAGCTAACCCTGTAGCTCTAATATTATAATGATAGTTTCATCCCTGCTGTGAATGCGGAAGAGGGTCTTATGACAGTGTATTTAAAATTCATACAATTATGAAACAGCGAGAGGATTTCTCTCTCCCCCTCCCACCTTGTCATTTAGAGGAAGCCGAGGGTTTATCTGTAAAACAAAGAAAAGCCGGGGATCGTTTGCATAGTTAGCATAGTCTGCCTCGCAGGCACAATATGGATTTAATTTATATGCAAATGAAAGCAATAAAAGGAGAATACACACTGGAAATCTCTGCTGTTTAAAGGGGCGAGAGTTGGATTCAAAGCAAGTAGCACACATGCACAAATCGAAGCATTATCAGGCCTCAGCCCAGAGCAGTGCTGTTATATAACATTTAGAAGCTGCAGCAAAGATTGCACCAGTGTGTAATAATGGGCCGCTGCAAACCCCGTAACTGTGTCGAGTAGGATTTTTATTAGTGGCAAAGTTACACTGATGAGGCAACGAATGCAGCTGCAGCAAACCAGATCAAAGAGTCTGGACATGCTATTTGATAGGGAGTTGTATCACTCACACACTCAGACACACACACACACACACACTCAGACACACACACACACACACACACACACACACACACACACACTCCAGTCTCTCCCCATGCCCTCTGCTAGAAATGCAGCCTATTTGCATGGCCTCAGAAAGTTGCCAGTGCATGGTGACCTTTCAGACTTTACACGCTGCACTGATGTTGTGCTGTTTTGCCCCAAATCATTATTCAATATACCTTTGATAGTTATTCTAAAAATACATTTCACACAATTTTCACAGGGAGGCCATTTCCATTTTCTGCTGCTTTATACTGTAATTCCGCTACATTTCATTGACAAATCTTGACCCCTTTAACCCACTACATTTACTTTACATCTATGGTTGACTAGTTACTTTGCAGAATAAAATCTTAAATACAAAATAAATGATCAGGCATTATCATACATTTAACTACCAAAATAACTTTTGGTAATTAGTTTATATGCTAAAAGACCTGTGGTTTAAAAAAAAACCAACAAGAATATATGTAATAATAAAACATTTTAAATGGGGTCATTCTGCATAACGAGACACATCAAGTATGCATCAGTTAACAAATCTCTATTTTTACTTAATATATTTATTATTTACATGTCGTTTAAATCAAAATATTCTAAATTGTGGCATGTTCATGGTTGAATAATGCTATGGCACAGTAAAATGTAATTCTACAATATCACACAGTTGAAAATTAAAATTATATTTCTATTAGGTTTAAAGCATATACAGTTTGGTTTCAATAAGTAATTTCTGTAGTGTACAGTATAGTTAAATATGTCAGAATTATCTGTATTTTTGCCCATTTATGGGGATTATTTGCTGTTTATCAAGTTTCCTGATATTTTGATTCAATCATTCACCACAACAAAATGTGTTTTTTGCCCCCCCCAGCTGTAACATTATAAGATAATGGGATTGCACAGTACACAAACTGGGATCCCCTACAGAAGCACGCTGGCTAACCACCTGTCATTCAAACAAAGTGGGGAGGGTGACCTCACACGTCCATGCAAATTAAGTGTTCTGAGTGTTGTTTATTTAGTGTGATACACACTGCTGGAAAATACATGTCAACACAAAAGTAGAAAAGACTTCAGGGGATAAACAATTACCGCTACAGAGACGAAAATACACACAATGAAATGCACCCATGCAGAGACATACAAGCATGTGCAGAAAGGCAGGAAAAGAGAGCCCTGGCTTACACGCACACAGACAGCAAGCCATTTAAAAGAGATTCTTAGATCACTATGCTGTGACGGTGCGGCTGCTCAGTAGAGAAATTCAGAGTCTTTCCCTGCCAGCTGCTGCCTCCATAATGCGAGGAGAGCGGAGCGAAGGGAGACAAAGAGAGAGGTCCTCCATGTCTCTTCTTTCTCCAACTTTTTTTTTCCCTAAATTACTGTAAATGCCCATTTGGTCCCACAGAAGATTGCTCTTTGGATTTAGACTGCGTACAGAATTGCTCAATTTGTCATGCTGTGCACAAACAGAAAACAGTTGCAAGTAAGCGCGCTGCAGAAACTTATAGCTATTCTTATCTATTTTTCTCCCACATCTAGAGGATAAAGTCCTTCGCAGCTCATCAGACTCTATGATGCAACACATCATAGAGCCACTTGTTTAATTAAACTGCTTTAGTGGAGTGTGTCGGTGCACTTGTATGGAAATCGGTTCAGTCTGCAGGGGAATACTTTGGCATGCAGTAAAAAACCACTGCAGTTTCAGCATTTCAACTTTTCTCCGTTCATTTTTCTTTTCTTTTTTTTTTTTTTTCACTGTTTGTACACCAGAATGACAAGTGAAAACATAGGGTGTCTAGGGGACAGAGGAAGTCTGCACAAAACCATGATATCACAGATTACATGGTAGGTCTACTGGGCCACCCCCAGAGACTTCAAGTTTAAGCCTTAAAAAAAAAGGAAAAAAGAAAAAGCCACATTTTAACTTCTAAGAGCTAAAAACAAATCGACAGTAAAACGGCAAATAAACAACATACAGCAAAGAATATTGAAATTCAAAGGCAAAGAACACATTTTAACATAAAGAAATTTAATAATTTCTTCAAATCATGCAAATTTAGAAAACAATTTCGCAAAAATGCAATATAACCTACATATATTTACAAATAATAGTTCATGCAAATAAAACTTTCCGTTTTGCCTGTGGTTATTCTTAGTTCTCATACTGAAATCAATATAATAAATTAATTCATAATCTAATACATTTTAAAATGTAATTTCAAAATAACCCCACCAAACCCCATTAATTCCACTAGCTAGAGTAAGAAGGTCTAGCTGGCTTCCCCAAGCTAGCACGGTTAGCACTAGAGTCAAAAGCTACAATGGCAATTGACTGCTATTTAAGCTAGTTGATTTAGCTATAGGCTAATTTACTTTTGTGGATTAACAAACTGAAGTATCAACATGGCTCACTGGCTAGCTTTCACTTGAAGTAGCTCTCTCACTTTAGCCGTCTGGTCAGTTCACGCTCTGTTATGAAGAGAGCGACGGCGGCTTCTAGAGTACGCAGATTACCAAACCACGTTTACACCCTGTTTTCACAGAAATTCCACGTTTCCATGGCACAGCAGATTCTTCTATGTTCAGACAAACAAGGCCGCGTTAGATTACAGTCATTTTCGACCAAATAATGAATAAAATTGAGAAGTAAGGATTGTGTAGTGCAGCTGAAATTATCGTTGGGTTAAATGTATGAAAAAAAAATAAGTTGTAGCTCAAACTTGGGGGTGAAGCAGAAGTGTTGCTTTTCACTCTTTAAATATTATTGGTTTGGCTGTGAACCCTTGAAGGGTCAAGCCCTCTCTCCACTGGACTTGGAATAACATTTGCAGAGTGTGTGTGTGTGTGTGTGTGTGTGTGTGTGTGTGTGTGCGTACAGCATCCTTGTCAGACCATTCTTATATTTTCTTTGAAAGCTGAATGATTTCCAAAGCGTTCAGCCGAGAGCGTCTTTGTTTCAGAAGTAGGGTGCATATATACTAAGGTCAGTTCTCACCATGGGGAACTGTACTCATGACTTATTGTGGCCTGTCAACTGGGCTATCAGACATTCACACACACACACACACACACACACACACACACACACACACACACACACACACACACACACACACACACACACACACACAAACAAACAGACAAAGCTGGCATTGAAAGGGAACCTCCCACAATGCAGCTGAGCGTCCAGGGGGCTCTCTGCTCCAACAGCCATGATCTCACCGAGTTAAATCCAGATTACATGGAGGATATACACAGTGCCACTTGTTTACTCTGCCCATCAGGGGGTGATTTGAGCAGGGTGGTGTGTGGCGAGGGTGCAGGGGGGCATCACTAACACAATATATAACTCAAACTGCATTGCTCAGGCCAAAACTGAGGGGGAACTTATTTTTTTTCCTCTTATATTTATTTTTTTATTTGCTACATGTGAAGCTGTGCGAAGAAATTAGTTGTGTAAAAACTGAAGTTTACAAATAAGACAATGCTTCTTTGTTTCATAAGAACAAACTCAAATCTCAGAGATTTAAGGAAGTCCATTCAAAGTGCGGTTTTCTTCTCTGAAAAAAAGAAAAAAAAAATCAATATTTCTATCAGAGACTGATATGGAGTTAGTGATTTACGTTTTAAGAATAAATTAGCTCCAGAAATGACATTAAAATGAATCAAATGTTCAAATCTATCTGAAACAGTGATAAAGATTTTTTTGGTCCCTGTGAACTTAATCTTCCTAAACCATCTCTCTCTTTTTTTTTTTTTTAAATGATCCCGAACGCAAGTATGTAATTTTCCAATACATAGCGTGCTGCTGAGGAGGTGGCGCACTAAAGGACAGCGATTTCACTCTAATTAAAAAGCAAGCGTCGGGAAATGACAGTGCAGCTCCAGCCGCAGCTACGCGGCCGACAATACATCAATTCAGACTGGCGAGTGTTTTTCAACCTGCTTCGTCATGCATGCCATTAGCCAGCGCGAACACTTTAATAGCAAAACAACATGGAGGTGCTGCTTATTTAAGCTTCGGTTTCTTTAAAAAGAAAACAACAAAAATAAGAAACATTTAAAGGTTCTATTCTATAATTGCGTATGTGTGTCATTCTGAGGACTTTACATATGTACATATCATAAAAACACCATGCGCTTATGTGTGGGTTGCACATTTTACAACCTTATTCTCACGGTGAGTTTCTGATAGAGGCGTGTACACGCACACACAAACACAGAGAGAACAAAGGCAGGGGCACCTGGGATTCCCCTGTTGTATGGGTGGTCACATGCACCTCTGCTTCTTCTTCATGCCTTCCACATGTGGAAGCACTTTATCTTCCCACTGCTTCTCTCACTCTGTCTCTCTCCAACTCTGTGTGTGTTTGTGTGTGTGTGTGTGAACAGCTTCACTTGTGGGAAACCAAAGCTGTGAGAAGAAGATGGTCATCGATGAGAATAGCAATTCAACTTGCTTTCATCTGCCGCCCCCTTGAGAGGCATTACACTCAGCCGTTAAAGCAATGCACCACATTTTTTTGGGAGATTGCCATGTTGGTCAACTCAGCCCTTAAGTGATGAGAACACAGTCACCACAACATCCATGTGTCTCCAGTAACGCTCTAGCATGAAGAACCGTGCGGAGTGACAACAGGCCACTGGTAATGACCTGTTAGCTGGACTAATATTTGTTTTGCTTTTTTTTTTTTTTATCACGGCTATCAAAAATAAAACAATGGCCGCCTTACGTGTTCTCTACCCTCTCACCCTCCTCTCAGACTTCAAAAGCGGACGCGCTTGTGGAGATTTCCCTCTCCTCCGTCTTTCATCGTGGCAGCCCGGAGGTGGCGAGGGGTGATGCGGGGAAGCGATTAGTCATATTCAATTTACATACGGCTGTCACGGGCTCCTCCAGGCTGAGCGCTGATGTCATCCGTGCGTGGGGCCCCCTCTGTGGCCACCCGGCGGATGGGAAGGCTTCTCGCTGTCGGGATGGGAGGGGGGGGGCCTTCCCCTGATGGGAGCACTATCACTGTTCGAGTGGTATGATGAATGTGGGGCGGCGCTTTTGTGTGCATGCATGCACGTATGTGTTCGTATAGGCTGTGAAATTTGCGCATGTGCTTGCGCTGCGCTTGTATTAGCACGTGTGCGTTTAGCATTGTAGCAGCAAAACTGAATGGCAGCAGGCAAGGAGTGTTAAATGTGCAAAAATCTGATGTGCAATTAAAGATGACTCAAATCGAGTAGCAGCGCAGGGAAAGCTGAGGTAACAGGAAACAGTGAGGACAGTCTGGTTGTTTGCCATCACTTCAAATAGACACATGAAAGACAGAAAGCTAACACCAGCCACACACCAAACACCCCCTCCAGTTTCAATAAAAAACACCGAGTGTGTGCGAACTGCTAATGACTTAACCGGCATTGAAATAAACAAAAGATTATGTTAGCGAGCTAGGCTAACTACGGTACCTTCCACTTTTCGAGTATCTAGCTTCTGAGTGCAAAATATCTTTGCACCACACCTCATTCATTGGAAAGTCCCAAGTTACTTACAGAATATACATTAAATCTCAAAAGGAACAACACTAGATGTCATTTAAAGAAATGGGAGCGCAACCTTCCCAGTATACGCGAGCTAGCCTCCTAGCCTCTGTTTCAAGGTGGAACACAAACTCTTTAGAATGACAGCTCCTCCCGAATATTGATTGTTTTCAATGGTTCACATTTTAAACAGCTAAAAGGCACATAACCAACATTATGTGGGCTTGTTGGGAAAGAGGAAAAATGTCTCCTATCAACATTCATCGGCGATACAGGGTTGTGACTTCCTCCAACCTGTAAATAAACATTTACCTCCTTTAAAAAATGAAAAAAAAAATGTACAATAGGTGCAATATCTTCATAGTTTATATTTCCACATAAAGAAGGTGAGAAAAATTCAAATTTTGATTCATATTCAACTGTATCACCATAGTTCCAATACATGTAGAGACTATTCATGACACATAATTATCAACCAATGCGTTTTTATGTCAAAGGGGCTTTGGCTTAACAGGCCTGGGTAACTTATGGATGCTCACACACACATTCGTGCACACCCCAGGCGGTGGAAAGGAGGGTGGTCGATTACTTTAGCTCGAATATGGCTCTGAACTCCTCAAGGGGTCAAGAGCCGGCAGTCCATTTTGCAGTCGGCTGCTCAGAGAAAACCTCGGAGCTTATGTAGTTTATAGTGAGGAGCCACTGGCAGGCGTCCAGGAGAGGAAGTCTAAGTTATTTATGAAGCCTCGCTTGACAAAAGACAGTAAAGCTTCCCATATTCAGCGAGTCTATCTGCTCCACCGGCGATGATGAGCCCGATTCGCTCGAGGCGCGAGCAATTAATTCGCTGGACAATCGGTTAAGTTCAAGCACTGGAGGTCTAGTATGATTTTAGGTGCGTCTGCCGAGGTTTAAGTCCTAAACACTGCTAATCCAATCATGATCGTCCTCATTGTCTTTCATCCGCATATCACCATAGGAGCACACGTAAACACGCACCCTCAAAGATGTGTTCACATGCACGGGCGCACACATCATCGTACGCGCGCACGCACGCACGCACGGAGGCCAAAAGTTCAGGTTACCCCGGCAACTCTTCTCTGGATCTGGCCAGCAGAATGCGAGACCGTGAATAACTGTTTTAACACACAGCCGGCACAATGTGTGGTCTCTGACATGCCATCTAAAGCATAACTCTGTCTGACTGTCTGTCTGTCTGTCTGGGTCTGTGTGTGTGTGTGTGTGTGTGTGTGTGTTTGCGTGTGTGTGGGTGTGTGATCATTATCTCTGCGATGGGGCTTGTCCGGTTATGATCTCAAAACTTTGTGATGACATGAATGAAGAGGTGTTTTTTCATGGTGACAACACACACATCATGCAGTCATAATGTTACCATTTGTGTATTGTTATGCATGTGTACTGTCATTATTGTAGTATTTGACTTGTACTTATCTCAAATTCTATCCAAGTTTTATTACTACATGTGAAAGTTGCATGAAATGTGACTGAGCTTGTAGCCATTTGTTATGCTAAGGAAAAGCTGATTTTTTGGGTTAAATATATTTTGTTACATTTGAGCCTGAACTATATTTTTCACAAAACAAAACTGCTCTTTTATTTGGGTATTTTTGAAGCAAAATTAACTGGCATCAACATGGCTGATTATTAGCCAACATTAGCCCATCACAGATATATCAGTATCAGTGTATGATGGCCAATAAGTAACAAGGTAATTTATATTTGAGGCGACTTAGAAAGTTTAATCATTACATTTGCCATCAAAGAGCACTGACAGGTCTATTTTTTAAAATGTGAAATGTATGGCTTACAACTACAATTAATTGATTAGCCAGATCTGATAAATGACTTAAACAATTAAATAGTTATCATGCAGAAGCTTCAAACATTCTCTGGTTCCAGCTTTTAAAATGTGAGAATTTTCATTGAAAACTAATTATATTTTGGAGTTTTGGCTTCTAGGAATCTCTGAGGAGACGTTTCAAACGTTCTAGAGGCTGAACGATTAACGGATCACAAAATAATCAACCAGTTAATTGACAAGGAAAACAGTCGGTTAAGAAAATCAGTTGAGCCTCTTATTACAGCGGAGGAAGCGCGGCTGCTCTTGTACCTGCTACGACGACTGATTACACGGGATGTCAGCGTATACGATGGACCTCAGAGTTCATTGTGGTTGAGGTGCGGTTCAACTCAAACAAGCTAGTTTTGAGCTGAAAAGCAGTTTTTATATATAATAAAGAGTAAATTGTTAGAAAAAAATCCCCATTATTTAAATGACATACGAAAGATGTTTCCTTGTGTGTCGTGATAACTGTTCTTCTCAGCTGATAATTTTTTCCTGTAATGTTGGAGTCATAATCACAACAACTTTCTTTGCTGTGGTAATGAATCATCTGCAATTTGACAGTGACACAATGATCAAATACTCTCCAGTGTTTTGGCCCAAAAAATAGATGAACATAATTTGTATTTTTCCAAGGTCCTGGTTTTCCCTGATGTGTGTCTCTGCTTTTCCGCCTCTTACTAACAGGTGCGAGGGAGAACACCTGCACGTTGGCTGTGACGAATCTAAAGGGTTAAAGGTCAAACGTGCAATGTGGAAGACAGGTTGAAGTGAAAGGTAATTTCCAAGGGGTTACCACACACACAAATTACTAATCTGAACTCTCCACAATATGTTTTATTTGGAATAAACTGCGATTTTCTTATCATTCATCAAACATAAAGTAGAAGGGGAAGCTCTACTTTGAATGTCAACTAAATTTGTTTTCTTCTCACCTCCGCCTGCTCCTGTGCATTAGACTGTGCATCCCAGAAATCATCAGCAGCAGATGGTGGCGAGACAAAAACAAACATCAGAGAGAAACCAGGAATGAGAAAAAGGGAGGAAAGAGAGGAGCATAAGGGAGCTGAAGTCCTGCATTTCCCGTCAAACTGTGGAGATGAACCGCAGATGTTTGTCGACAGAGGATGAGCTGTCTCTAACAGCTGGTCGGGGATCAGATTTGTGTCAGTGTGCGGACGACCCCCTGCAGCGCTATGATATGCTGGAGAGCAGACGCACAAAGACGAAAATCGCACGTCGGTAAAGGAACAACTAAGGTTCGAAAAAGAAAAAGGGTTTGTTGTTTAGGTTCTTGAGCCCTTGTGCAACACTGGGGGGGGGGGGGGGAACTGAGAGATCAATAAAGTTTTGTTTTTTTTCTTTTGGTTGTTAAACGTCATAAAAAATAAAATCACACGAAATGGGACAAGAGGGAAAAGCTGTTATTATAGTTTGTTAGAAATTGATTGTTAAATTGCTCATTGCCCCCACCTACTAAAGAAAAGGCTGGCTCGCTGCTAGCATTAGTCTGTGGTCTCATAAAGGAGCAATGCTCAGAGGCTTTGTGAAAGCTACCTGCGGTGCAAGCAGAGAAACTTTACCCCAACGTTACTACAAGTGCGTGGTAAAGAACAATCTAAGACCAGGGGTTTACACGTCCAAGTTTCTCAAAAAGCACCAGCCTTTTCTGGTCGGCGGACGGGAATTCAGAGGTTATAGCATGCATGTGTACGTGTGTGCATTTTCTTTTCCCACGTCTCCACAGGAATTCACAAATACAGACCTCAGAGCAGTGTGACGCTGCCCCAAAAGGCGGCTTATAAGAATAGCATTCTGGTTACACTCGGTCTTTATGTTTAAGTCAAATGGTAAAAAATAACTGAGGACATATGGGACATATGATACCAGTAAGCAGGCCTGTGTGGGTGTATTTGTTGCATTTCCAATTCAGCAAAGTCAAGTGCAGTCAAGTTCAGCGGTGGAGGAAAAATACCGTTACAACATTGTACAGCACAAGTATGGTCATGAAAGCCGATTTAAAAGTAAACTTTCCACAGAAAGTCTCCCCTGTGAGTGATACACTATCATATATGACGTTGTTAGATTTTTAACAGTGATGCGTCAGTGTGTCAGTAGCATTTTACAAGTTGGTTGGTTGAAGTGAAGGTAGTTTTAACTACCTGATATACAGTTAAAAAGCTCCCGTCGCTTCAGATGGTCTCAAGATAAATCAGAGGGGCTGTGAAAAGATTAAAGGGGTATAAAAGTAGAAAAAAAAAAAAATTCCTGCTATATTCATTTTCTGTACTTATATCTTATCTTTGCTTTTTATGTGAAAGATTGAATAATTTGTCCTCATTGAGCCTCTTCAGCGTTAGAGAGGAAACGCTGCTAACTCCAGCCTTTTCAAGGTGGAGACGAGACTTACGGAAACCATCAGCATTTAGAGAGTTCTAATAATTATCTTGATAATTAGAGTAATAAGAAGATGAAAAGAATAGCATAACTTAACACGCAAGAGACTAATAGCCATAATACAGAACAGATTTTTTTCCGTAGGTGTTGATGGATCAGCTATAATGGATAACTGACATGTGAGGAGCAGACCGGTCACATGCAGTCAGTCGGCCAAATGTCTTACCAGAGGTCCTGGAAACTCTGTCCTTACTTCACAAGTGTCAAACGAAAAATAGCATGCAAGACTACATTTGAAGGAGTATTCTGCATTTGTTTTCTTTATCTGCAAGGATCTTTTCTCGGTCGGAGCTTTATTCGAAGACAGATGTGAAAAGCCACGGTTTTTCATTACAGTGTTAAGTCGGGCCACATTTGGTCTTCTTTGGAGTCTCGCTCGGTTCCGAATGAGCCGAGTAACAGATCAGAGAAGGAGGGACGGCAGGGCATGGTTGATGCTTTTTAAATATCAGGACCTGAAGGTCTTTGATATAATATTAGGTGAACTCTAAATGCTCTGTGTGGATGCTACAGTATCCTGTTCATTAATAACGCTGGACATTGATTAGGAGGACAGTTCTCAACTTATGTTGATTTCATCTCCCCCTTACGTGATTTCTCGCTTTTTCACCTTTTCTCACCCACAGCGGCAGCAGTGATCCTGCTCCCGCTGAAGTACATGTCAGTCGGGTGTCGGCAGGTGAAAAGGTCACTTTTGCTCAAAGTAATGAATTACACAAGTTCTGAGAGCGCAGCAACTCGCTGGGTGGTTCACACAAAGCAGCACATACCGTCTAACGTCTGTTATCAGGGAGGAATTGTAGACTTTGTATGAAAATTGTTGATTTTTTTTAAGCTCTCTTGATTTCTGTCATATTTGTACATAGATTTTCCACTTCATCTTATTTTACCTGCAATTGTCAAAACTTTTTTCTTAAATTATATCACTATGAAGGTGAAAAAAGGGGCTTACTTAAAAAAAAAATGTGGCTGAGAACAGAGTGTTCACATGTACACACACCTACAAAAACACACACACATAAAATCCCTTTCCTATCTTCTCTCTAATCAATCCGCTATTATCTATGCAAACTCCCTAAACTGCTCAATGGGAAAAGCTGGCTGATTGTTTTTCCATTAAGTAATATTGCTGCTACACGTATAGCCGCAGGTCGATGAGGCGCTCATTATGGCTGCGGGCTGATAATAATTAACCACTAATGTGTGTAGAAACTGGCCCCTGAAGGGCCGATGGTAAAGCGGGGCGCTCCCCGAGGAAACCAACACAGCGGCTTGCTTCGACTGTTTACTTGGCTCAGTTGCTTCACAAAGAAACCAAACAGGCCCCGCAGAAGTCCAAGCGGGATTAAACGGGATGAATTAAAGAGAGGAGTAATTGGAGGTGAATGCGTTTGTGGTGCTCTGAGATTGCTTTGTGCTTCGGTTGTTTACGCTGCACATTTGTTTTCTTGTTATAAGTGATGTCTCGAATACATTTGAAAGAAATTGCTTGTGTATACATTGCAGCAAATAACTTTATTAATGTTAATAAATCATAATAATGCTTTAAAAATAAGTTTCGATCCTTGTCTGCCAACTATGGTGAGTATATAATTACATTTTATAATAAAATCATTATTAAAAGAGTCAAAAGTTCCACCTTTTTTAATAAACAATCAAGTCTGTAATAGTTTATTATCCTTTATTAGGTAACCTAATAAAAAGGATAAAAAACATGAATTCTACATTTAAAAATGCATTTAAAAGTGATACCAATAAGCTATTAATGAGTCTAATATGATAAGACATATTGAGAAGTCTTTGATAACGTGCTCTTATTCTAATTTTGGTCTGAAAAAGAGTCTACAGTTGTAAATGTTAATAAGTTTCTAATAAATTGATTTTAGTCCAGATGTCCTACAGCAATTTTTTTGGGAGGTCAGGGGTCAAACGGTCCATTCGAAGGGTCTTCATGATGAGAAAAAAAATTTAAAAAGTGTGTGTTGCTGGAGGAAGATATAAACCACCAACAACCCAGAAGTTCCTTATTAATTGCTTATATCTGACATTCAGCAATGAATTAGAAATCATTCTCAAAGTTACAACTTATAGACCCTTAATGATGGGGGCCTTATTAGAAAGTGGTATCAAAATGACATATGGTGTATAGACCACAACAAATTAAAAAAAGGGGATAAAGAGAAGGATCAATTAACTGATGCATCCGCTAATTAACTACTGTACATATGCAAAACTCTGAAGTGACAACATAAAATCGTAGCTATAGTGTTGGAGGAAGCAGGTTTGAATAAGACAACACTAAGTTTGTCCATAATTTATATGGACTCCAAGTAGAGAGGAACCAGAGATGAAATGAGAGGCAGTTGGTTAAAAACAACAAAAAGTTGATTCCCTCTAGGGGAAGTCTGGGAAGCCAGATGCTCATGAGCCTCGTGCTCACTGGAGTGCATGTCTGAGTACCAGTGCTTTAGTCTGTGTGTGTGTGTGTGTGTGTGTGTTTGTGTGTTTGTGTGTGTTTGTGTGTGTTTGTGTGTGTTTGTTAGAGAGCGAGAGAGAGAGAGAGGGAGAGAGAGAGAGAGAGAGGCGTTTCCTCATGTCCTGGCCAGATGTTACTGATCCTTGCCACTCCACAGAGAGAAGTTTATACCCAGCTTTAAAGAATTAGGAGAAACGAGGAGGAGAAGAAACATTAAAAGAAAATCAGAATTTTCATTTTTTTTCTACGGGTGGTATCTGATTTCACCGAACACAATGTAATGTCAAAATCTCAGAGAACTCCACATACACCACAAAAGCCCAAAGGCCAGTCTGGGATTTACTAATGCGTCATCAAACTATTGTTGTGTTTTGGTCCTTGGACCTATGCATCAAATCGTATGGTTTTGATCATTTATTGCACTATTTCAAACCATAACAAGAACAGCAATCTGAAGTCATATGTTGTCAAATTATATTATGATATACAATACTTTGAAACTATTTATTTTTTTGTATCTATCAATCCTATAGCTTCATATTTACCGCCCAGGCAATAGGGTTCTCATCATCATCTCTTCATCAGGAAACACATTAATTCTTTAAAAAAAAAAAAAATCACTATCACTTACTGCACTGCTCATTATTCCATTGGGGATAAATTAAAAGAAAGGGCAGGCGAAATGTAGCTAATTGAAATTATATTGAAATTGAATGGTGATGATTGGGATTCTGATGGGATGAAGCAGGTAATCAGACGATTTTTTTACACTATGATTGACTGACAAATAAAGCATTTTTGACATTTTAATTGTATTCAAAACCTATTAAAAAGCTTTATCCAAATTTGAATGAAACAGCGATCCTGATTAGATCAATAGAAGGAAATAGAGAATCAGCTGAAAAGCCTTTATTTTAACCTTCTTCTCGGCCACTTGTGCCAGTTCAGTGATGCCTGTGTGGTATGACATACATCAGTCTGTCTGTCTGTGTCCTCGTGTGTGTGTGTGTGTGTGTGTGTGTGTGTGTGTGTGTGTGTGTGTGTGTGTGTGTGGGAGAGAGAGAGAGCGAGTGAGAGAGCGAGAAAGTCAGCTTTGTGTGTCAGTGGAGGATTTCTGCATGTCAGCCCTGTATCCAAGTGTGTTTTTTTGCTCCTATATGTTCACACTTGCATCTGTCTCTACCCTCAGATATGCGTGCGTGCACATGTGTGCGTGTTTCTCCATGTGTGTGTTCAGTGCCGGCCTGGGGATCCATCTGTGTCAGGTTAACCCGCTGGGAGCCTCTCCCAGCAGGTAGTCCTGGAGAGCCTAAATCATCTGGACGGCCAGAAGCGTGAAATCCTTCCAGGCCTGGACAGATGTCTCTCTGTTCAGCCCGACTCAGCCTTCAGCGACCTCACAGACCTTTAAAGACCCCCGGTTTAGATTCAGGCTCCCAAAACGCAGACCAGACCGCGGCCAGACTGTATTACCTCATACTTGAAAAAGGCCACCCCTAAACTAGACTAAGGAATACTTACTTAATCTAAAACAAAAACACAGCTTTGGTCACTAGCATTGGATCTCCAAAATTACGCTACTCATGCAGAGGAGGCTAGACTTTGAAACTGAGATTGTGTGACCTCGGTATTATTTTAATATACTGCAATCGTTTTTCAGTGCAATTGAATGATAAATAGATAAATAAACATGCTACCAATAATGGCCAATAACAGCCGATGCTTTATGAGCTGACAACATGCCAAGGCCGGGTCAGCCAGAGGCTAAACCAGCCCGTGTTTGTGGGTGTGACACAGCAGCACTGCCCTCCATGACCTGACAACCATCTGCACACACCTTGATCTTTCACACATCGGGAGACGCGCCGTCCATAGCGACGGACTTTGACTCAGTATCAGAGCTTTGTGTTTGGCCTTAAATGGGGCATCACGTACGCCCTCTAAATATTTTTGTACTAAGAATGGATCGAATGACTACATGTAATAAAATCAGTGGTCGAAGTGATGAACCAGAAGAGAAATATCCCTTGATTCCACGGTTTTCCGCAGCTCTACAAAGCATTTTAGTACCTTTTATCTCTGTTTTGGTTTTACAGCCTGCAGCTTCGGTATTTTGGTTCACTCCAATCAACGTCATTTTCAGCAGCAGCAGGCGGCTCTTTTCAGTCAAAAAGGCCTAGACAAATTGACAATACACCAGCTGTCCAGGACCAAGCAACGAACGAAGAAAGTTAGCAACAACCTGGTGAACACAGTGGAGCATTAAGCTGCTGAGGAGCCAGATATTTCCCTCAGGAGTTGGTGGAGACCAAAAGAGAGCTAACAAGAAGTGTAAATAATTCATCATTAATCAGGCAAGAAACTCAACACCAAATGAATGCTCATATCAGCTGGATGTGTAAAAAAGATGCTATCAACCAACAGATTAGCCTTAACAACTTCCTATTTTTTTTTCCTATTATAAATATGTGTTCAGAGCTCATTGTGCTGCCCCCAAATCAACAAAAAAAAAAAAGATTAATGCTCGTTTTAGATAAAATAAAAAACAAAAATGTTCATTTGTTTTTCTATATTCATGCATGGTTTCATTTGAACAATTCTGCAAGCCAAGCCATTTTATTATTGGAGTAAAGTATTGTGGATATGTGCTTTCTTTCAAATATATCATCTACAAAATATCTGATAATCAGATTCCATATAGAAAATTTCTTCAACCTATTTGTTAATAAGTAAAAAGGATTTTTTAAATTACACTGAGACCCAGTCTTGATTAAAACGGTGGATGTTTTTCCAGGAGCTATATTAAAACTCTCAATGGCATCCTTTCCATCGGATGGCCTCTTGTACCAGCTGATTGAGCTGGTGTTAAGTTTTGGGCCTAGGTGGCTTGGCCATGGGCCTAATGGGTTCCAGCTGGGCCTGTGTGTCTGCATTAAGTCCTCAAGTGGAAAAGTGGCTGCAAAGTCAAACCACCTGGTGAGGTAGAGTCACGAGGGGGATGTGAGATAGTGGCGGACGAGGCAAACACTAGAAAACCTCATCTAAGATTACGGAGGCCGCCTTGGCAAGATACAACAAAGTTCTTAATGCTTTTGTCTCTTATTTGAAGCTTCATAATTGGTCTCTTGCAAGAACATGGTATGGATAAAAAAGGACAAGTAGTTTATTATACAGCTGAGTTGTCTGCAGCAGTTTTTGGGCACATCCTCTCTGAACATTTGCCAGTTCCCATAAGAAATTTGGGCTATTTCACAGGCTTAATCTGCTACATTTTCAACGCTCCATCGATTGACCTTGGCCCGTTTCAACACAAAGCTTGACAAAAAGCAACGGGATCCTCTCAACCCTTTCATGTTGTGTGTGTGACCGCTGCAGCTAATGACAGCCCAAGTTTCATTGGCCTGATACTGCGGCCTTGTCACAACTGGAGCTACAGAAAAGAGCGAATAATTCTTTTACAAGCAGCATGACAGGAGTGACGGCAACCAACACGAGGATTTCACGTTTGTCCAGGGACACGTCTCGGAAGCGAATATGTTTTGGCACAAGCATGTAGTGGTTGTCACATCAGGAATATCCCTGTTTAAGTCTGCATTTAAACAAGAAAATCAGCAGAAAGATATTAACAGCCTTGAGGAAATCACTGACACTGCACTCAGGAATTTAGGACTTTTCTGCATCTATGACTTGCTCAAGGGTTTGGTTTTGGCTTTTTTATTTTTTCCTTCAACAAGAAGGGACTAGCATGTCTCATTCAATACCTCCACCCTTAATTCTCAAGCACAAATCCAAACTGGCTACCCTCCAGTCCATTATCTTACTGCTGCCAAACAGTGATTTGAAAATTTGCATGTTTCTCATGTGCAGGGTTCATGGATCATTTTAGCATTCTTTCCAGATGATGTTAGCACATGATTGGTGAGGATATTTTTCAATAAGTTTTCAGTAATCCGGCAACAATGGCATACAAATGCAAAGCACAAAATCAGCTAGTACTGTATGTTACAACTGAAGAAGTTTAACAGTTTGGGGAAAAAAAACAAACACATTACATATTGCAAACACACAGCAAACAACACATTACATTTTAATTAATGAGCTTTAGATGTGCTAGTAAGTTGTTTTTTTATTTGTTTTTTTTTTTTAGCTGCTTCCCTCTGTTTCCATTCTTTATGCTAAAGTTAACCATTTCTTGGCTTCGCATTCACCAGACACACACGAGTGGTATCGATGTCCTCATCAGAAAACACATTAATTCTGCAAGCTAAATATGAAGGTGCTAAGCTTAGCCTAAAGACAGGAAGCAACGGGGAAACAAGTAGTTTTACCTTGTCTAAACTGGAAAAAAATTAAATTAAAAAAAAATCCCACCTAAGGCTCAGTAATTAATTGGATACATCTCGTTTGTTTCTTTGGTACAAAACACTAACTGTCCAGAGAGAAATTGTTCCAGCAGTAGTAACTCACTAACTTGTCTCCTTTTTGCATTCAAACACATAAGATACAACATGTTACTTTATGCAAATTACAGGTACTGATAGCTGTACTTTTTAGCTTTGGAAAGAGCAGTTCTGACCAAACAGTGAAATTATTCAGTCTTGTGTTTATTGAATTGTTTGAGTAGAATAAAACTTTGTCATCCGCTTAAGCTGGAATTGTCCTGGGCCTCCGCACACAAACACACAATTACTCTCTGGTATTATCAGTGTGGCCCTCAGTGCTGCGAGACGCTGTGCCACACTGCATCCATCACAGCTCGTCTCCGCCAGTCCGCAGCTCAGGCTCCGGGCTGGAAAATGGTGAGCAATGCAGCTGATGAGCTGGCGAGAGATATTTATGAGGATCCTCGTAACCAGCCAAACAGATCACAGGCAGATG
This sequence comes from Istiophorus platypterus, assembly GCA_016859345.1. Lineage (NCBI taxonomy): Eukaryota > Metazoa > Chordata > Actinopteri > Istiophoriformes > Istiophoridae > Istiophorus > Istiophorus platypterus. The sequence goes on along the minus strand of CM029131.1, from coordinate 4,360,194 downwards.
ACTGATCTGTGGGAGCGCCGCTTTTTTTCCACGATAGCACTTAACATGTTACCCTCTGGCTGTCATTCAGGGGACTGTGTTTTACCATGTGAAGCAATCTAAAGCAAGGCACAGCTCATCAGTAATAAGTCCGTTTTTGTTGAAGAGTGCACCAACAATGAACTTAAACATTATATATATATATATATATATATATATATATATATATATATATATATATATATATATAATTTTTATTTTTTTAAATAATTAATTAATTTTTTTTTAAAGCTGCAATAAATAACTTCACTGGAGCGTTTTTAAAAGACAAACAGCAATATCAACTTTTTTTTGGTTCGATTGTCATATAAGCAGTTCAGCACACAAATGCAGCGGAGCAGCTTTTATTGCTTTCAGAGGAAGTTTTCTCTCCATGGCTGATGACAATTCCTGGCACCCATTGTCTTTAATAGAGTTCATGGGTAAAGAGGAATAAACTCAAATGCCCAACGGGTCTCCTACTCTGCAGCTGTTATTGTTATGTCTGAGACGTTAGTGTTGACTCCTGGTGGCGAATGCATGTTATTCATTATTTAAAAATTAATATTTAAAACTTGATTTTAAATGTGCAGTAAAACCACACATTAGGAGCTTATAAGAAGAGATCAAGCAAAAAGAAATCGGACTGATTTTACCATCAAAGCGTGAGACACTTTACTGTTTTTCTCGATTTGAACAAAAAGGAAAAAAAAAAATCCTAATAGGAACCAATAATAGCCCTAGCTATTCTTTTGTCATCCTTTTCCAGCAGCTGCTCAAGCAAGTCACTATGTGAAGGAGGAAATCAGTTCAACAAGCTCCAGAGGAAAAAAAAAAAACAGACATGTCAGAGTAAGTTACTGTGAGGAAAGAAAAGAGTGACAGTGAGAAAGAGCCAGTGTGATTTGGTCTTCTGTCATCTGCCTTCTGGATCCTTGTACACAAAACATGTTGCGATTGAAAGAGATGGAGAGAGGGAGAGAAAGAGAGAAGCCCTCTAATCCATCTGGCATCCTTATGCTGCTGTTTAGGCCCCGTGGTGACTTCAGAGATAGAAGATGAGCATGAAAGGGAATTACAGCGAAGCCCTTTCACTGATTCCAAAAAATCTGCTCCAAATTACTTTGAGAGCAAATAAAAACTTAAACAGGCTGCCTCTCCCTTCTCCCTCTCCCCGAGTTCACGACTTCCTCCACAAACAAGGCCAAAAGTGGGATGGGATGAGGACCAGCAGCCATTTGAGTCCCCCTCTGATGGATCGAACATGGCACTTATGCTAATTCGCCTCGTTTTTGGCCGGCAATGCACACATTCTTACCCAGCCGAGACTCCTTTTGGAATGTGCAGTTGTGGCAGTAAAGCAAAGCGCTCGGAGATGCTGCTGCTTAGGCCTAAACTATTTCCTCTCACAGTCTTAGCTGGATGGCAAACAGAGTTGGTGGCCACGGTGCAGAGCAGCACGCACAGCCATAGTTAGGCGGTCGGGCCCAGAGTGTAAGCAGCGTGTGGAAGGATGCCTGAATAAGAGAGTCCATAAGTTACAATGGAGGACACCCCACATAACACTCAGATTCTCTTAAAGAAGACAAACCTTTTTTTTTTTCATAATTTGGTATTATCAATAAAACATGACCTACGCCTCACTGGCTACTTTTAAATACAGAAAATAGGCTTATGTGTGGTTCTGCCTTCATACCATGTCATTCAAAAACCCCATTCAAACCATCATATAACATTTTTATGCCTCTCAGGTCTGTTGTGTTATTGTTATTGTGCAATATGATATTTGTTGATGCTGTAGAGACAATGAAATAGAGTTAAATACAGTGTTACATAAACTTAACTTCTGGAATTTAAATCTTACAAGCAAATTACATTGAACTATTGGTTTTTGTAGGAGTGAACAATACTGATGAATTCCTCACGGAATGAGTCATTTCATCTCAAAATATACGGTGATATAGGAAAATCCTGGAAAATTAGTTGAGAAAATGGGAGCGGTGAGACTGATCCAAAACAAGGAGCAGAAAGACGCTACATGGTCAGTGGATCTGAAGGGAACTATGAGTCCGTGATAATTCTCTGGAGGTTTATCACTACAAGGGAACCATTTTACATTAAATGTAGTCACTTGAGCCATTGTTCATATAAAATTCATAGATTATGGCAGCTGTAATTATTTGTAAATGAGACACCTACAGCTATTACAATACTTTCCTCCACAATGAAGGTTTTGTAGAAAAAAAAGACACTTCTAACACTTGATAGAAACATGCCCTGCTGTGGTCTTTCTATTATCTAAACACACATCTGCTCTGATTGATATGCTTGAAGTGGGCCAATTTCACCTCCCTGTGCGATGTGATAGCCATTTATTTGTTCAGCTTTAATTGTTGAAGCTCCTGTCAGCGAAGCAGGGAGGCACAGCTGCAGAAAGGTGACACGCTGGCACAGCACCAGGACAATTCGATACCGCTCTACGCCTGCTTTCGAATTAGCATGAGGCCAAATCGAAAAAACTCCCCCAGCAATATGTGTGACTGTCAGATGTTGTGTGATAAAGGCAATTTGCACTTCTCGGCCATCGCAGCAATTTAAGGGTAATGTATATTTTCTACATGAATTTTTATCAATGACATTGTCAGCACGGACGTGGGTCTGCAACACAATCTCTGTCTCACCTTTCACACACACACACACACACACACACACACACACACACACACACACACACACACACACACACACACACACACACACACACACACACACACACACACACACACACCGAATCACATATATGGTGAAGGCTTGTCCACATGTCTTATATTCATGCAGAGATTGACGGATACAATTGCATGCACATGCAATCCTGTTTCTCCAGCTTAATTTGAAGGCACTCAAGGGTCAAGGATTTCTTTCGATCAAAAACTAAGACTTCTGACAAGGGGAACGTCTTTATCCTCCGTCATGAAAACAATCTGCAAATTATTTGAATTAAAAGTGAAGGAACTGCAGGAACATCTGGGAGCTGACTGCTGGCAAGTTTTCCTTCTGAGCCAAACTTCTCTCTCTACACGGATGAGAAAATAATAAGTGGAGTGCTGAATTTGTGTCAGCGAGGCTCAGGAAAATAAGATATCATGTCTTGCTGTCGGTTTGATGTCAGGCTCTCGGAGTCGTACCCGAATGCCTCATCCCGTTGAGGCTCCAACGGAGGCCGCCAGAGCGTGGGGGTTCAGCCAGGATTCATATCTACAGCCACTAACCAGCTCTTAATTCCCTCTCTTCATCAGCTGTGTCTCTCTATTTACCTCTAATTTACCCCCCTCTCCTTTGCCTTCCCTGAGTTCCCATCGAGTTGTGTAACACAGTGCTCTCAGCGCTGAGCGACGTCTCCTTTAGTCTATGTTCCTCGGCAGAGCCAAGCCAAGCCAAACCCGCGGGACGGCCTCGCCCAGTCCCAGCGTCCCTCAGATCTCCAGCTAGACACTTTGTTTGCGTCTTCATCAAAATCGCTGTCAATGGACTGATTTGCGATCGGGAACATGTGCTTCAGTCCACCACATTTTACTGGTCAAGAGTAATCGGCAGAGGTGGCAGAAGAAAATTAACGACGAGTTTTTTCGTTCCAGTGCGAGATGTAGCCGACCACATGTGAAACAGCCTCTCACATACAAATGAAAATGAACTCTGTGTACTGTGGTTAAGTTTAGCTGCTGGCATTTTCTGGATTTGGAAAAAAGAAAGCTTGAAATGCAATCATTTAGGAATGGTCCTGCGACCATCTGGATACTGATTACATTGATGTAGTGGTCTGTGTTTAAAGTGTTTAAAAGCCTATTTATTTTTTCTTTGTAATTGAGTAGCATATTGAATTAAATAGGGGCTCTGTTGATTTTACATGTCAGAGTCAGTTTATAAGTCATTAAGAGTACAACTCAGCCTGTGAAAACAGTTGTACGCAGTACTGTAAATGTCTTTTGTGGCTCTGGAGGAGCGTTTTCAGTGCCTGAGAAAATAACTCAAGCGCCATCACTTGAGTGTTCTTGTTGTGGAACTTGGAGACTACAAGTTTTTAACAGAAAGTCTCAATTACAGACCTGGTGTACGGAGTTTGACAGGCATAGGCTTTACAGGCTTTTCCACTCTGGGAATTTTAAAAGATCAAGTTGCATTATGGGAAGTGTAGGATCCAATGTTTTGGAGTTATAGACTCAAAGTTTGTTTATGTTAATGTGTACTGTAAGAAGGTAATCAGTGACCGAGCACATAACACAACTGCCTTTTTCTTAAATTAGTGAAAATTTTCTACAGCAGAGCGAATAACGGTAAAGCTTATTAATCAAGTTGCTTCAAATGTAAAAAAAGATAATTATAAGAGAAATACACTAATTGAAAGCAATCTCCCTCTAATATATTTAATCATAAACTTGTGTATTCATGCAAACAATACTTTTAGTTAGATTTTGAAAACCACAAGTTGCTTTCCAATTTCTGTTACAGAAGTTGTTGCTGGGTTTTTCCTACTTCTTCAAGCAAAAATATTTCCACAGGGTCTGCTCAAAATGTCTCTCTGAAGAAGAGATGATGAACAGAGCACAGCTAAATGCCAGTGTGGTAAAAACGAAATTAAATTTTCAATAATGACTTCCTACTCATTATGCATCATTGTCAAACCCACAGCCTGTGTGTCTAATAAGATAACATTGTGATTATACAACGGTTTGTGCAGCCAATAGTGGTTAACTAGCAGTAAACACGCTAACCTCGCAGGTCATAATCACTTCGACTGTCCATTTTTTGGGAGACTGACCTCCCATATAAAACAACCCCATAGCTCATTTCTGCCCGCAGCTTATTACGACCCCAGTTACATTTTATTTTTAAGCGACAGAAGGCAGCAGAGAGTTGGCTTGATATTTTGGGCCATTCACACTGATCATGATATCTTTCTATATAAGAAAGGTAACAGGTATAAACTGCTGGGATTACTTAAGAGGAAAGATGTTACCACCGCCCCCCTAATGGTCAAAAAGATGCCAGATTGTCGCTACTTACGTCGGAGGAAAATGTTCTGAAAAGTTGACAAGTGTAAATCCATTTAAAAAAAAGTCAGGAAATCCGGATCAAATGTTCTGGCTTAGTGACTTTTTTTTTTTTTCTTTACTCACAGCAGCCATATTGTAGTCAATGCAGTCTGTATTTTCTCCGCTGTGACTCTCGGTCCCTCTCTGATTTCTTCATTTACTTCATTCCTCTGAAACTACCCTTCCGCAGCATCCACATTGTAACCGGACGCCTGCCAAGTTTACATGCCGTCACAAACCAACTAATCTCCACACGCTCACAACTGAATTGTTTTTCTCACTTGAGCTTTTAGCTTAACCACAGTCTGCTGACAGATGTTCATATGTCTGTCAATATGTCACCCAAGGCTGCAAGAACAGCACGTTCCTTTATAAAAAGCTATTCCGATTCCTTGGTTGACCAAGGCCACGTATAGACTTGTGTACGATGTACTGATCCTGACCTCTTGGATGGCCTGGATTGATCATGTCTTAAAAACTGCTTGCACTCCTCATTTACTGAAATCGAAACCAAGCTGTTCAGCATCTTTTTTTTTCCCCCCACAAACACAAGACATGCATCACTGCGCAAACCAATACTATTTAAATGAAAAAGAAGAGAGTAAAGTCATTTTCATTTCCTGTCTCGTGCCATGTACTGCCCAGATAGATCTGCCATGTTATGTGTCAGATGAGATAACCAGAAAGCCTGCTCTGACATCTGCATTTGGGATAAGTCAACGCACTGCTTCGCATGCATCGGAACAGAAACAGCAAGCATGAACCAGGATTTCTGTTGTGGGTTATCTTAAGATGCACTATTTATTGTGCTCAGATGCATGCTTTTGTAGAAGGGGAAGAATTTGGTGCACCACTTGCAGGAACGAGAGACTTATTTCTTTTCCTTAAGCTGGGAAAACGATTTGAGGTCATTTTCCAACCAAAACTAGTAGATAAGATATTAATACATTTTCTTGACACAGTATGGCTACATACATGTTCGTGAAAATCCACTCAACATAGAAAGACAGGCACAATTCAATCCAGGTTTCCTTAATTGAAACTCTCTCCCCAAGCTCCCTGATTAATTTATGCTCTGAATGTGATCTAAATTGACCCATCCAGCCGCAAGGTATACAAGTAGCCTTCCGACTACAGCAGACTGGTATGTCATTAGAGTCCTGCTGTGATTGTGGCCCCAATATTTCATACAGTGGGTATGAGTGACTATCAGGTGACTCCCACTACAGAGCAGAGGGAATATGAAGGGATCTCTCATCAGCGGTAAACAAGCTTGCCGCCCGGCCCCCCTCCGGCTTTCAGCAGACGCCTTGGAGAATTAAGCGGCATAAATTGACCAGACTTTGACTGCGACCACTACAACTGCCCCCTCCCCTCCATTCAGCCCTCTCGTCTGCTTTCTCTCTCTTCTGCAGAATGCGTGTATTTCACTTGCTGCCTCACGGTCATTCTCTCTCTACTAAATGATACTAGGTCATGATACCAACTGAAAATGCCTCGTCCGCCTCTGCAAGACTTTCTTCAAGGATCAAATGTCATTCATACTTCTCACTTTATTAAATAGGATATGTGTAACAGTTTTCTTGAAATGAAGACCACATTTCCCATAAATTCAAGATTTTTCAATTCCAGTGGGGTTTCACTGCTGAAAAGCAAGAGCAAGGATACAGTCTAATAACAAGAAATATCCAGCCTCATGCCAAACCATTGCAGCATACTGGAACTGGAATAGAGTTGTTTATTATCCAGCCGCATAAAACCAGTTTCTTTTTTGTGCTGTACAGCAACGTTGCAGATTTTTCACCAAATACAACATAATGACCAGACAAGAAGGTTAGTATTGGACAATTCTCCAAAACCTCCAAAGATGATGCTCACCTACAGTGTTTTTATTGTCTAATGCCAGTTTTTGTCCCTTTCTACAATGCTGGTGTAGCCCAGCAATGGTATAGTGAAGATTAGCGAAAAATCTACATGCTGGCAAATGTATGGTTAGGGTTAGACAAGTCAAATATGTGGTGAAATATATAGAAAATATAGATCTGTACAATCATCAATAGAAGTATACATGTGCATTCTTTTCATCATATATATTATAGTTCAGTTTTATAAATCTCAATCATTGTAAAACTGGGTCCAGGATGGGCTGAGATGAGAATATTGTTTTATTATTAGATTATGTCTCTCAACTTAATTTTCACCTCCACACTATCATATGACCCTCTTATTACTCCCTGCTCTGGTGCGTAGTATCCATGAAGTCAGCATCGTTTATACAGCTGGTCCCTGGTTAGGGTCAGGGTGTGTTTAGGGTTAGGCAGCTAAAACACTTGGTTAAGGTTAGGTAAAGATCAGGGTAACAGTTAACATTACTTGAAGGTCTGTAATGGGACACAAACTTGAGTCTCCTACATTCAATTCAATTCTATTTTATTTATACAGTGTAAAACAATGACAGGTTATCTCAGGGGACTTTTTCATTTAGAGCAGGTCTAGACTAGACTCTTTATAGTTATTATTTACAGGGACCCAACGTTTCCCCCATGAGCAAACACTTGGCGACAGCAGCAACAGGTAGAAGCGTTGAACAGATCCCGGCTCATGGTTGGGGGGGGGGGGGGGGGGTCTGCCTCGACCGGCTTGGTTGAGAGAGAGAGAGAGACACACACAATGAGAGAGAGAGCGAGTGCGGGGAAAGTTGAACTGGCCCATCTGCTACCTCAACCTCCACACAGTGCATCCCGCTCTGGCACAGAACACACGATATAAATGGTGATGTGCCGATTTTGGACCCAAGCCTTGGGGATACAGGGGGATGCTGAATGTACAGTGGTCCAACAAAAGTAATCTGCTTATTATTCACTGATGTTAAAATGATACAGGTCTATTAATAGCCGGAGCACATACAAGACTCTACCTTTCCATCTGTGACTTATTCCACGGTCGTCCCTTTGGAAACACATCTGTAAAACTTCCCATAAGGAATTTAGCTTTTTAGAAAAATAAGTTCTAGCTTTTTTTTTTTTTTTTTTTTTTTACCCTTTACACACAATAGCTCATCTCTTCAATTTTACCCCTGTAACTTAGGAGTCGACTCTTGTCACTTCCAAGGCTCATATTATAGCTCCGCGTCTGACTGCACGGCTCGCGATGCACCAGATCTGGCTTCTATAAAGACATAGGATAAGATTACAGCTAAATCAGTCTTGTGGCTTTTCTCTGGGAAAACGTATGAAGTCCTAAAACTCCCCCAGTTATGAGTGGCCCCACTAGGGCTGCAGTGGAAGGTTCCCAAAAGGAGTAAGGAGAGAAACATGATATAAGTGTCACTGATCCTCAAAATAATAAGGCACCGACAGCGTGGAATGATAGCATGATAACTCATGGAGGCTTCTTAAATCCTGCGCAGGTACATGACCCTCGCTTTGTAAAGAAGTCATTTTCCATGATATATACCTCCCTAATTCATCTGGCACATGCTTTGTTTTTCTCCTCTCCCCAACTCTTTCCTTTTGATGAAAAGTGGAATTATTTGCACTGTCGCACACATGGTTTTGGATCTATAGCGATCCTGTCAGGCTATATTTCATTCAATACAAGTCATGGATAAAAAGGATTGAAGCCCCAGTACGTTAAATGAAATGAAGAAGCAGCAGTGCCACTGTTGGTTTACATGAAATCAATTTTGGGAGTAGCAGGGTTCCAATTGGCTGTTCGTGAAATCAATCACCGAGCGACAGACGATTTTCATTAGCCTACCACGAATCTCTCCACAGTTGCCGGGTAAAAGAAAAAAATAACATGTTTGCAAAGAACATTAAACACGAGCGAAGTTAGGTGCAGATGTCTGTATATATTTAGTCTATCAGCCAAGGTCCTCCTACGATTTCACATCAAAGCAGAGAACAGGGAGCCAAAAGTAACAGTTTCACTTCTCCTTGATCAGCATGCGATAGCTGTTTATTGGCTTTGGAAGTCAAGTGAGAGTCAGGATCAATCCACCGTCAGAGTCCGCTGGGGAATGAGGTGTGATTTTATTGAATCAACATGGAAGTGAGTTCTGTGACGGGCCAGTCAGTGCCTATCAACTCATCCACTGAAACCTTTTCATTTCAAACACTGACTTTTTTTCTTATACGTGTCTGACCTCATACATGATTGCTCATGTACCCATAGAGGAGTTTAACTATATGGCTCTTTGGATTTCAGGATGGGTGGATTTGTCTGCAGATTTTAATTCCACTGACCACAGTATTCTGGTTGGCCAGCTACATCACTGGGTATATTATTTTATTTTTCTCTTCGAATGATTTTGGGTAGTGTTTCATTTGAGGACTAGACATTTGTGTATTCACAATAGATATCATTTTCAGTGGAGAGTGCCATTGGATTAATGTTGCTAGTTTAGTGAGTTTCTTAAAGTCCATTATAGTGTGTCTGTTAGCCTTAAAAGTTTAAACTGCAGCAGTGTATGAAGGCTGGTGTTAGATGCTTTGCTGCCACAGAGGAAATAAATTCCTGTGGAGTGAATACAAATCAAAAGTGCCACCTGATTTCAGGGTCATTGTTTAATCTGGCCAATATGGTACTTACTGAGCAAAACATGCTTTGTTTCCATTGGTAATGGTGTGTCACGTCCTTTGTAAATTTAGGATCACCCCTGGGATTCATTATGGAACCAGTTTTGTTTTCATTTCAGCCACCTACGTACAGAAAGTCTTGAATTCCAGTCCATTGAAATGATGAAAATGCACAGAAATATGTACATGCTAAACCTGTCAGCTGTTTAAAAGACATTTTTAAAAAAGGATTTTTTGTCTGGCTAAACTCAAACCATCTGGAACAAGAAATCCATACTTGGTCCACTTTCAAAAATGATAAAGTTCCTATCGGAATTGCAGATAACTTTATGTCAGGACAAACCAGGAGTGTCTTCCAAAAATCAATATAATCTTTATCATCCCACTGAAAACCTTATCTTATATTATCTTATCTTATATCTTATATTTTTTCAAATGTCCTTCTTTCATTTTAAAGGACCAGTGTGTAGGATTTATTGGCAAATCTAGCATTGAGGTTGAAGAATGCAACCAACTGAATTGCTCATTCTAAATCAAACAAACACAAGGATTCTTAGCTTCAGGTGATCATACTGCAATGAAAAACAATTATGAATATTACATTCCATTTCTGTAAAAGGTCCTCCTAAATCCTACACATTGGTCCTTTAACATGCACGTATATGAACTATCAAACAGCTAACAAATGGTTATAACGTAAGAGTCCTTAATAGGACTAGTGGCTGCTGATGGGTTGAACCAGTGGCGCTGTGGTAAAACCACTAAACCACTCTCCGGTCCCAGCTCCCAGACCACAAAGTACATGCTTCATTCAGCTTCTCGTAGGACGCAACATGCTTCTAAAGGCATGTTACACTCAAACAAATGACAGATACAGTAGATGTGGCTATAAAATATTGTATTCTAGTTTTTTTCTCTGAGTTTTTTTTTTATTTTAAGAAAAATACAGTATAATCAGCATAATCTTACATGAGGATAACACATGTTTGGAACAACTGCAGAAGTTGTAGACATTTCCAGTAATTAATTCAAGAACTGAGACCTGAGTTCGTTTTTTGTTTTTTTTTATCATTTTGTCGGTTCCACCCATGATTACTACTCCATACCTATATTTCGCATTTACCAAACTTTCAGTAGTTGCTTCACAGTGGCCTGAAGGTTAGGTTACCTAAGCATGCTGGGAAAGTCTGGGTTCCTCCTGTACTGCTGCTCCCACACTAACATTACACTCTGTATCATATCACTTGCCACTCTGAGGCAAAGAAAAAACATCAGGGATACTATTTAGCATTATATTTCCAGGACATTCATTAGGGCAGTGCAGGATGTAACTCACTGTCCCTCACCAGCCAACCTCCACTATGAACCAGTGAACACTCATGTATACACACACAGACTGTATGTTAGAGTACAGCTGGTAACAATCAGCATGGACCAGGACTTAATGAGGCTTTGACATAAGAGCTATGTCGTCCTGCAGACATGCACTCCTACCTGGGCCAGACAGTGAAGCAACATTATCTATTCTGGATTTATGATGAGACATAATTTGTTACTGTCTAATAAAAACACTGCATTTTCCAAGAGGTCAGATTTTAAAGCTAATATGTGTAGTAAATATTAACATCAGTTAATCGGTCAAATTACCTGTAACATTTGGATATACAGACAAACACATGAGATTGCGGCAGAGATGATCTATGAGACATTTTGTTAGTGCTAGTATTCTTTAAGCATTAAGACTCCATTTCCCATTAATCCCCTTTTTATTTCCTATTGGATGGGATGTTGCAACTTGTCCACAGTAGGAACATTTTTTTTTTTTTTTGCAGTATCCTTTTTGTAAAGCAATACATCAGATCTCCTAAAGACAACTCAAGTCTTGCAGCACACAACATAAGATGCAACAACAAGCTGACAATCCTCTCTGAGGAGGTTTCAGTGGCCGGGGTTTCACTTTTGTTGCTCATTATAAATAATGCCTGTGTAAAAACGGACTGAGGGGCTTTTGTTGCTCTTTTGGTAGCTACGGAGACACAAGTGTTTCATGCAGTTGCTTTTTTCTTGTCTATATACAGAAAAATATCAGTGCAGCCAAGATCTACTCTGATCTGCCAATGCCTAAAAAAAGCACATGTAACCATGGCAATTCATTTGCTGGAGTTGAACTAATGTCTGAAAATGTGATTTATGGATGTCGCAACGCTTGATTTACTGCACAGTAGCAGTTTTGAGGCTTCAAGCAAATATTTTGAATGTTTATTTAACATTTATTCAGGTTTTCCAGTCTTGTTGGATGAAGGATATTTTTTGGGAGAGACCTGTCCAAGTCAGATTAATGGCTGGTTAAGTACATTGGCTGCAGTAACATATGCCGTCGTATCAGGACCATGGAGATAAAGAAGGAGCTGAGGTGTTTAGTAAAGCCCAGGCTTCATTACAGCTCTCACATATGGTCCAAACTAATCACCAGACCAGAAGGTTGATGTCAGATGCGTCTGCAAAACACCAGATCAAGTTTTTTGATTATGTTCTTTTTTTTAATTTTTTTTTCCAGGTCCAATGGCAATGTTTTTACAATTCCCTCTTTCTGGACTAGCTAAACCTGGCAGTATTGCATTGCTAAGGTTAGAGGCAGATCATGGTCATGACAAAACCTCTATGGATAAATTATGGTTAAGGTTAGGGTAAGATTGCAGTTACTACTTTCATCTTTGGCACTGAAAATTGCTAACAAGCTTTGGGCTGTTACAGAAATAAAGAGATTATAGGTGCAAGCAGGAAAGATGAGGCAAAAGTAGACTGGACTCACGAGGAACAGAAATTTCTGAGGACCTCATTACTGTAAGAGTGATACTGTAGTTCGAAAGGAATCAAATGAGGCAAAGCAACCCGGTCTCCTAGGGTGAGAGTGACCACTCTGAGATTAGCAGCAGCACCTTGGATGTGAACAAGGTATTTTCTCCACTTGCAGAAAACTATATGTTGTTGGAATCTCTGCAAAACAGCATTTAAATTTATGATTAAAGTTGTCGGTCACCAGTATACTGGTGTGAACAGGACCTCATATTCAGCAACATCTTTAGGTCTAAAGGTTTAGAGGTTTAAGAGGAAAGTGTAGCACGGCAGAGGATTAGAGATACTCAGAAGAAGAGACAAAAAAAATACAACACAGGCATTTCTGTGTTGTTCTTTTGTCACTTGACATAAAGTGATGTATCCCTCCTACAAAACCCAGGTGTGATCACTCAGTGGTCTGATGAGTTCTGCTGGGCTTCAGGAAAAGCTCTCGACATGAGAGAGATTAATTAGTTAAACTGGGGCAGACATCAGTCTTCTAACAAGTCTCTGTGCTGTCGCCAGGGACGGGGGGGAGGGCAAGGGGGAGGAGTGGGATGAACAAGTGTGCTGAGGCCGCGAGGATCTGAGCAGTTAAGTTTCATTTGTCTATGCTTTTTCCGTCTCTTTTCATGCCAGTACCTGGTGGGTTTTTACAATGGAACACTGGAGAAAACAGGATTGTTTAGAGGATGAGGAAAGGAAGGAGGATGCAAGGGAAGGAGGGAGGATCTGAAGCTCATCCTTCACTCTTATCTGGACACGGAGGGCTGTCGGGTCAAGTGCACAACCTTCCTGGTGCCACACTAATGATGGTCCCCTCCTTCCTCTGGGCCACAAGGTCAAGTCTCCCAACCCACTCCACTTTATCATCCCCAAGCAGAACCCTGCAGCTCTGACAGTCCTCACCATGGGTTTTAAAAATTATTTTATTGCTCTGGCAACAGTCCAGTTTGCATTCTTAAGCTTTCTCAGTGCCATGAGAAAATGCAGCAAAATACCTTCAGCTCAGATGGGAAATGTTGGCTGCATCTGCATGTTTCTTTCGTCAAAGACAAGCGTTTCCCATCCACACTGTAGCATTTTCTCAAAGAAAAGTGGATACTCCTCTTTTGTTCTACTTTAAGGCCCTCCACTGAGGTAATTAGAGGTTCAGGGTCTTGCTTAAGGGCACCTCAGGAATAATTTCTATGAAAAGGTAACCACACATTTCCCGGAGGATGCTGCTAATAGTTGCAACTGGAAGGACTGATAAGCAGAAAACACTGTTATTGGCCAGAGCAGTCAGCTATAGAGACACTCCAGATGTTTTACTTTGATTTTCTACAGACTCGGATGGTGCAATTTCTGTGTGTCTGTCTGTCAAGTTAATGAGTGTGTGTTTGTGTGTGGGCATATGCATTAGGGGTGTAACACCAACTTTATCTGTACCTATATACATGGGCATGGCCTGCACCATAAATTGTTAGAAATTTTCTACTCTGCTTCATTGTCTGCATTTCTATTGATATTTATGCCCCTTGTTCATATGACTATAAGCTGCCAACAAAATAATCAGATGTTTTGATGTAGCTGAATTTAAAAAATGACAGGGAATGATTTGTCGTTGAACCCAAAAGCAAAGTCTAAACTGAGTCTAAATAAAAACTATAACTGTAACTGTAAGTATATGAAATTAAAAAAAGGGGGCACTGACTAAAAACAGGCCATAACAACTTGTGTTTTTGTTTTGTTTTTATATTTGATGTGCATGCATATGGGATGACATCCAGATGAAAACTAAATTGGTCTGAAATGTCTATGATAATAAACCAAGAAAAGCTAAGAAAAGTCTGAAAGCTCTCTTGGCCACTTTTCATGAACTTGAGTGAGTCGGTCCCTCGCCTCAGCTCATCAGTTTCCTGTCTTCTGTCATTTCACGTAAGTCGCTTCACCTACAGAGCATAACATACAATACCCCTGTGCAACATCAGTAAAGCTTTATGTGACACTGCACAATCAATCTGGTTAAAATGTATGAAAAGATGCCGAGACCGAACCTTTGAGACGATCCCTGACTTCAGCTGACCAGTTTCCATCTAATGTCAAGTTAGGCAGGCGAGTTTTAGGGCTTCAGTACCTGATCAGGGGGTAAAAATAACACCTGTCAAACATCAAGAAAGAATTATCCTTCATTGACCAACTAATGATAAAGCGCCGATGAAAAGTTATTGAGGATAACTGAGTATATGAACATCAAACTATAAACTATCTACAAATCTGTGTTTTTAGTCTACAGCCTAGTTGTTTGAATTCTAGCAAACCCACTGTATCTAAGTGTAAAGCTGTACTGTGTGACCTTCGCTTCACAGGGGGACTTGTGAAAATGAAGTCCAAGATTTCAAAACCACGTTTCATGTCTATAATTATTAAAATCAATGTTTTCTAACAGTTACTTCATGTTCTTCTACAGCTGAATGAGCAGCAGAGGAGCTGAGAGTGACATCTGTTAAGCCTTAGAGCTGGAAAGCCAAAAATAAAGTTATTGGGTTGGGCCCCCTTTGCTGCATTTACAGAAATCAGCTGGAGGACAAATGGTGAGATTCCTACTCGGTGGGATGCCATGAAAAACCATGCACACATACAGCACATACATACACACAAGGGTATAGGCAGACACACCTCTACTGTATGTGCAATCGCTGACAAGCACACTACACACAGATGCATGCACACAATGGAGGCAGAAAGCCTCATTATATGGTTGGATTAAACAGAAACATTGTGTTGGAGCAAACATCAAGGCCTCGATTTTTATCTTTGGACAGGAAGAGATGACAAAACCTCAAAGGCAAAACTGATCCTCAATCAGCTCTCGAGTCTGAATCTCCTCACTCGTGGGATATTTAATGGCAGCCTTATCTTAAACTGTAGATGACATTGTTTCAGTCACTTCGCTTCTTCCCTCAGATTTACATCGTTTTTGAATTGTCAGCGAGGGAATTGCTAACTCTGAAGCAGGAAGCATCTTTCTGCTCTGACAAAGATGGATTTGCTCTATTCTCCCTCCCTGTCGTCCTCCACACAAAGCCGCGGCTTCGTAACTAATCGGCTGCTAAATCACCTGAATTTTAGTGACATCTGATGCACTGCCTGCTCATCAGGAGCTCATACCTGAACGGCAGCGGAATAACAAAGAGGTTAGTTAAGTCACCGAATTGCTCCCCTATTGAAATCGCACCGAATCTTTGTCTGGATAAGAGCATCAGATAAATCCCTGAAACTAGAGTCAGAACAGAAACCAACTCTGACATGGATGAGGACTCAAAGCCGAATCAGAGTCTGATTTCAATATACAACAAAGTTCAGCCGTCCAGGTCAGCCAAGTTCGAGCAATCACAGATGAATCTGAGAAGGAATCGCAAGGATTTGGTTTTAGAGAACAAAGGCATCCTACCTCGCACGCTAACAGCTAACAGGATTTTTTGAAAACCAAAAAAATATCTCCCTCCCTTTAAATGTTTCTTTAAAAAAAAATAAAAAAATTCACAGTATAGTACGGATGTAGAAAAACTTGGGTGGTAAAAGGCTTGCAAGAAATGACCTGAGTGGGTTTGATTACTGTGTCACTAACAATGTTGACCCGGGGAGTGACTGGTCACCAGCAGGGTGGGGTGGGAGGGCACCGTGTTTATATCTGCCTGTTATAAAATCATTACAAGAAAAAGGGATTTAAAAAAAAGGAAGATTTTGATCATTCTTTTGTGAATTGGTCTCTTCCAAGTCTCCGAACATTACAGAAGTGCAGTACTGAATCGCCGGAGGGCACGTTTCAGGACGTGAACCGGTATCAGATGGAATGGTTGTTCCTTGGCAGATAAACACTGAAACCAAAAATTCACATCTAAAGGATCTACATCATAGCAGCAAACTAAATGCCTTCAAACAGCCCTTCCTCTCTAAATGTCCCCCCTTTCAAATCACTTCATCTTCTCTCCCTCTCTCCAGTCCTCCAGGATGGTTTGATTCATGTACGTCTCCTCGTATCACAGAGAGAAATCCCCTGTAGTCCTGCATTAGGTTGAGTTGCCACGTATGCAAAAAAAAAAAAAAAAAAAAAAATCTGAATTATAAATAAAAGGTAATGATGCTATTATCATGCTCTCTTACTATCCTGAGCGCCGCGCCTCACCTTTCTATTTGAATAATGATTTATAATCATATTAGTTCTCTCCGGAGCCCTGCTCTGGAAAAGTAAAAAGCTATTATCCAGTTGTCAGCTTCCAGGAGACGCCGTGGGAGATGAAGCAGCGATGCCGACACGCGCACAAACTGCTGCTACACACACTCGGTACGCACACGCTTGTGCGAGTGGAAACACACTAAGGGGATGCATATATGCACATGCAGAGCCATTCTGCGGCGCGCACACACATTCACCAGTGCAAATCCATATTAGCCTGCACATGCACGCACATTCTTGCACGGACACTCACATGCATAGACTTTTTTTTTTTTTTTCCCCCTTCTCAGCAAGTAGAAAGAAGAAAAAAAAAAAAAAAACAAAACCTCAGCGATTTGAAGCACAAATGCTGCTTGGAAATTGTTGTGTTTGTTTAACCCTGCTGGGAGCACCAGGTGGGTGGGGTTTACCGCAGAAGAATCACTTGTCAGTCACTGATTGAGTGCGCAGCAATGACTTCAAAACATGCTTCTGTATCTGAGCTCAAATTTAGCATTAAAATGGGCTTAAAGAGAGACAATAAAATTCCTTTGAGGCCATCTAAGCAAGGATGTGGTTTAGAATTTGTGTTTATAAAAAGATCTGACTCCTCCAATTCCGCCAGTTGTTAACATAATTATTAGGGACATACTTATTTTTCCAACCCACGAACTTGGGCATAAGGAAATGAGGGAGAATTTTTTTTTTTTTATTATAAGATATTAGATAGTAACAATGTTTGAGTCTCCAATTTAAAAGACATTAAAATATAAAACAGACATACAAGACAGACTTCACTGTAATAGACACAGAGACATATATAACTGGAGAGAAAATAAGATATCATGCATCACTGATCAATACTGTCACCTGCTCGGCCTAATCCTCAAACACATTTAGAAAGAACATGATGGCTGGTTTCTATCAGACGTGATCTGAGAAATAGGATTGTGTTTACATTGAGCATTAAAAAATAATTTTGGTTGCGAGGCCACGGAACCAGTTTGTCTTTAAAACCATTTCGTATGTTTCATTGATATCGAAAAAAAACCCAAACAAACCAAAAAACTGTTTGGAGTACCAGCCTGGTTTGAGTGACTTTCACATGTGGGTCTGCGTTTTTGTGTGCCACTGTAGACATGTAAAGCTACGTGCTGATCTACATTAGACATTCTTTGATACTATGGGTCACTGCTGTTGTGATACAAGCATCTCTTGGAGGCAGCTACTGATGGAGGAAGAAATAATGCAGCCACATATGTGAGCAGAAAGGCCAAGCGCTCTACCACTCTAGAAAACAATCCAAGTTTGCCATGTTGTCCTGCTAGTTTGAGCTAGCTACCAAGATCATCTGCTTTTTGGTAATTGGACTACGTTTAAATTTGTTGGAGCACTGACAACAGCAACAGCAGTGGATTCTGTGTTGTTGTTCTTGTGGACCTGTTTTATCGAAGGGTGCTGTGTCAAAATTTAGCCATAAGTTAATTATTTATGTTTTTTTCTGTTCTCATGTGGAACATATTAATAAATAAATCTGTTAAATCACATTACAATAGATTAACCGCACTTGGTATTTTTGGGTTTCTGCATGAGCAAATAATAAAGTTGCCATGTGCATGAAGGTAACAGGAAACATGATGTACAGAAAGTGGGTCATGGGTGAGGGGGTGGGGGTGGGGGCCCTAACTGGTTAATCTAGGCATGATAGCTATTTTATTCCCCTCCTATAACTACAGCAAGTTGGAAAGACAGTAAACCTTCCTACATTTCATAGATCATGACTTCAACTATGCAAATGAGACTCATTTTCCATACTTAAGAGCTGCATTTTATATTTATATATAACACAACTTTTGGAATCTCCCACAAAACAGTCAAAACAGTAAGATTAATAAACTTTTAATATTTAACATTTTCCCTGCTCTGTTATATGTATTTCCTTTCTCATTTATTTCCTCTTATTTATGTATTCACTAATTAATTAAATGAAACTAAACTAAATGAACTAAATTACTACATGTTAAAGAGACTTTATACCGAAAATAATCTAGCATTTTGTCCTTTAGGAGAGGAATGAATGTTTTTTTTATCGTGAATTTTCCATGGCATATTCAAATCAAACCACAACAAAAGCAATAATATAATTAATGTAATTCTGATGTATATGGAAAGGAAATGCATATAACAATGTGTGTTGTATTCTACTCTATTTCTTTTCCTTTATTTGATTTCCTTGTATTTAGGCATTGTAAAACTTCCATAGCCAGATGCTTTTCCTAGGAAAGGAAAATCCTCAAGCTTTGAGGAAATGATTATAGGTTGGAGAACCATTCTGTTATAAATCAACTAGATACAAAATGGGCTTTTATTTACAAGGAAATAATGATGGGATTCTTTTAACCACCAGTCAATTTAAAATTGATCTGTGAGAGTGATCTCGATATCAGACAGGTCAGGTATCTGGATCAATTTTCACACTATCTGAAACAAAATCTCCTCGAGAATGAGACAAGGCTCCTAAATAGGTAACATCCATAAAAACGTCAAGCAGCGTGGTTTTTGGTTCCAGTGTTAACCGAAGGAACAGGAACGCTGGAGGACGGGACGATGTGAGATCTCTTTAGAGTCTATTTCAGGGCATGAGATCTGAGACAGTGGCACACACATATATAAATATAAACACCCTTTTCCTCTGTAACGATTCATCTATCAATCTCTAACAGGCTAAACCCACGCGCGCGCGCGCACACACACACACACACACACACACACACACACACACACACACACACACACACACACACACACACACACACACACATACTTGTTTTTCTAATGTTAGAGGGCCCCCCTTTTTTTACCCTTTAGTGGGATCTCAGGCAAGACAAAAAAAATTACTAATCCCAAATATCAACATTCACAACTTTGGGTCCACTCACACACATTAATATTTCTAGTTTACCAAAGTTACTATCTAAAGACATTAATGTTCTATTAGTTATCTCGGTCACTGCCGTGTTTGACCTAAACTTAAGAAAGATCATCATTAGGTAGACAGGCAGTAATATGGTTCTCAAATAATGACCTCATTTTGGGGTGACGGCGTTCTTTCTGGGGCTAACCAAAACATTTAATGAAAAAAAAAGAACCTTTACAGGGACAACATAAGGAAAACTTGATTAAACCTTTGTATGTGGATGTATATCCCACATATGAAATGGATTCTTGCATTATGAAATTACGTAAAATACATGACATGTGTAGCTGTATCCCTTTCAGCTTTGTGTTATTTAGTTCTGCAGTAAAATAATTTACAAGAATCCATTTCATATGTCTGAGACTTTAGAGAATATAAAAAATCTCAAGTACTACAGCCCTTTTGGGTCCTCCCTCTAGCCTAGTGCTACTATCCCTGTTCGGTGAAGAACTTTTGAACAGTAATATAATGTCAAAGCAGTCACAGCATCTACATGGTCAACAACATAGAACTAATGCATGAGAACTGCAGAAATGATGAGGGAGTGAAGTAGATGCAGGTGAGCTGCCTAGCTGTTTGCCTCTGTTAACAGAGACTCCATAGTTTATTCACTGAACTGAACCGACAGGATAATTTATATCTAATGATTTAGGCCAAGGAACCTCACAAGCGGTAGAAAACTGAAATGTTTGGTATATATGAATGATAGAAATCTTTTCTATCTCAATTATCAAATTAAACACAAGAAGAGTGAGACAGAAGAGAGGGAGAGAGAAAATGAATGCTTCAATAAGGAGACCTAATGAAAGTTTGAATGTCAAATTTCTATCCATTTTGTCTAACACTCAGAAATATAATTTCTATTCACATGGCTTTATTGATCCATACTGATAGTTTAATCTAAATAATATTCAGGAAGTCAATTAACCATTTTAATCAATGGTCGAGTAAGGATTTGGATAATAAATGAGGGCTCTGGCCAAAAAACGGTTGTGAACCACTGTTGTAAACTCACCTCTCTTTTTGCTGACTTTCTATGGTTTTGGTTGTATGATGTGGAGGTACATTCTTGCATGGAGGGCACACTGACCTGACCTCATCCGTTCACTCAAATATACAAGACAGATAAAGCCACTTAAAATTTGAAGTAGCTGTTAGTAAAGTTTGCCTGATTATTATTTTGATCATGCACAACTTTTCTTGGCATAGTGACAGCAATCAGTTTGCAGTGATCAAGGGTATAGATTTTAAGAAAACAATATAATATATTGCATGTGTGTTCTTAAAATGAACAGATCAGAATTGAATCATCAATCTGCTTTGCTCTTCTAAACTCACCTCCTTATTTGCTGAACAATATGAGTTTAGAGTCATTTCACATTGTTTTAAAGCTCTACAATATAGTGGCAAACAGTGCAGGTTTAACTTCTGGAAAATGGATATAATATAGCTTCATTAAACTAGAAAACATCTGTAGATTGACTTAATTTTGATTGACAGGAGCACCTGACAGGTTACTATGGCTGAAAACCTGCTAAGGATACCCCAATCAACTGAATTCTCATCTGAAAAATACTGGAATTATTCTATTAACCATTCATGTATTCCTGAAAATAGTCAATAAGCAGGGAAGCTTGCAGACATTCATGCACATAATGCACATGCAGTGGTCAGAAATATTCATATGCAATAACTGAACATTCATAACCAATTAAAACCAATAAATCACACATACCTTCCATGTCCTCTTGCGAACACCCATCCATGTCCTCTTGCAGACACTCATCCATGTCAACAGTCTCTAAAATGGTAAATGATTGAATATGAATAAGTTGGAAACCTGAAACTGTTGTGATAACTGTGACAAGAGTATACAAACATACTACACAGACAGCTAAATTGGTTAACTAAAATTGTGTAGTTATAGTCAAACTATGTCCAAGATAAAACTTAACTTTTCATCAGTATCTTAATTGAATTGATAATTAATGATTTGGCTTTTTATAAATAAAATTGAATTTTTCATTCATAAAATAAAACACCAAGTTTAGCTGACCTTGTTGACTGTTTGACTTTTTCACTTTTTCTTACTTTTAAGTTCAATATACGAATTAGGTCCACTAGATATCACACTAAAGCATCAGTATCTCAGACTTAAGTATATGGGCAAGTTGGGCAAGTGTTGGGAAACATAGTAGGGATCAACAAAGCAATTCTCTTTCCTCAAACTGGTTCTGACTGGAAAACTTGCTTTTGCTCTGACTGCCTTTTCTCTGACTCGAAGACTTGATTCTGCTCTGACTCGATGACTTGCTTCTGATCTGACTGGACTCGAACTGGCTCTGAATGGAAGACTGGCTTCTGCTCTGACTAGCAATTTTTTCTTTTTTTTTTTTTCGGGGATAAATCCAAGGTGCTGTCACTGTCTGTACTTTCCACTTTGGGATTTGGAACATACTCATCTTCACTATCTATGCTTGAGTCATCTGATCCTACAAGACTCTGTTGAATCTTTAGAAGAAAAAAAAAAGTTAATAATTCAACTTCCATATTATAGTATTAAGTATCAACAACTGACTACACTCTTGACTGTCTACTGCATGTTGGGATAAAGAACATTCTATGGGGGCTGTGTGACATTCAGGCGCTTTCAGTCCAAGTGCATTTACAATGCACAGATATACTCTGAAGTTATTTTAGACTAAGGAACTAAAAACAAATGTAGAGTGAAGCCTAAAAACACACACCCTGGCATAAATCTAATTGTATATTTGAACAAATAATATTGAAAACAAAAAAGATGCTATTTAAGCGGTAGCACCACCAAAAATTAAAACACAGCTTGATAACAAAAACAGAATACATTGAGCAGTGCAAACACCAACATCAATCCAAAAAGTGACACTTCCAGACCATCAATAAATACATACTTTTCATTATGTTTGAATTGTGCAAAAATACCAACAGTGGAACTACATTGATGCTATGAAATTTTCTCATCATGGGTAGGATTTTTAACAATATGACGGACAATATGATATTGCACAACCATAATGCCTCATCTAAAAATTTGAATTTGTAATAACAAGAAGGAAGTAAAAAGGAGGTAAAAAAGGAGGCTTACAGGCCACTTCTGACATAGAAATGGAGGGGCCGTCTGTGCTGTCATCACTTGAATCAAAGAGAGCCTCAGAAAAATCTGGAACTCTATCCATCTGCAAGGTTTATAAAAATATGAAAAATATCAAGATATATTCATCCACTTTTGTTTGTACTGTATTAAAATAAATTACTGGAAAAGATTTTTGGGAGACAGCCCATCTACTAGTTATTACTATTCAGAGTGTCAAAGACCTACCAGAATGCTTTGATTGAAAACTGGAATGGTCTTTAATGAAATCCTTATCACTGGTTTGGTCCCAAAAATATCTGGTCTTCTATCCATCTACAAAAGGAGTTATGTCAAGGTATAGTTGTCCATTTTGATTACATTCTATTAAAATTAATCAAAAGGGATGGATTTCTTAAACAACTTGCCTATCAACATTTCACTGAAAATCAAAGTATCTGAGGCACACCAGAATGTTTAGTCAAACTTTGGTCTTTAATAGTCCTCATCAGTTTCATCGCTTTCGGAATAGTCCACTGACAGTAAACATCTAAATAGAATTTATTTAAAAAAAATAGTATGAGGAGGTAATTACTACTTAAGAAATTCACTTGTGTGAAAATTGTTTCTGAATTACCATTAGCAAAAACTTGAGAGCATTATATTTTCATAGAGCTATCAGAAAGTCTCACAACATATACAATTATATATCAGCTCAGGAAGTGCAACATTATGACTGTAATAACATGAATTTAGAAACTGTCAGGTGTTGCCCTAATGTTATAAACTCACTAACAGTCACATCTCTAACATCCAAAAATACGTGAGGGTGTGTGATGTCAACTGGACACTACCACATCACCCAATGAGTAAATCACCTGGAATTCAGATAAAATACAAGAACACATTAAGAACTGATAAAACATTAAGAACTGATAGAAATCATGTACTGTATTAGGGGATATTCACAAGTTAGAAAAGGATAGTTATAAACAGAAACGTATGAGTGTGTAACATCCTGAAAATTCAGATAAAATACAAGAACACATTAAGAACTGATAGAAATCATAAACTGTTTATGAAACAGCATTAGCTATCAGCAAGTCTCACAACATATAAGGTCACATCCACAGGGGGCCCCCAAACGTTTTTTAGAAACTTCACATCCACAGGGGGCCCCCAAACGTTTATAAGATCTAACATCCAAAAAATACGTGGTGATGTCAACTGGACACGATTTTCATAGAGTTAAATGAGAGGCTTGATTTACGGGGGCCCCCAAACGTTAGTCACATCACACGGGGCCCCCAAACGTTTATAAACTAGAACGTATGAGTGTGTAACATCCTGAAATTTTGATCTAACATCCAAAACATCCACGGGGGGCCCCCAAACGTTTATAAACTAGAAACGTATGAGTGTGTAACATCAAAATTTAACGGAGGGCCCCATGAAGTCAACAGATCTAACATCCAAAAATGTGAGGGCCCCATGAAGTCAACACTGTGTATATATATAATATTATCCAGTGTCAAAACACTGCAAACTCTGTAAGATACACTTCTTCTTCTTTTTTTTTCGCTTTTTTCCTTTTAGGGGGTCGCCACAGCGAAATCTCTTCTCCCTGTAACCTCTTCATTGTATGGCTCATCAGCTTTATTCAAATCTGCACTCTCTGTACACAATACTATTCTTTTGCAGCTCTGATTTAAGCTAACTGCATTTCATTGACTTTATACCTGTATTCGTGAAATGAAAATTTAATCTAATCTAATCTAATCTAAATAACACAGCATCATGTCCCTCCAGTTCAGAATATAATTACTGTATGTTCATAAAATGCAGTGAACTCTTAAAAAAACATTCAAACTCCCAAAAAGGTGCAGGAAAACGAAAAGTGCATGCCAATCAGTTGTTTAGTTGACCAATCGACAAACAAAAACAAATTTCACCGATAGGCCTGAAATGGTTGTCAATCGATTTTTAGCGCGCTAAAGCGGTTAATATATCAAGAAAATAAATATTGGTCTCTCAGTTGAACTCTAAAATTGTAACTGCCGCATTTAGTTCATCTTAACAAATGTTTTTAGAGGGTAACAGCACTGCCTCAGGGCTCTATATGTATAAATATCACATTTCAGTTAATATACATGTATTAAGATGATCTACTTCAGGAAGTGTGTATCCTCTGCTATACCAATGACTCAGCTGCAGGGGAGCCCAGAGGACACACACTTATACACACATTTCCAGTTTTGTTAAATAAAGGCAGGAGGCACATCAGAGTCTCCTGAGCTAGAATAAAGTGATAACCAGGTTCTTGGTGGGCTCCTTTGGTCCGGGCCCAACGTAGGGATAAAAACAAGTACACACACACACACACACACACACACACACACACACACACAAGCTTACAGACATCTAATCTGGTGAGATTTACATTTGCAGGCCTTGGCGGCTGGTGTCAGGGTGTCATGTCTGCTGAATGTGATCTTCCATGTCGAGAACATTATTATCCCTGCGAGGGATTTAATACAGGACAGAGCGAGGTGCCATCTTCAGCGGCCCGGTTAAACATGCAGGATGGTCCTGGAGCTTCAAAGAGAAGGAAGGTGCGCACAGGAACACACAGCGTGCCATTCGGCCCGGGTTTCTGGAGCACGAGTCGGCTGCAGACATGCCACCGCTCTGACCTCGCCGCACCTTCTCCCACCTCATTTCACTGGCACCCATTCAGGGGCAATTTCTCTACAGGACCCTGGTGGCTGCCGACACAAAGAGCAGGCCAGCCAGCAGTAATTATACCATGCAAATGCCATTTAGGCCTTTTAATACGGCGGCTGTCGTATCGCCTCAATTGGTCTGGCGTTTATCACCCGGCGCACACGCACATCTGTGGCGCCCAGAGGAGGGGAGGGGCCAGGGGTCATCTGTTCATTCATTCATTTGGAAATTTCCTCCTTCTGTTTCCTCTTGGCCTTTGCTTTTTTCTTTACTGATTAAAAACTTCAGTATTTATTTCCCTATTGTCACTATGCTAAGCACCATCTCTCCCTATCACTACCCAAGCACGTCCTAGGACATGCAGAGTATCTTCTTCTCTGCTGCTCGTTCTATTATTTAGCCACGCAGTAACAAAATAATATCAACGAATCGAAGGCGAGGTTTTCAAAAGAAAATGCAAATCACTGTGCATTTCCATCCACTTCTGTTATGCGAATATAAGGTGTTGGTTCCTCGCGATAAACATCTGGCGGTGATAATTCTCTAGTCGGGTGTCATTAAACTAGCTCAGAAGAAGAGAGCCAAACAAGATGAAGAAATTCTAAACGCTCCAGTCACACATCTCAAACGGTGAAAAACAATACGGGAAAAAAATTGATGTAAATCAGGTACTGATGTGTGTTTCATGTGTTAATTTGAGGGTTGTTACAGTCACAGATCTGATGTTTTCATCTGCAGTAGTTTCCGTTCGCTCCAGTGGAAGCGTCAGTGGACGTTTCACTCACGCTTCATGTGCGTCATGATTTATTCACTAGGTCTGTTTACATTACACTTTGTCACCTTTTGCTTTTAACGATACACCCACTTTTCCACCTCAGCAAAGCGTAAAAACTGTTTTTCTGTATTTTGAGTTTTTTGGGGGTTTTTTTTCAAATTTTCTACTAAGGTGTCTTTTATGCCCTGAAGTGGAAATGCACATAAAGACAGGTGTATGTAAAAGTACTGAATGATTTCTCAATGAGAAATTGATCCCATCTCCTCATTTTTATGTTATACAATTAAATTATTTGTTGCGCAGCTAATTTTTACACTCGTCACAATCATATCTTTCCTACAGCTCACTTATTTTTCTATAGTAAAGTCCATATATTTAAATTCTTTATATCCTGCTTCACAGCCATCATAAATTTCCATTAATATATTTTATTTTTTTATATGACTTTTTGTTTTATTTCAATTAAAATTATAACTTTTCTTCCATTTTTATTCTTCTATGTTGTATTTGTGGAGCGAACACTATGATACATTCTTTATATGCTTGAATACTAGAAACTAAACTAAAACAGAATCTGTATTCTTAATTATACAACATGTCATTTTGGGGGCTTAAAAATAGCTGATAAAATAAATACAAATACTGAGAACAGGTGCATCCTCAGCTCCAGGCGTGTAGCCACCAGGTCAACAACTGATAAGCCTGGTAAACTATTAGAAACTAAGTCTCACCCACACTTTTTCTCTAACGCAATTTTGCTTCCTACACATTTATGAGTGAGCAGTTTTATGCCCGTTTGTGTCAGATCCTGACCTACACTCACTCAGCAGCCAAACACCCCCACCCTCTCACCCACCGACACCCTCCCCCCGGGTGAGTGTTTGGGTGTGTCTGAGGGTGGCGCTGCCACTGAGACAGGTAGTGGTGGCCAGCTGGTTCGAACAGGTGTACAGACCATGTGTTACCGTCAGGCTGATCTGTGCACTTGGCTGCCGACCAGAGACTGATGGGTGAAGCCGCTCTCCCCCTTCTCTGTTTTCCTTGTCTTAGTCCCTTTTTTTCCCCCTCGCCTGTCTCTCTGTCTTTACCCATCTCCCCTGGCTTTCTTCCTCCCTGTCTCTCCTCCTCTGTCTCAGTGTGTGTGTGTCTTCAGATACCTCCGTTCCCTCCCTAGCGGCCCCTCCTTTGTCTTGGTTGGTCGGCACCAGCACGACTCACCAACACTCGCGTGTGCACGACCGGGCATGACCAGACAAACAGCGCTGAGTGCGGGAGGCTGATGGGGGAGTAACTACGCATGAAGAAAACCTCCCTCCAAACACACAGACAGGCAGGTGGTTAGAGGTAAATCTTGATATTTCTTTTTGTCCAAACAACCCCCCACCAAAAAAGAAAAACCCATCACTGCCTCCGCTTCCTCTGATCCGCCGCTTAAGGAATCCACCTGAACTTTAAAGTGGGGGTGGACGAGGCTGGATCCACTATGTCCCTTTACAGCCGCACAGTATAAACAAAAGCAGCATTTACTCATTTACTTGACACATGTTCATCATACAACAAAAACAAAATCTGAACGCGGCTTCCATAAGAGGTCAAATAGTAACCTCATCTTTCGTGCAAGTCTTCCCTAGATGAACTCAAATTTTCTCTTGAAGCACTTCCTCGGGTCCCGGGGTCACAGATGAGGTCATATCCTGTCTTTTCTGATCAGACCTGAGGGACTGGCTGCAGATGTGGGGGCCGAGAGATCGAGTTTCTCATGAAGAGAGAGATAGCACCGGCATCTTCCTTTACTTATTTTAAAGTTTCTCAGGGTTTGGAGGAGGTTAAATGCTTCTTCATCCTGGTGGTTCTCTCTCATGGGATATTGAGTAAAGTGACCGAAATATACTGAGAAGCCCTCTACATCTGAACCATGTAATGAACCTGCCATATGCACAAGTTAACTTTTGGGTTTTAATGTTTAAAAAGGTTTTTGGGAAGGGAGATCTAAGGCTCAGCTGGCAAAACCTCTGAAGTTCTCATTTGGTTTTCCCTGGCTTCTAAGTTGACTTGATGTTAAAGCTGTTGAGATCTAAGCTAATGTTGAATTATTACATTATTTTCAGTTCAGTTTTTGTTTTTTTTGGCGACTGAACTGTAATTTCCTTTGATACACAATTATTAAAATTAGTATAATTTCACCAGCTGAAAACCACAGGAAAAAAACATAAAATTAAGTTTAAGAGTTTATCATAGTGTTAAATTAGTTCAAACCTGTTAACCCTCTTTGTATCATGGATGTTAGCAGATATGGACCATTATGTAGATTTCATATTTTTATTTTCCTGAGATCAAAGAAGTTTAAATGACTGCTGGTAATCATCCCAATGGTAGCCTTGATTTTGAATATCACACCTTGGGTGACAACTTTAGAAATGAGATGTCGTCCTTGACAGAACAGTTTAAAAAGAAAATCTACAGTGTCTATGAGGAAAGAATGAATAAGTGAGTAACATTCCTCCCTCAGTCAATCCCTTCTCCTTACCCTTATCTTCTTATAATTTCAGTGTCGGCTTCATTTTCTCAACTATATTGTGCTTTCTCAGAGAAAATGAATTGGAGATGCTTTCGAAACCTGAGGTGCCCATGTTAGCTCCTCTCAACTAAACAGTGGTTTAGTTTACCTGAGCTTTGATGATCTTAAACTTGCTGACTGGTCATATTTACACCTTCACCTGGCCAAATTGTGCCTCTGCAGACTTAGAAGCAGGCATGGTGACTTTGTATTTATGAGCCCTGGTAAAACACATGATCCCTGTTGTAATGGCCAAAACAGCAGCAACGCATTTAAGCACGACAGTACAACAAAGTAATGAACAATAACCATGCTCTATAAAACAGATGAACAGGAATGGTCCTGACCACTGTGGCTATAATACCTGTCTGCTGCTTTGTCAATAATGGTTGTGGCCCCACTAATAGAGCATTATGGGAGCCCAGGGACCAGTGCTGACAGGTGATTTATGTCGCCTCTGACGACTTCGGCCCTCCGACCAAATCCTGATAAAAGAAGAGCTAGATTGGAACAAGCAGAATGATGAATAGACTACACGATCCAGAAACCCGTCTCATTAGAGAGAGGAAAAGAGAGACGGAGCTCTAGCTATTTAGCTAATGTAGCGAGTCATTGTGTGTGTGTGTGTCTGTGTGTGTGTGTGTGTGTGCATGAAACTGTGTGTGTGTGTGTGTGTATCCATCTGCATACGAATGTTCATGCGTGTGTGAGCACTGGGGGACCTGAGCAGCGGCAGCTTGCTCTTGCCGCAGCAGTAGCAGGTTGGAAATTAATGACACACTAAATATATGGTGAGAAAGCTTGACCCCGCATAATGGCGACATATAGGATTAACCTTGGTTGTCACTTGGGGCCATTGTTAGCCCACATGCTGCTACAAGCAAACCAGGGGAAGCAGATCCAAGTAGGTATTTGTGAGCCCCCGTACCTCTGGAAAAAAAGGGAAAAAAAACATGCTGATTTATTTTCTCACTGCTTCAGGGGATAAAGCGCTGCATTTAGGATTAAAGGATTCAAAGTTTGCGTTTAATAAATAGTCAAAGCTTGGATAGTCACAGGGAGGAGAAAGGAATTTGGTGGATTAAAAGAGATGAATTTCAAAAAGGAGGTGTCCTGGATGCTTAAGGACACGAGAGCAGGAGAGGAGAGGAGATGTTGGGTTGGGGGCAGACTAAATAAGATATTTGAAGGCATAACCTTGTCTAAGTTTTCACTATTTTCAGACGTTTTAAAAGCTAAAAAAAATTAGAATAAAATAATGAGCAGGTAAATCAACAATGTGGAGCCCTACATACAACAAACTGATAAAATATGATCCTATGCTCCTTAATAGATCCTTAAGTTTGTACGTGAAATACATGTTTGCAATGACAATGCTAACATGCCAATTTTGATAAAAAAAAATTAATCTTTGGATGATTTTTACCATCTTAGCAAGTTGTGTTAGCATGCTAACATTTGCTAACATTTTTCTAATGCATCAGCTGAGGCTGATGGGAATGTCATTGGTTTTTGCAGGTATTTGGTCATAAACCAAGGTATCGATATCCTTACAGGAAAAATCAGGGAATCATCAAGGTCAATAGGATTCATCCTCTGAAGCCCATGAATGTCTGCATTAAAATTTCGTTGCAATCTAATTAAAACTGATGTTGAGATACTTCAGTCTGGACCAAAGGGGTGAACAGTCCGGACAGACATTACCATTCATGTAGCCACACTGCTAACATAGCTAAAAACAAAATTAAATAAAGCTGGATCCATAACATTGCCCAATAGTGTTGAAAGTCAGCCCTTTCACATTTGAAAGCCTCCCTGACTTCTTTTATAGCCATGATGGATTTCTCATTTACCTTGACCTTATATTCATTAAAAGAGGATTTAAGCCCGTTAGAAAGGGAGAGGAGAGAGGCCCTTTGGGGACTGTGTTTGCTCTGCCGCCCCCGACTGTGACACACACTTTCTCTCTCAGAGAGTGAGAGAGAGAGAGAGAGAGAGAGAGAGACACACACACACACACACTGCTCCCCCTGGCCTATAACTCTCCCTGAGACAGGGCTTGTTAGGTGTGGAGTGTCGGGGAGGAGGGTCCAGGTTTTATTAGTGGCAGCAGCTGCACTGTTCTCTGGCTCTATAAAAGGTAATTACTGCTGGTGGTAACAAGCTAATTGATTGCTAATTAGGTGAATCAGTTCTCTAAGTGCTGTCCCATTTGTTGACAGATGTGAAGGAGAAGCTCGAGATGCTTGTGGGCGAGTTTGGGTGGCTCCGCTTGTGCAGAATTTAGGTGTGTGTCATTTTTGTCATTGTGTGTTTATAAGGATCCCACACACATACACACACACAAAAACGGAAAAAGGCAGATCCCAAGCGGTGCATTTCGAACACTATTGGACGGCGCCAAAGCAAAAACATGATTGATTCAGCGAGGGCTTGCAGTCAGACAGGAAATGAGACCTGAATGGGGGCGGCGCACGGTCTGTCGGCGCACTCTCGGGACCACCGGGCCCCCGTATATGTGTTCATATGGAAATGAGGGGCCAACCTGACACAGAGGGAAAGACAGAGTGAGAGAGAGAGAGCAGGAGGGTGAATCTGAGGGGGAGAGAGGGAGGAAGAGGTTCAGCTCATCAGCAGGCACGACAGCAGGAAAACACACAGAGGAGAGGAAGCTGCCGAGTGAATGGAGAAGGGAAAAGAAAAATGTCAAGGTGGGAAATTTGAAAGAACCAAAAACCTGAAGTGAAATGTGTCTTTGTAACTGTAAGAGCACAAAGTCCTGGGAAAATACATTTAATATCCTCTATCTATTGTAGCTTATGTCCATGTTTTCTGAGCCTGGTACCACGATCACATGTCCTTTCACTGCAATGGGGCAGACCGATGCTAAACGTATTCAGCAGTGACACTGTAAGCAGAGACCCCCCTCCTCAGCTGTATTGCTTAACTGCATGAAAAACATTATGGAGACACACAGAATGAATTACATCTATCCTTAAATCGTTTACATTTTATCTTGGTTTTAGTTCATATGTTGACTTATTCCTTTAAATACTATTTGTGCATCTTTTTTGTCTTATTTTTCTCTCATTTCATCTTAATGCATTTCAAGTCTAATATAAAGCACAATGAACTGCCATGCACACAAATGAATGTGTCTTGCCTTTTTAAAAACAATTTAATTAATGTAGGTTTCATATTTTTGGTACAGCTATTTTTTATTTTACTCTTTTTATCTTATCTTACTTTTTGGTATTCTATTTTATTCAATTTGCCTTTATTTTATTTAATTCTGTATTTCATCCAGATTTACCAATATAAGCCTTTTTTGTTAATAAATAAAAGGTGCCTGTATATGACCTTCCTTTGTACCACTGAAACAAACCGGCAAACAAAATTGCTGATCATTGAATATTTAAATTTTTAGATCAGTATTGCATCAACAGTTAAAGCAAATTAAGACTCTGTCTTAACTTGCTCTCTTAAAAAAAAAAAAAACGAAATTACATTTTTAAAAAATGAAATTACTGACGATATCGATGCTGCAACTTAAAATAAATATATCTTTTGACAAAAAAATATCTTAATTTAAGGACCTCTTACACACTTTTTCATAGAATTTCACTTGAAAATGCTAGTTTGCCTTAAGTTAAGATTAATTTGAGAGCATTAATGCATTAATTTTTAATTTAACTGCTGATTCCAAGGTCAAGAATGATCTTTCACACTTAAATAAATATGGCTGTATTTTTTTTTTTTGATTTGACATTATGTTTTTCTGAATATTAAAGAAGCGTTAACATAGAAATTATTTCCAGTTTGTCACATATCTTAAGCACTGCATGGTCAACAGGAGTGTAGCCAAGCAGCTAAATCTGCTCTCCTCTCTGTTAGGGCCTCTGAGGGCCCTCCTGCTCGTTTCTCCAACGCGACTTCTGTAGGAGGGGGAACCACAGCCGGCGGGCCTCTAGAGTTTCCTCTCTGATGGCATTTGACATGCCCATTTTACGCCCGCCTGCTGGCGTGTCACAGTGGGTGGCAGGGCCAACCACACCAGTTGTTTGGCGATTTACGACCCTCGGGTGAAAGGTTTATTGGAGCGGACTAGTTAGTGCAGGGCTAAAATAAGGATTTGGTGAAGGCTGGGGGGTCCCTTCGCCAACCCTCCCAAAATTGCTGCCACCTGTCTCGAGCATCGACCAAAACACTCACACATACTGTACACGTACACACCCTCATCTACATTGGAAAGTACATTCATAGACACACATGCCTATCTGTTTATGTCTGTCTCTTGCTTATTGTCTTATCCTCCGTCCCTTTCGCTTCCACTATATGTCTTAGCTTAAGTGTAGACTTTCACATTGTGGTTGAGAGATTGATTTAATGCGTTACAAATGTAGAATTAAAAGCTGAAATTCAAACGATAAAAAAATCCAATCTATTCATTCCTGTAGACCAGAGGAGATATATGAATACATATGCCACAAAAATACCACATTATCAACTTATATGTTATTGAGGTTGCAGATTTGTATGTAAATTGTGACGATTAAGTCGCATGTGTTGCTCTCATATGCTCCTCGTAATTCTCAGATTGAAGGCTGTAAAATAGATCGTGGTTTCCTTCAATGGGCTCTGGTTGAAATCTATATGGATTTGATGGTAGATGCAGCTTTTATGTTTGCCTGCAGGCTAAATATAAAGCTACAGCCAGGAGACGGTTAGCTTAGCTTAGCATAAACACTGAAAACAGGGGGAAAAAAAAACTGTCCTGGCTTTTTCCAAAAGTAAAATATATATTTACGAATATATATTTACAAATTTCAGCCACAACATTAAAACCAGTTACTAGTTTTAATGATATGGCTGAATTGGGGTATACATATATCATATACACAGCTTTTTTTTTTTTACTGCAGAGCCAAGAAAGCTGTTTCCCCTGCTCCCACACTTTATGCTAAGCTAATAGTCTCCTGGCTGTGGTCTCATGTTTAACATACATATGTAAAAGTGGTATCAATATTCTTATCTAACTCTCAGCAAGAAAGGGAATAAAACTATATTCCAATTTTTTTAACTTTTCCTTTAAAACACAGTGTTTAATGCATTTGTTTCCTAAATTATTTCAATGCAGAGTTCATAAAATTAAGGATCAAATATTAAAAAATAAACATTCTGAGTAACAGCAGCTATTTTCTCAGGGTGTGAAGTCACAGTTTGTCCAGCAGTCCTTGAAGGCAGCATTATCTCAGTTTTCCAATCTCACTTAAGCATCTTCTTACCTTCACATCACAGATAAGGCTGTGTGACCTTTTTGACCTTTATCAGCCCTTTCCTGTTCTGTCAAGACCATCTCCAGACCACCAGACAAGGTCGACCACCTTGCACCCCTACTCTGCACATCCTTTCCCCTCTCCTTTTCTTTCCCCTCCTCTCTTTCCATCTTTTCTTTTCTTCCGAGACCCTGTGTGGAACATTGCTGTCTAGACACGGCGCCTGAAAGGGGGCGAGCCGTGGTGAGCGCTCGCTCTTCCTTTTGCCCGGCACCCCCTGCTCCAACCTCTAGCTCCCTCCGTCTGCCCTCCATTGTGGGGGAACAATTGGGTGCCATTGCCTCTTCCTAAACATGTCGGGGTATTAAAATCACCCTCAATATGAGCTGGAGGGGTTGGGGGGATGGGGGGCAGAGCGAGAGCTGTCATGCCAACACACACACACACACACAAACATACAAACACACACTTTGACCTATAGGGGGGCTGTCCCAAACCCATTTGTGTCAATCACAAATTCCTACACACATGCGCACACACTCAGAGGAGAGCTAAACTTGGCTGCACACAGAGCGTCAAAGAAGTGTCAGTCAAAACACATGGCAACCAGGGGCCTTTCAGGGTGTATGTGTGTGTCTGGGGGTCAAGTTCCTGTGAAAACACCGATCCCACCCAGAGATCTCCACCATGCCCACCCACCCCCACCCAACCACCCCAGCTCATCCCCAGATGGAGCCAGATCCCTCCCGCACTTCCATCCTTGCTTCATCCTCTTATGTGACCGAACACAGTGTTTCCATGGAGACCACAGCTTCATACTGTGATAATTGTGAAAACTTATCCACCCAGCTTGTGTGTTCGAGGGGCCGTTTCTGTCCACATCTCTGGAGCCTAAACACTCATAAAACCAAATCCTGGAGTCACGTCTTAGGACGATTCAATTTTCATCAAATTGATTGTTTTATTTATCCAACAGTCCGAAACCTAAAATATTCTATTTATTATATATGTCAAAGAAAATCCTAAATAAAAAAATCTTCCTACGCCACTCAAGACTACAAAACAATAATTATTGTTTCACACACATAGACAGAAAAATAAATAAAATTAAGAAAAACTTGCCTAAGTAGAAATTAATGTTTATTTTTGACAAGTGGGTGGGCTCAAGACTCTGGTTGGACTTTTAGGTGTCACTCAAATCCGGCGACGCTCGCGGCTGTGCTTCATTTCTCTAACTCGGAGGTCTCCGTGCTGCACAGCCGTGCTCTGCACAAAAATGCCAAGACACACACACACACACACACACACACACACACACACACACACACACACACACACACACACACACACACACACACACACACTCTCTCTCTGATAGATCCCAAAGCTTTTCTGCTTATCAATCTCTTAAGACTACAACACAGGCGCTCACACACATACGCAGGAGATATTATTCATTCA
The DNA here is from genome assembly GCA_016859345.1 of Istiophorus platypterus. Lineage (NCBI taxonomy): Eukaryota > Metazoa > Chordata > Actinopteri > Istiophoriformes > Istiophoridae > Istiophorus > Istiophorus platypterus. The sequence goes on along the minus strand of CM029131.1, from coordinate 4,324,588 downwards.
GTCGCTCTTGAAGCCTCCTCTGCAGTGACCCAAGCAGACAATAAAGCATCTCTACAATGGAAATGTTAATTTCCTCATTATCAGCCCTCTTAATTATTTGTTGTGACAGATAATTGCATGCAGGGCGCTTGATATCAGCAATAACCTTCTGCCTGCGTTGTCAAGGGGGCCTTGTCGCCTCTCCCACCCCCGAGCGTCGCTTTTCACTGAGACAAAGAGAGAGGAGCGTGCGCACATAACCTTTTCTAAGCTCTGTGCCTCCTCTCCTCTCGCCATAATAGGAATAAATATTATAGATTAATTAATCTGTGCTGATTATAATTTAATCACTTTGCCTCCCGGGGTCACTGTATTATTATCCCACTTAGTGCTTGGCTTGTACACACACACACACACACACACAGAAAAAAATGGCATTATTCCAAACCCTGAGTGATGTGTCGAGTTGTTTTCTGCCACTTCGCTGACTTATTAATTACCACTAACATTGTATTACAAGGCTTTGGGCGTTTTTAGTGAAAGTGCACACGACTGTAGCCGCACACCTGCATTTGAGTGAAGATATACACACACAGCACATATGTACCTGAAACCTTTCATTTCGGTTTTGAGGGATGGTTTTGCTCAGTAAAAAAAAAAAAAAGGAAAAAAAAAGTAATCCTAATCCTATTTCTTGTTCCTAAGGATTTTTTTTAAAAAGTGTGTACTGTGTGTAACAGCATCGCCCATGCCAACATATATCAGACCTTACACGTCTTTTAAAAAGTTTCCACCAGAGTCGCGGAAGATGTATTACAGTTGTTTTTTACAGGCTGAGTAGCAGTCCCCATGTTGAGAAAACTGACGATCAGGTGTAATATCGGTGGATTTTCCCTTTAAAACACTTGGCAAAGATACAAATGTCATCATTATCATTCTAGTTGTTCTCATTAAGAAACAACAAACCCTGCAAGCCCTCCCTCCTACATCAGATCTGGTAACACAGACTGAAGCTGCATCCATTTCAATGCAGAGGACGTGGCTAAGCCATGTGGCTCTGGTTCCACGTCATCCTGGATGCTGGATTGTCGGGTGGGGGGGTGTCCTGCTAAGTAAACAAATCTACAAAGCGGAAAACAGAAGCTGTTAGCAAACCGACTGAAGGGTGGCTTGCAGCTTTACTGTCATAGAAACGAGCGCAGGGACAAATGTACTGTAGCTGGCAGACATGGGGAACCCCCCAGTCAAAACACCAATTTCATGTCTTGTCGAGTGTAATTTGCTGCCCTGGATGGAAAGAAACTATGTTTACACGAGAACAGCCCTTAAGTTTGAAAATCCAATACTGCTCTTTTGGTTTGTGATTTTACCTTAATATACAGTACAACTGTGCTCTAGATTTTTGTTAGACCGTCTACAATCCTCTCTGTTTGCCTACTTTTTCTGCCTACATCTGCTTAAAACTAGTCAATACTCATGTATTAAAAATATTTTTTATATTATTCTCAATATCTTATATAATGTTCAAATGAAACCAAATACTATATTAAGCTTTATACCAAACCCATTAAAAAATCTAAATTTTGATTGGCTAGGAGGTGTTGATTCACTTTCAGTAACTGGACAATATAACAAAACAGGTGCTTGACAGCAGTTTTAAATTAATATACAACAACAAGTATTTGAAGGCTCAGGGACTATTTTCTTATGAAATTTTATAACCAAAAAGTACCATCACCAATTAGTGGCAAAGTAAATGATCCACTGATGTTTTTAGTTTGATTATTTATGGCGTTTGTTGGCAAGTGGAATTAGTACAAGTGGGATTATACCCAACAAGTTGTATGTTTCCTTCACATACAGCTTGTCATGTATTATGTCTTACAGAAATTAGAAAACATTTTCACAGTTCTTAAGTGCTCACGACCTACTTGTACTGTGAATATTTCAAATTTAAAGAATCAAGACATGAGTTTTCGTATAGTTTGTCTGCTCTGATCTACTTACAGCATACAACTCCAAATACTGGAGCCTTCTGGGCCTGAACAGTGTGAGAGAATAATTACAGTGAAGACAGTGGAATGCACTGCAGGAATTAATGCTTTGAACATTAAGCTTTATCAAAGTCCTAATAGGCAAGTCTCACGACTTGGCAGCCATCTTGGCAACAACACGGCTAACACGACCATGAATGAGGAGAGAGACATAACCTTGCTTATGATACTCTCAAGCACATAAAACCCGCATGTATAGAATCACCAGGAAAAAAAAAAAGGTTTCATCTTTTTTCCACACGTTTTACTTCTACTACAAATGCACAAGGTTTCGCTTGCATCAGGGCAACATAACAGGTGGATAGATATGTTTGGATACGATTGGCTTTTGGGGGAAGGAGTTGGGATGTGTGTCATGCAACCACCATCTTCGGCATTATGGGCTTTGCTTTTCAAGATGCTTTAAGTGGTTTGTCTCCGCTCATAAAATGTGTCTGGCTTTGTCTACTGCTTCTTTAATTGTAAGTCACTGGAGTATTAACCACGTCCTAATTAGTAAATAATTACATTTATCCTTTATTTCACATGGAAGGGACCCACTGATTTATACTGTGAAATATGTGAGTGTGAGTGTGTGTGTTTGTGGGCCACAACTTGACTGCAGAACACACATTCCGATCCTCTCCCCAAATGTCCATATGAGGTAACTTGAGCCGTGCATACAGGTGCAGTGTGCAAGGTGGTTTGCATCTTTCTCTGAAAACACACACACACACACACACACACACACACACACACACACACACACACACACACACACACACTTGACACGGTCTAAAGTGATTTTAAACCGCTTACATTCTACACATGCCTGCCTTCATTTTTTTCCCCTTACCCACTGAAGCACTGCTGGTGTCCATCTTCACACACACACACACACACACACATGCAGGCTGACAGCTTATCCTACCTCCCACATGTGTGACAGGTGTCAGGCCCAGTGGGAGCATTTACGGCCCCTAAACCCTTGACTTTTGACCCTTGACCTTCTTTACTCCTTCAACCCTGAGACACCTGCAGTGGTCATAGAAGCTCTCACAAGGTGAAGTGGAACCTGTCGTCTTGACACAAAACCGTGAAGCTCAGAGGGAAACTCAAAATTTCACTCAGCAACAGCCTGGATAATGTTTATATCCAAATATCCAAATCCCAATTTTATCCATTTTTTTTTTTTTTTTTTTTTTAATCGGGGCAGCTACCATCAGTTGATTCATCAATTGGTTGTCTTCCTCTCATATGATTTGATGTATTTGAGCTAAGGTCAAAAGAAACTTTTTGAAGAAGGGAATTTGGCTTCTGAGAAATTACCATGGGCTTTTTTTCCACTACTTTTACATTTTATAGACTAAACAATTAAATCAAGAAAATAATATTTTGCTAAATAATGAAAAATAATTCAGCAAAAAAATAATAATAAGCACTTAGTTTATTGAGGTGAAGCTACATGTAATCCTGCAAGCTACAGAGAAATTATAAACAACAACAACAGTGAAAAGGAGAATTAATAATGGAAAAATTCACAATAATGATGAGGAATTGGTACATGATTATTCATCTCTTAATTTTTTTAATTATTCAATTTTGACCACTTTGGATCTCTGAATTTAAGAATTGGAAAAAAATGGGTTTTCAGTTTTCTTCACTTTTTCTGAGAAAATCTTTATTTTAGGACATATGATTAGTATTTAGTTAGATGATTATCAATTTAATATATTTTTTTGAATAATTTAATTCCACTTTGCGTCTCCATATAAATTACATAGTTTGTGTATTTTGCAACCAAAAAGCAACAACAAATGTTCATTCTTAAAACTCTGATGCCAAAGGGAACTTTTGAAGTTAACAAACCTCATTAAAAACAAGATTCAGAAAATTATTATTAGGCCATTATGACTACATAATGGAAAATTATTTGTTTTGCATGAAAAGCTTTGCAGTCAGAGAATCCCTTCACCCTCTCACTCATTTCTCAACATAAAAACAGAGAAAAAGAATAAATGCTTGTTTTGTTACATGCGACTGCTGATGTGTTTATCAACTAATCAGACATTAACATGTGTACAGTGTATAGAACCATGCTAAAAAAACAAAACACAGAAGGCGCCGTGTTTTAATGAAAACATCTATATCAAGATGCCGTTCACTGTGTTTTCCGTTTGATTGCAAAACAGGAGAAACTTAATTAAAATTCAGTGATTAGCATATGTATTGTGTGTGTGTGTGTGTGTGTTTTAGAGGGTCGGACACAGAGTTCCCCCCTCTCTCTATTTCCTCACTTAGGGCTCCCCAGTGTGTTGGGTGTGAAGTGAGTTTAAAGAGGATAAACACCCCCTTTAACTTTCCCCTCATTTCCTCCATGGCCTCCTCAAGTTAATCTCAACACACACACACACACACACACACACACACACACGCCTAGACGCACATGGCTGGCTTGAAGTTGACCCTTGACCTGGACAGATTTCACGGATTATCCCTTTTTTGTCTGAGCATTGCCTTTCTGATCCACTACTTTGCCTTCGTGTTAAAAAGACGCGCCCCCTCTCCTCTCCTTCCCTTTTTGCTTCAGCTGGTAAAGCCTATCCATGCTTTACCTGGATTCCCCGGATTTGTAACCAATGCCAATGTTTTTATAAGTCATACAAATACAGGATGCTGGAAAAGAGGGATTGAGACGGTGGAGGAGTAGGCAGAGAGAGTAGGAGAGAAAAAAGAATAAGAAATGCAGAGGACAGACAGAAAAACCAGTGAATAACCGACTATTTTGAAATTTTAAAAAAGAAAAGAGAAAGAAAATGATTAAGCACTTGATGGACATTTTTCTAGTGCAAGTAGGGCTGTAAAAGGAAAAAAGGGTTAAAGTGAAGAGAACACACTTGATGAAAAGAGACAGAAAGAGAAAGAGAAAATGGAACGAAGACAGGGATTTAGTGGGGAGGGAGGGGGTGAGTTAAACGCTGCCCCCCCCCCCCCAACAAACACTGAAGTCAACACATTGCTTCCAGGGTAGAAGGGAAAGCCATTTACCCACCATATATCCATGTCCCTGGTTAAACAGTAGACTTAGGCAGAAGAATAGAGATTAGCTGTTCTCTTAGCATCTCATTACATCCTATAGGAAACCATTCAAGTGGGCTTTAAAAGCTGTCTTTCACAATTTGCCCTTTCACTGAAAAACACAGACACATGAATCTAAATTTCTGTTTCTGTCTTGAATCATGAAAAAAAATATATTTTTTTAAATATGAAGCTAAATGATATTTTTAAGGACAACATGGCAACAGACATACAACTGCTGAAGCACAAACTTAGAGCAGCAAACAGCAGTAGTCTGAGTGACAGAAAAGCTAATAGGAGCTTGTTGCCTGTCAATCAATGAAAAAAAATTACATCGTGTCCCTCTTTGACCCTCCCCTCATACTGTGAGTGACACTTTGATTGGACAAGGCTCTTTAAATATTACATCTAATAGGACATTGTACCCTGTCATTCACCGGAGTAGCGTCTGTCTTTTCAGCTTTATTGCCTCCTACACACACACACACACACACACACACACACACACACACACACACACACACACACACACACACACACACACACACACACACACACACACACACACACACACACACACACACACACACACACACACACACACACGAAGAGTATTCATTCAGTGTGTGACTACAACACACAGGCTTTAAATCCAATAGTCAAAAACATGAATAAAGAGATACTTATGCATATAACATATTTTATGATAGTATCTCCATAGTTCTGGCACTGTCACTGGGAAAAAAGATTCCTCAGATGAATACATGGGATCATCTCACAATATTTTTGAGCCAAATGGTTATAATGAAGCCACCAGCTGCAGGGGTAAGAAATGAAGAAAAAATTTCAGAAGCCCCGACTATCTTTAAAATAGTCACCCTGATGTGCTGCATTGTGAGCGTCAGGATTTCTGAACCATCTCGGGACCGATCAGGCGTTCTTTGGTTTTATAGCCAATACCTGGTAAAAATCGCAAAAGATTTTTTTTTTTTTTTTTAATGCTGAGGGCGGAGAAAGTCTGTCTAAAGCTTTGGTGTTGCAGACTTGCAGACAGAACTGCAGACCTGCATGGACTTGTACATATTACAAACAGGGGCGTGTATGTGCAGTCTCATTCCACACATGTGTTTCTTATATTTGGCTCGCCAACATGAAAAAGTAAGACACAGTGCCATAGTGTTATATGGCAGAGATTTTGCACTCCTATAATATTGTCAAACTCATGATTAACAGTTAAAGAAAACAAAATGCTCAAAATCAGTTTAGCATAACCTGAGATTCTGTCTTTTTTTCTCCCAGTCATTCCTTCTCCTTAAAACTTCATGCCTACATTACCCACAATGCAATTTGGCAGCCAACAGCTTGGTCAGAGATGCTGGTATGTTATGCTGCTCAATGTTTGGCTTTGAGAAATGAGAAGAAAATTCTTTTTCTTTAGTTTTCATGGTATAATGTCAATTTCAAATCTAATACCAACCTTACTAATAAAAGACAGTCCTTTCTTCAGTGATACTTATTTGACATTTGCCAAAAGAACACAAAAAACAGGAGAAATGAAATATTTTCCAAAAGTTTTTGCTCTGTGAGAGACATGAAAATACAGTTTTCAATTATATTTTATGAAATTATAAACTGCCGATAGAGACCAAGAGAATTAATTTAGCAAGGAAAGGACATGTCCATAAAACATGCCAACCTTTAAGTGCACAAGTTTCTGATTTAAGTCAAACACAAAACTAATGCAATCAAGTACCACAGATGTTATGAGGGTGTGTGTGAGCGTGTGTGTGTGTACGTGTGCGTGTGTGTGCGCACTATATAGGAAACAGCACAATAAGACAAAACACAAAACAGATCAGAACATCAAACTACTGGCCGGTCCTAAAAAGATGAATGTGTTCTTTGTTGCTTAATCTAAAGTGAACTTTACGTGCTATTCAGGAGTGTGTGTGTGTGTGTGTGTGTGTGCATGCGTGTGTGCATGCATGCATGCGTGCGTGTGTGTGTGTGTGTGTGCATGCACACAAGTTCCCCCTGCTTTGACAAGAGGTTAGCAGCACTAAAATAAACCTCAAGTGAACCGTTTGTCTGATTTTCCCATCAAAATAATGAAACGTGATCAGGTTTCGCTGCACTGTGCCAGGGAGCGTCCAGGGTCCACAACTGTCAAAGCGGACTTCAAAGACTTGTGGCCCTTCTGCACTTCGCCTGCCCTGGCCTTGCTGACTGGCTGGATGACATTCCTGGGTTGTTTCTGCTGCCTTTTTTTTTTTTCTTTCCCTTTTGTGCCCTGACATCCAGCCTGTAGCTCTCAGAGCGAAATTACAGCAGATATTTGAAAGGGGGGAAAAACATAAAGGCAGTCGGAGGGATGAAAGCAAGAGATCATTCACGGAGAGACCCAGAACGTTTGCGAGACTCTGATGCAAGGAAAGGATCACAGACAGTTAGATATATGTTACCTGTTCATGCCATAATTGGCAAACTCAAACACTTTAGACCAGAACATAACAGGAAGAGGTTGCAAGTGGAGCTAAAGATGTAAAGAGGGAAAAGGCAGCTGGGTAACAAATTACTTCCAACATGGTTGTCCTCTTCAGTGACACTAAACAGAAAACAAACACGTTGCAACAGAAGGGAGCCAGAACAATTAGTAACATCCTCTTTGCAACAGGAGAAGATGGGGGATTATGTAAAATGTGGTCTTAATTTTGGGAAACACTACCACTAACAGCAGAACTGGTATGAGATAAAAGCTACCAGTTGTCATAGCCATGGACCCTTTTGTTTACAATAATTATACTAAGAAGCACTGCCAACTGGGAATGAGGCTATGGCCACTAAGATTATCAGAAAGAGTCACTAAAATTGTATTAGCTGTGTCATGTGGTGACTGTGACCACATTGTTTGCATATTCTACATACTTCCGATATTTACTTAATAGACCAGTTTCCAAGTTGGACGTTTCTTCTGTCAACTTAATTTTCCTTCAACCTACTGACATAAACAAGTGCATAGACATTGCAAAATCATATCACAGCTATTACTTTAGCAGAGAGCAAGGTCCTAAAGGTTTGACAAAGCCTTAGTAGAATCACCGGGGGGGGGGGTATCTTAAAGAGGTGTTAAACACCTACCTAAAAGGGGGTTAAGACCAGGGTATGCCATTAATTACCTAGTTCATATGACATGTTGCCAGACCAAGTCCAGAGGGATGTTTTCTCCTCAAAAAGCATTCATGGTGTCGCACTTGTGGTTGTGTGAAGAACTTAACAAGGACCTTTGGCGTTTGTATCCCTCTGACCTGTGCACACCTGGCCTGAAGTTGGCATGCTTGTCAGATCGTCGGTTTCAGGAGTCACAAAAGCTGATGGAGGTTAATACCCCCAAAATCTGATCTGGGACTGTGTGAGGGGAGAGCAGCAGAACTCTGAAGAATACTGACCCTTTAGGGTCAGTTTGTTAGGGCTAAGGTTAAGCTAAGCCACATTCACATTATTACTGATACTGATTTATAAAACTGCTGTGACCAATGCATTTATAACAATGGATCATATGACTGTGGAATGTGAAAAAGGATGCTTGCAGTAATAACTCCAAAGATAATTATTGCCAAACTCTGCAGCTCAAGTCAGCTTTACAGGGCATTTTAGCATCTTCTCCGCTCATCGTTTTGGTATTTAAGCTACCAACTTCGCTGTGTTGGTTCCGTCTCACAGCTCAACAGTAAACATGTCCATTAAGTTTTCTGCAGCCAACAAATCATCAGGCACTGTTTGAATTGTCTCAATGTGGTGAACCCACCACTTTAGGGCTATAACTATGTCCAAACAATCATCTATGAACACTTATGACAAAAATCACTGAAAAAAAGTAGGGGCAACACATACACACTCTACACAAAGCCACAAACACACAAACACACACACACACACACACACACACACACATACACATATACACTAGAGGCTTGTTGGTCTTACAGAGGACAGACGGATGAAGTGTGATGTACTGCATAGTACTCATTTGCAGCACTGGGTGGCCTGTGGCATCACTACTGTCCCTTTCATTTCGAAGTGCCTGGAATGGTGTGGGTGGATGATTGTACATCTCTGTGTGTATTTGTTCGTATCTGTGTGTGTGTGTGTGTGTTGGACCAAGCAGGAGGCCAAATGAAAGTAAATCACAGTAATAGGAGTTGACGCAGACTTTTCTAAGAAGATAAAGGACGAAGATGCAGGCCTGGATATGACTGTCAGGCCCTTGTGATCACTCTCATACTTTAGAAAGGAACACAGAGACAGAGAGACCAACAAACTGAATGAATGACACACATACAAATAGCAAAAGACATGTGTATTCAGCGCAAGTGTACTCTTCAAATCTCTTCTCGATTCTGGTTGAGATATGAAGATACATTTCACTTTTCGCTCCCCGGGTCATCGAAGTTAGCAGCCCGCAATCACTGGCGTGGGTTTACTGGCAGACCATCCCAAAATACTGGGGAGAAAAAAAAATGGCAGGATGACTCTGTGGTTAAAGAAACTGGGATTCAACCAGAGAATGCAGGTTCAAGCCCCATTTGTTGTCTGAATGTAAACATCCTGCGGAGGTGTCCTTGAGCAAGACATGAAAATCCAATCAGAAGGCCTGAACGCTGATATTCTTTCAACATTGTTTCTTCTATTCGTGACTTTTCACTAACATTAAAAATATGTTTTTTACTCTGACCATAACAACGCATGTCCTCCAATGTTGAGGAGGTGCTTATTTAAAACCAAACCACGATCTTTTCCTTAAATTTTCCTTAAATTCGTTTTTGGGCTAAATCTAACCAAACCACAACCATTCTACAACCTTAACCATGTTTAATTCTGTTAAATTTTATTTTTCAGATATTGTTGGAATGTACAGCTATGGATGTAAATCTTTTGTGTTGAGTTCAACTTTTGTGAACTTTTGACATGTAAATTGTGTCTCTGACCAACAGCAAACTGTCTTTAAAAGTGCAGAGTCCACAGAGGAGGAAGCTATTGTAGCTTATTTGCTAGATTACTACGTGCCTCTGAGAGCTACTCTGGCTGACCAGTGCTAGCATGTTCTCAACTAGTTAGCATGTTAATTGTTAGTTTGCCAGCTGAAACAGTTAACCAAGTAGCCATGTGAATAGTCGCTATGTCACCAAAGTCCTGGGACAGAATATCTCGGGAAGATTCAGATGGCTTTTGCTATGTGACTAGGGCTCAGTGGAGATAAAAGGTTGCCATGGAGTTTTCCTAATTATCAAAAAATAACCCATATACCAGGGACATCTGAATTCAAGATAGCATTGGCAAATATTTATAAATTCATGGGGAATCTCAGATTTAGCTTTTGGCCGAGACTTTTGCATTGTCCAAAGCTGTAACTCAAGAATTTTGTTTCACTCTGTTGGTTCCAGAGCCACATCGTTCTGTACTTGCCATCTGGAACCATCAGAAAGTGAACAAAAACCTGAAGGAGGCTGACAGCTGACACAAGTTTAGTTCATGAAGTTTTGATGTAAGGGTCAGTTAACTACAGATAATGAGCCAAACCATTTTCTCAATATTCACAATAGACATTTGGGAAAAGAAGACTATAAATCTTGCCTGTAACAACTCATCTCACATTTCACTATGCAGTCTCACCATTGATTAGGCATTCAGATGACCATCAAAATACATCTGAATCTGGCATTGTAGCATTTATCCAATAATGTTCTCTCTGAGGACTCAATGTCGGATTCTATAGCAGGGTTTACCCTCCCCTCTGTAAACTCTGGTCTCAAAAGTATCTGCTAAGTTATTGTTTCAGGGAAAAATATGATCTTAATTCTGTCTTGGCATTACATGGCTTGCTACAATAGAATATGTATATATGTATATTAGAAAACTCATGAGAGATGGAGTGCAAGACCTTTTTTGTCTATTCCAGTTAAAAGTCAAATGCTGATTGCTGAAAAATGATATGGTAACAGCTGGTTTTATCAAGTTTTTTTTGCAGTATCCTTAAGAGAGTGCTTCAGAAAAGGGGGCATGGGACCAAAATGGAGTTATCCATGTACTTTTAAAGCTAAGACCCTCTAAATTCCTTATAAAGTCCATGCATCCGATAGCAAAAGTTCTGTTACAGAATGACTCCTATAGACAATGAATGCTTAACTTTAGGACATAATTTCCAATGAAATGGAAATCTCCTGTGTCAGAACTGAAATCGTCATATATCCAAAAGCATTGTTAAAGCTGTAGTCTGGCCATGATCCTGTTTCACAGCTCATGGGAACCAGACAGTAGCTGTAAGAGGACAGCATCCCCCATAGAGAGGGACAGGAATCTGAAAGGAGCATTTCAGGAAATCTGAGAGCAGTCATTGAACTTTTGAGCAATGCTGATGTCAGCTTTTATGGCCTTTAGAGATCATAAAATGTAAACTGTATACAGCTTTTGCTGCAATGCAGCTTTAAATTCCAGTAGGAGGAGGGCAGAAGCTCACAACTCCCACCCATGACAGAAAGAAAATAAAATGAGAAATTTCCTGTAAAAGTTATGAAAATGGATCCACTTGAGGCTTTGCTATAGAGAAGCAATAATGCTGATGCATGAACACACTAATTTTCATCTTCATATTTACATGCAAAATAAATAAATTACATTGTATTTCGAGGGGGCTAATAAATGGTTTAAGTAACATTAAATGTTTATGCTGGATTTTCCACACATCCCAAATAAACTTTGCTTGTAAAATATCTAATATATATATTTTTTTTTCTTTGTCAACATGGACTTGCACCTAATAGGCCTTTTTAAAAAAATCAAGTTCCAATGAATTTGTACTTGCGTGTAATTTGTTTGAACTCATTCAAAACAACAGCAACCCATACACTAGGCCACATATCCTTGCATAAAACCTTGGTATCTTCTAAGTGATTCTATTGATGGCCCTGTGGATAGTGTGGCGGTAACTGGTCTTTCAGACAAGGCCATACAGTTGAGGTTTCTGCTACTTGGGTGGCAAGCTAGCAGGTGGGTCCTCATTTATATTCATTGTAGCATAAAGCAGCTTCTTTTGACAAAGACCAAAAACAGCCTTATCTGTTGGTAATTTTGCATCTAAGGTGGATAACCCAAAATGCTTGTCAAAATAAGATTGCATCTAAAGTTACGGTTAGAGAAAGATTAAGCAAAAAAGGGTAACAGTCTGACCAACTATTCAAAACCGACTTTATGAAGAACTGCTCAACATTGAATTCCAATTGTTTAGCAGAAGAGGGAAATACATAAAATTCACTGATAATATATTAAGTATGATAAAAATACATTTGACAAATTGAATCAATCAACCATTTCATTTCTGTCTTCTGTTTTACATCTCTCATTACCAGTGTGGCTCTTTATAGGCCGTATATGGCTAATGGATGGCATGATCTGATGACTCTTTCTTCCTCTGCCCACTGACCCTCCAATTTCAGTCGTTATGAAAACAGCGGCAAGTTTTTAACCGTATGATCAAATCGTAAAGTTCGCAGATCAGAAAAGCACAAAATCCAATTTATCTCAGTTTTTAAAGAGTTAATATTTGTAGCATAATCCTTTCTCGAAAAGCAAGATTCGTATATGATCCTTTCTCGAAAAGCAAGATTTGTATATGATGACTTTTGGGAGATTGTTTGTTTTTCTTGACACACACACACACATACACACATACACAGACATACACAGACACACAACTCACTAGGATGGAGCATCTTTGCAACCACAGGGGCGTCAAGATAAATAAGGCAATCTAAAGCTGGTCTCTGAGCTCAGCGCTGAGTTACAGTGTACGTGAAAGAATGCAGATGTCAACATTTCAAACTGGCCGCAAATTGGTAGTTGTGACACTGGTGAGGTTTCACCCCCCCCCCCCCACACACACACACACACACTTTCTTCTTCCTCAACTCCTCCTGGGACCCCTCCCTCACTTTGCCCATAATGAGAAATTAAAAATGAAGAGACATTTACTTTGTCAATATCTGGATAGAAACCTATATACTGTTAATGTTTTAGTTGGTTAAAATTTTTAAATTGCGTGCATGTTGAGTTTCACATCTTCCGTTCAACCTCCAATGAGTTGATAAGAAAAACATTAAAAATATTTACTTTTATATTTTAGTTCTTTAACTTGAACAGTTTCATAACTTCTTTGTCACTGCGCTAATTTTAATAATTCTTTATTTCCCCCACACAACATTTCCTTTTCGTCACTACATTCTCAATTTTTCATACATCCAGTAGTTCTCTCCAAGACCTGGAACAGACGTTGAGCTATAAAACAGGTGGCGATCCCCTTTAACTAAAACCACCAGTTAAACACACTGAGCACCAGTCTTTTCAGTTAGCTATCTAGCTTAAGCTAACTTTTGTCATAAAAGTATACCAGTCAGTGTAAGTAATAGTAATTATTTGTATCCTATCCTATATATATATATATATGGTACATTACTGCATAAACATTTTCAGGAAGCTAACTGGTAAAAAGTTAGCTATCTAACCGCACTTGGAAGTTCACAGATGCAACACTTCTGTCTTAATAACATTAGCTTCATCTAAAAGCACATCTCTGGTCTTCATCAAGGAACTCAGTGAAAAAATTAATAAAGGACTTCTTGTGTTACCTTTGAAAGATGGGTATGTCGCTCAAACAGGAAAAAAAACAAAAAAGACTGGAGGAAAAAAGACATTTTACTTATTTAACCAACTTATTAAAGGAAAAGTATAAGGCTTTATATACACTCCATTTTAACTATTCAACTAAAAATATTATTTGAGTATCCAGTTTGTTTGTTTTTTTTAAATACTTTCCTAAGTTTTGGTCCTCCATAATTTTGATGTTAAAATTTGTTAACTTAGGCTGCCTGGCGTAGCTTCAGTTCGAAAAACAACTGTGGCTCTCGAAACACAAAGTCTCTGAGGTTCAAATGAGGATACGACCGGGAAGTTATGTCAAGGGAGATGAGCCACCCTTCTCACAAGGGCTGTTTGCATCTGTCATTCTTAAGAGAAAACTTGCCTCTGGACATTCACCGAGGAATTTGGCACAGCAGAATTACATGGGAAAGATGCTGCAGAGCGGGAAGAAAGAGGGGGGAGATGAAAAAGAGAAAGAAAAATGTCACATGATGAAATAAGACAGTGTGGCCTGCTTTGACACTTTATGTCAAACATGCTAGCAATCAGTGTGGCGCGCTGAGGACTCAGACAATCTGTGGCTTTGCGAGGCAGCGAGGAAACTGAGAAAAAAAAAGTTGATGAAAAGATGAAGGGGGGGGCAGTGAAGGAGAGACAGAGTGGAAGACACCATCATCATCGAGAAACTGAAACAGCACTTATTTACTTAACTTTAATGCAAAATTGACCGTGTCCTTAAATCTCCCCGGAAAAATGAGGATTATTACAGGTCAAAACAGGATGCTGAATGAATACTAATCATTTGGATAATCTATTCTCATAGTGAAAATAATTCATTTTGTCACCTTCCCCACTGGCAGAAGGTGGAATTCCCCTGTCAAGCCAAAATAGCAAACACTCAATTGAAACCAGGAGGAAGAGAGACACAGTAAAAAGGAGAGAGTTATGTCTATCAACAGAAGATCAGTGTGGAAAAAGACAAGGCTCTGAGATTTACTTGGCCGGATTTGTCATTTTGAGTGCATCAACAAACAGATTTTTACTCACTACAATGGCTGTTTTTTTGGGGGGGTTTTTAAAACAAAAAGCAGAAAAACTCCAAATGACTTAGTCCAAACCACAGATAAAAAGCTCTTCCTCATGTTAGTTGTGCTGACTGCTGCATTTGTTTATTGTTACTGACTGTTATTTGAATGTGTGTGAAATTTAACATATCAGAGAAAAGTAAAAAGAAAATAACAAGCAGGCCTGGAATCATTTCTTAAGTAAAAACAGTGCAAAAATACTCTACTGCAAGTAAAAATCATGCATTCAAATTTTTCCTTGAGTATACATATAGAAGTTAAATGTACTTTAAGTATCAAAAGTAAAGGTGCACTTCAGACTGTCCAAACCTTTTATACACCCTAAATACAATGGTGTGCGCATTTCTAAGCTATGTCTAATCACTTCAGTTTGTTGCAGGTGGACTGGAATCAAGTTTTAGACATTTCTCAAGGATAATTAGTGCAAAGGGAAAAAAAACAAAACAGTAAACATCTGCACCACAGTTTGAAGTGCCACAGCAAAAATACTATTTGATATTCACTGAAATATAATTGTCAGGTTACTCAATGATCAAAATAATTAGTTGCAGCCAGTCATACACTGTCAAACATGTCAGCCTGCAAGTCTCATCCTGAGTGAAGAAATTGAAACATGATATTTTTTTCCTCTGTGTCGAACGTGGTGAGGTAATTCTATTAGTTTCCCAGATTTGCAAAACCTAGAGAGAAAATTCTGAACAGGAAAAGTCAGTTCTTTACTCTGGCTGATTGGTTTTGTAAAAACACTGATGTAAGACTGTATACAGTATACAAAAAAACCTGCATGTAGAATATTTAACTTCATCATCCTCAAATTAATTTGAGGGCTCTGTAGAATGGCTGTAAAAAAGCTTTGAGACAGCTCATGTAAAATATTGCTGCTGAGGGACCCGGGAGAGGGGGGCAGAACTCATCAAGTCTCAAATTCCACTGGTAGCAGCTTAAATTAAATGATTTGTTAAGGTGGATATTTTGGCATAGATGATTGTTGACTGATGACATATGCAGAAACAGAGATGTACACTCACACACACTCACACACACACACACACACACACGGCCCGGGAAGGTGTACAGTAAACTGTTAAATGTCACCAGCCACTCTACACCGTGACACCCAGACATGTCTGCATAATAAAATAAAATGACTCGATTGCAGCCTGTGGTAAATCCCCTCAAAGTAAAATTAAAAATAGATGAGGAAGAGCATGAGGGCTAATGGTGGATAACTTGTTCACTGGCTAATTACATGGGTTTATAACTTGTTTATCTCGTCTCACATAGTGCGAAAACGGTTCCGACTATTTGGTATCACTTCCCCTCAAAGAAAAACTACAACATTAGCTAAACTGTGCCTAATGTGGCTATGAATGACAATTTTGAGGTGATGCTAAATGCTAAACTACTGTTTGGTGCAGACAAAATAATAGAAACACATGTCACTATAACCCCTGTAGGGATTACGTGCATGGTACATTTTTTATGGATCCCATGTGTGCAAACGAAACTCGAGTCCAGTGTGGGAACGGCAGACTCTGCTACTTTAATTAAAACAGCTATATAGAAAGGAACTTACTGAATGTAAATACATTGCCTGGCTACTGCAGAAAAAATGCCAACCATAACCGTGATCAAACACGGGGTTTGATTTACTGAAAATCTTAAGGATTCTAACTTTAAAGGCCATATAACAAATCTTTTAACATCTTTATAAGCACTGCATTAATTGGTGAGAAGGATAAAACAAGTGTCTGGAAGTCTACCAGGTTTCACTCTGCAACTTCTAATTTTATCCACATGGCTCCCGCAGTTTAAGGGTTATTAATATTTTTATTGGAGTGCAGGGTGATAAACAAGATGGAAAGTATATCCTTTAGTGCCTGACAAAACAAGTCAAACACACCTCAATGAGGTCAAATATTTCAACTCATGTCAAAAAGATTTTTTAACTGCCCGTGGTTCCATTTCCTTTGGGAATTAATAATAAAAAAAAAGCAGTTATTTTGGTCTAGCATCTTTGGCTGAAAACATAACTTACATGTCTGAAATGCAAACGGACACATGCCCACACATGTGTAGTCTAAACTGCATACAGCTGACTGATGACTAAATCAGTTTCAAAAGAGGGAGAGATGTAAAGAGAGAGGACTTCATTCCCATAAACAAGCATTAATTTCATCAATATGCTTGGAGGAGCCTGACAAAGATGGCTTAACACACACACACACACACACACACACACACACACACACACACACACACACACACACAGACACAGACACAGACACACACACACACATATATAACCTTTCCAAACAAGGTTTAACAAGGGAGATGTGGGTAGGAGAGTGAGTGAGATGACGGTTGTAATGTCAGAGACAGTCTGTCCCACATGGTTCCCATAAGTGTGTGTGTACGTTTGTGTCTCTGTGTCTCTTTGTGCACGTTAACTTGTGTGTGTTGCGTTAGAGATATGTGACTTTAAATCATCATCATCATCCTTCAGAATGGATGAAGTTTTTTTTTTTTTTGGGGGGGGGGCAACAGGGGTGCTGGTGCAGGAGATATTTTGAAGCTAGCACATACACACCCCAAAGCCCTAGACAGACACACACACACACACACAGCAGTCAAGTACATCTTGATCGTGCTGTCAGCGATCAGTGCCAGCACCCTCATCCCTTCGTCCAAGTCCATATTTCACTCTCCCTGTCCAACAGCACGCATACATACTCACACACGTATTTATCCACAAATATGCATGTGTGTACACACACACACACACACACACACACACACACACATTTCTGTGAAACAGCTCTGAATGGGTCACATGTTACAGTGATCTGTCCTGCCGATGATCTGTCTGAACACATGGAGGATTATAGTAAATACACACACATCACTAATAAGTAGTTAAACAGGAGCCATAGCAATACAGCTTCACACGGAGATGCTAGAGCCAACAACATTTACAGAGGGAAAACCAGGAGGCAGTAGAGTGTGTTGGCTATCTAATTCATATCCCTTTTAGAGGAAAGAAACGATTTGATACAAAACAGAGATACAGTATGATTCATTTGTGATTGGTTTGTAATAAGCAATGTAAATAGTTTGCTTAGGCAGTGGTTGCTACCACGGCCAACCTGACAAAGAAAATAAACCCCGCCTACAGAAATTGAAGCTTCAGCACCATCAGAAAAAACACAAGGACATAAAAGATGAATCACTCACAGGAAGGTAAACATATTAAAAAGCAATGTAAGCCAAAAACCAGAGTGAACTTTCCAAGAGGATATAAACTCCAAAATTAGATGGACTGGGGAGAGATGCTGATGTGGCTCTTTATTTTGCTATATTTTATATTAGCTTCAGGCTTTATTTTCATTGTCTTCACAGTTGTTATTTGTTAGTCCAAAGATTTCACTGAAAAAACATAGCCACCAAAGCAATGGTAGCTGAATGCCAAAGATGTTCAAAAAAAAAAAAAAATTGAGATTCTGACAAATGCTGTGATGAAGGTCTTCAGTTACAAATCGAGTGGCACTTTGGTGTTAAATGGCATCTCGTGGTTTAAGGGTGGTGCCAGCAGCATGAGTATATGCAACATCTCTATAATCCAGGGTAGATACTATAATGATTTGTACAATTGTTTTTTCTGCTTTGAAAGGAGAAACAAGCTTGTTCCACGATTTGAATTCAATTTGAATTTGTTTTTTCTTCCAACCAACTTCCTAAGTAATGTGTGAGCCTGTCTTGTATTCATTAGTTTTCCATTTTACAGTGTGTACTGGAGTACAGCAATAAATCTCTGTATTCAAGTGACATCTTGTCTTTTTGGAGTATAGAGCACACATTTAAATAATGTAATCAAAAGCAGACTATAATCTGGAGAAGGCAAATGGTAACTGTACTGTACTTATCTGGTGTTTTTCTAGTCTTTTTGACCACTCAAAGCACTTTTACACTACTGTCACATTCATCCATTCACACACACATTCAAACAGCGCTTTTCTATACAATTCAGCACATTCTACAAACAAACAAATTCATACACCGATGACACAGTGGAGGCAGTTTGGGGTTCAGTACCTTGCCCAAGAACACTTCGACATGCGGATTCAAGAAGCCAGGGTCGAACCACCAACCTTCCAGTTGTTGAAAAAAACATGAGCCACAGCTGCCTAGTTGTTAGTTGAAAATGGTATCATCACCATAAAAATGAACACTGCAATTTTCAGTTAGGAAATAAGTATTATTTACTGAACGTACAGAGTAGGTAGTAGGGCACCTGAAATGGATCCTTCTGGGATGCCTTTAGCAACAATCTGGGCATTTGATTTGATATCAGTAGTGACAATAGACGGAATTCTACTTGAAAGATTATTTGAACCTACTGTAAGCAGTCATCAAAAACAATAGAAAGCAACTTATTTCAGTTAAATCATGTTATTATTTATTGAAATTGAGTATAGCACAAAGTCGATGAAGTTAACTATTACCTTATAGAATGTACTAATCTAAATCTGTGAGGTAAAGCTTTATATATGGCAAATGATTCTAATTCCAGGGGTTTGAGAGAAAAGACTGTCAACCAACCCAGAAAAACCAAGGTTTAAATTGTATGTTAAATCATGCATTTAAGTATGTTAATGAGTTAGTCTGCTTGAGCAAGATACTAAATACCTCCCCAAGGGCTGCTGCTGTAGCTGACTCTGACCTCTAACTTTGCAGTTCAATGGGAGCACAAGATAAGAGAATCATCCCAGTCAGTTAATTAGTAAGCTATCCTTTCCTCAGATGGGAGAAATTTGTATGTTCTTGTCTCAGGGTCTGCACACAGTTGAAACCGTATGAGCTACGCTCTGAGCTACATGTCAGTTGGTGTTGACCTATTCCTGCTTCAGGGCCACTTCTACCCAATAATTAAGTGAATTATCTCAAAGAGGACAGTGCCATACATTCCCGCTGGCACGCAGAGGGCTGCCCTGACAAAAGAGAATCTGCCCTGACAGATGGGCCTGTATATGGAGGCAGGGGCCTGGGAAGGAAAGCCCTGTTGGGCTGGAAGAAGGCACACACACATACACGCACACACACACGCACGCACGCACGCACGCACGCACGCACGCACGCACACGCACGCACGCACGCACACACACACACACACACACACACACACACACACACACACACACACACACACACACACACACACACACACACAGAGCTCACCCTGTCCGTCCCATTGCGTAAACACACTCATCAGAGCGGAGGCTGTCCCCAGAGAGGGAGAGCATGTTTGACATCATTAATTGGCTTTTTCAGTGCAAGGAGTCAGGGAGATGAAAAGCTTTATCAAGCTGAAATAATTAATTTTGCCTTCACCACCCTGAATTTGCTGACACTTCACTTCTCTCAGAAAATGAAGAAGGGGGGAAAATGACAATTTTTTTTCCTTCTCTCTCTTTTTCTTGATTCAATCCCTCTATTAGCCTTTTTTTTTTTCAGGCTCAAGGAGACATGTTACCGGAGGTAATGTGCGTTTTGTATTATAATATAAAGGAGATTTAATTAACTTGAACCTGTATGAAAGGGGAAAAGGTTAGCTTTATCTCAACCACTTACAGAGGCCATAGATTAGAGGGCCACAATATGTGCCCAGTGCACCGTACATATTATTTCCAATTAATTCTAAATTACAGAGAAAATTATAGGGGTCTGATAATGCACCATCAGAAGGACTAAAACTTTAATCACTCTGACTATCAAACATAGCTCTGGTCGGATAATTAGTTTAATTACGCCCTTTGAAAGGCACCCACATGCTGGAGCGGTAAAAGTTTCTTCTACACCTGAAGTTTGACAATGTAGCTGAGATGTAAGTGGAATTAGAGGGGGAAGAAGTGGGCAGCCCCTTCCTAGCCCATTAAGAATACAATGTGTTTGAGACGACAGCTAAAACCTTTCCCATAAAGATAATTTAAGTTAAATTTTTGTGTGCCACATTCTTTCAGTTGTACTTAATGTCTAAGCTTCTAAAAGTTGCCTTTCCCATCAGTGTCAAATGGATTTCGACATTGAATTTACTGCCCTAAATTGATTAACTGTAAGTTACAGTTACTTATCTCAGCATCTGAATACAATTATATGGTTCCCAGGTATAAATTGATTTTTTTGGGGGGGTGAAAAAGGGATGACCAGACAGTCCCACATGACCCATAGCAAATATGATAATGATGCACAATGAAAATATCAGCATACAT
Organism: Istiophorus platypterus; assembly: GCA_016859345.1. Lineage (NCBI taxonomy): Eukaryota > Metazoa > Chordata > Actinopteri > Istiophoriformes > Istiophoridae > Istiophorus > Istiophorus platypterus. Next base: position 4,303,456 of record CM029131.1, on the reverse strand, counting down.
GCCACTGGTAATTACTGTGGCACCAATTTCCTTGAAACTAGAAATGATTTAGGAGAATATACTGATGTATTCAAGAGACTACCTGTGAACCCATCCCTAAATAAAATACAGATAGGATTTAAATCATTTTCCATGTTGCTTTCTTCTCCTTTAATGTTTAATTAAAACAATAATAATAGTAATAATAATCATAACACAAGCTCTCGTGATCCTCAAGGGCTCTTGAGCATTTTCTCTCCTGGAGCAATATGAAGAATATGAGGAGACTAAATAATAGAGTCAACTCTGGGCATACACATACATAGACATACACACAAATACACACAATATTCTCCTAGCCTTTTGGTGGGAGGGTTCTGCTTCACTTCCCATGTGGAGAAGCTACATATTAAACCAAATTCGTGTGTGTTTCGTGTGGTTGTGTGTGGTTGTGTGTGTGTATGTGTGTGTGTGTGTGTGAGTGTGTCCCTCTCCTCCTCAGTACATTAGGCCACTGCTTTGCCTCAGTGGCTTTCAGACATACACAATATTTACCCTTCTCATTCGTCACAGGCCTATGCTGTTATTCTGTTATTGTGCTCTGCGCCCTGAGTCTCCCATAATATAAAAAAAGAATTAAAAAAGAATAAAAAAAAATATATATGCAATTAAAAATACATTAGTGGCACAGCCTTCTTCTTTAGCTCCTGTACACTAGGTATAAGTGGTATATTAATTACAACGGCTACATTAATTAATTTAGATTCACCTTTCTCAGTCTTTAAATAAGGTTACATCTGAAATGAGTAGGAAAGCTATTAAGGAATACTGGCAATTAAATAACAGACAATATTTCAAGCATAAAATGTAATTTTAGGCTCTAATATTTTACTTTAACCTCCATAGGAACAGGTATAGCAATAGAATTAGCGTGACTAACATCAATTATTTATTAACAATGTTATTCTATTTATCTCAATGTTATTTCATTCAAGCAAAGCTAATTAGGATAAACATGAACAGCATGTACAAATTTTTCTCCATGTATATGTATAGTGACTACGTGATGAAATTATTTATTTATGCTCAGTATGTATTCACCAGCGCTGGTGGTTTATTACTTTGGAACTATACAGTGGCATACAGCATTTTTTAATTAAGACTAATGAAATATTTAAAAAAGCTAATTAAATATAATGCTGGCTACATTTCCCATAAGACCACACACACTGATTTATTCACAGTGGGGATAGTATCTCTGAGTTATGCTTCGTCATGCATTAAAGTTTCATATTACTCAGATTTTTAAACACTTGAACTTGATAAAGTTCAGGTGATAAAGTTATGTATAATGTGATTTTGTACATTCTCCCTTCAAAATTTGTAAAATGACTTAAAATGCATCGCTAGTCACTTTTCACTCAAATCTCTGATTTTCTATCCTTAGCTTAAACTCAATATACTCATTACACAAATGGCCTTTTTGCATCAATAATCCAGGAAAAGCTGACTCATGCTGCTCTTCTCAAAACATCCTTTTTCACATTCACAGTTACACGCATCACCAGCAGAAAGTATAACCGCAGTCTTCTACTGTTGCAGCTCCAGTGGAGCCACCGGGTTTAAGAGCATTGTTGCTTCAACCTTAACAGAAATTGTTAACAGAAGAAAGAAGTTTCCAATGAAAGATTCAATCCAGAAGTTCACCCCCTGTGAATTGAAATGGAGTGTAGGTCCCCGTTCCTCTGAAGTACATAAGGCTGCACTGATTCAGTTTTTGGTCTCTCTCTGTAATCTTTTAATGTGTTTATAAACTACTTACATGTGCTGAACACTTGCTTGAAAATTACTTTAATGTGCAAATGTGGGAATTGTTTGTGGTGCTCCAAAGCTCAAAAGGAAGCTAATGTTTATTTAATGAGTTTTTGAAAAGGAATTCATTCCAACCCCCGTCAGAAACACAGTGGATCTGGCCGGAAATCAATCGTGTAAGAATTCAAAAACTGTTACACAAGTCCACGTGGTCCACATCCCCATCATGGTCGATGTAGTACAGCGGTTAGTTTATTCAGTCACAATCCATGAGGTTTCCATAGCATGGACGGGAGTGTGGAGACCATTTGGGCATCACCGGAACAGATGCTGAACACCAATCTCAACTTGAATTCACAACTTTGAGCAGTTAGTGACGCCCCTTTATTCTTCATTCCTTTCTCCGCATTTTGGGAAATACCAACATTCGTCCTCTCCTGAAAGCATTTTTTCATTAAATGTGAAACTACAGCTAGTCAGGAGTTAGCTCAGCTTAGTATAAAGCCTGGAAAAAGGGAAAACAGCTAGTACTGCTCTCTGAGCAAAATCTGCCCACCAGTACCTCAAAATCACAAGTTATGTCTTGTTTGTTTGATCTGTGCAAAAAAAAAACAAACAAACAAAAAAATGCAAAACAACAATTTTTGGTTTTACATGTGGGTTTAACTATTTCTTAGCTGGACTCAAAGACCTCCTGGAGTCTTTTCACTCTAAGTGTTCCGGGCCACCAGCAGAAACTCACGTTCATATTAAGCAGACAGATATAAGAGCTGTATAAATGTTCTAACTCAATAAGAGAGCAAATGTGGTTATTTCCCAAGAAGTCAAAATATTCCTTTAAACTCTGATGGACTGCATACAGGTCCAGCTGCAATTCTTTAGTTCAGTCAGCAAAGGAGAGGAAGAAACAGTCTGTTCGCTTTGTTTCTGTATAATCAGCCTTTCAAAGTAAAAATTGAGATGAATTTAGGCTCAGCAGCTTGCAAGAAATAGCCACATCCTTTGTGGGCTCTATGTCCACGCTAGGTGATGGCTGCTAATCGAAAAAACAAAAAAATAATTACTGTCTTAAGTGTGATGTACGAGACACTGGGGACTGAGAAATATGGGACTCTGCTGGGAAAGGGAAGTCTCAGAGGGAGTCAATGGGTCCACTGGGAATAGGCCTATTGTCCCTCAGTCAGCACCCAATGGGATCAACACACATTCACACACATTTATTTCACATTTATTAGGTGATGTACGGATTTTTTTTTTTTTTTAAGCTCAACAAATACACACACCCTCATTTTACATGTACTTTCGATATCTAAACTTAATACTCATAACAGATCAGATGAAACACGTTCTGCGGGGACCAGGACCGTAACCTCAGGGGGCTGGGGTTGTGTGTTTCAGTGCTGGAAAATGGTGATGAATTGGTGGCTCTGTGGTGTTGTCTGAGGAACAGTTGCTGCGCTGACTGTCCTCATCAGCAGATTTCAATTGGCAGTGCAGCCTAGCATGGAGACCCTAATCCTGATCTCTCTGCAGACCGTTATTTACATTTATTACCCTGCTAAGGAGGCACAGCGCATAAAAAATACATAAGCATACAGCTCTGCAACCAAGGTCCAAAGCATGTGAATGCATGGAGAGTTAATATCAGAAATATCACAAGGTAGATAGGACAGAGCGGTATTTGTTTTTTTGTTCACAGTTTGCCACTACCCTGACAAAGGATCAGAGAAGAATCAGACAGATTTTATGTGAATGGGGATGATGAAAGCCTTCTCTCCATCCATCTTGCTCTGCAGACACTCGACTCGCCCCTTTTGCCTTTCAGTTGCAGAGTTTAGCCCCACCTCTTATCTCCCATGTCAAACAAATCTGTCTGACAACGACGGATGAAATCAATGCACCAATGACACATCCCGCACTGATGTTTTGCATTCAGTGTGACCGGTTTTAAAGCTTAGAAAGTGTAATTAATTTTTTTAAATGATTTTTAAAGAAAGATTTGACTTTGATTTCGTGTACTTCCTGTGCTCGGGTATGCAGACCTCTGTAAAGCAACGGGTCTCTAACCACACAAAAAATAACCCCAAAAAAATGGTGTCTAGACTTGAGGCAGTGTGGTGTGTTAGTTGTGAATTCAAGTTAGGGGCAGAGCCATAAGCTAAACGCTTAAAAGAAGGAGAAAGCGGAGACTGCATAGACTGCATGCAGCATGGGAATGTGTGTGTGTGTGTCTGTGCACGCATGTGTGTGTGAAACAGAAGTAGTGACTATGAGCAAATGAGTAACGTATAATCTGCAGAAGAGCACGTTCTAGTGGTGTGTTCAGAGCACAGCATTGCAGGCTCAGCGGGAGCAGACTGCCTCTCAGTCTGTTGTCTGTCGCTGCTTCACCCGAGCAGCCAGCCTTTTCTCACACACCAACACACGCACAAATATGTTTCTGAGAGCAGGCTGTCTTTTCACATCAACAAACACTCTCCTTGTGACATGCCGCTACATGTGAGACGCCACAAATAGCCGCCTGGTTTGGAAGAAAACATGTTTTGATGTGGATAAGTTGTCACGGTAGTGGTGTGGATTCTGTGAGGTTCTGTTATAAGAATAACCAAAGCTGACCCGGGCTATAAATTGCCTTCTTTTGTTTTGATTCTAAATACAACAAATCAAAACGATCTATTTTCTTGTTATGATTCTATTACTTTCATTTTTAAGAGATGCTCTTCATAAAAAATGGAGCTTATTAGATGGGAAAACATTGCAGGATGGTCTCATTTCACTTCTTTAAAGGGTCATTTAGTGTCAATTACAACGTCATCAAACCTCATTGACCCCAGGCATAGAGGCAAGGTTGGGCTTCAATAGCCGTCCTTAACAATGGTTAACAATAGGACCAAATGGCCTGGCTGTTTGCATCCACAACAACGGACCACCAGCATCCACCATCCATCACAGTCAGGACGCTCCCGGTGTCCCTGACGACTTGGACATCATGACTCGCTATTTTGAGCTCCACATTTAGCCACTGTATATTTTGTAGTCAATCAGGGTATATGCTGTATACCATGATATATGGCAATGCTAGGAAATACACTGTATGGCCTTGCTTTATTTTGCTAAGTGTTGTCTATTTTTTTTAGAGGCTAATGCTATTTTAGTCTGTTTTGTCTTTTTTTTAATATACAAATATCACCTTCAAAACACCTTTACTACTACTCTTACTGGAATATGCAAGATACTTGTGTACTGGTAAATAAAAAGGTGGTTAAAATATGATGTCTAGTCAATTATTACTGGTATGGTATTCAACAAGCACTAATATAACATAAAATATGAGAATTTTCTATTAAAAAAAAACAAACAAAAAAAAATCTTCACTTGACCATAGCTGCGTATAACTGTTATTTAGTTGATAGCGCATACATTAGTGTTTTTATTTTAATTTCTGGTGTGTAAAATCTTTTTCACTGATAAAAAGGTTTGTAAAGTGAGTTTAGATGGATCTATTTTTCACTGCATCCCAATAGCAATTAGACTTTAAAGGATAAAACCAGTGGAAATATGATTCTTACTGTTAGCAAATCCCATGAATACATCAAAAGTAACAATGAGTCAGTTCATCTCTCAAAACCTCCCTAGCCATACATGTGGCGCCAAGCCCACTGCTTCCCACTGAGGTTGTAAATCTTTAAAAACAGATCACAAATATATAATTTCACTTTTAAAAAAAAGGATAAAAGTTTCCTACAGCAGATGGGCACTGTACTTTTTAGCAAATGTCACTAATACGGGAAAAAGATACGTACATTTGGGGACAATTTTCAGCTATGGTTTAATCCACATTTCATGTTCTAATAGGTATTAAATCAGCAGAAAAGTGTGTTGCCGGGTCGCTGAACATTAACGACAGTGTCCATGTTCACTGTAATGAAGGAACCTGCCACCAACAGTTTGGCTCACTGATGTGTTTATAGTAGTTTTTGGACAACACTGTACTCTATGGCACAGAGGATTAAAATATATCAGCCTTTGCATAAATAGGATATACTTGTTGGTATACATTCATTGTTTTTGTCTTTTTGTCAGATTTGTTAATAAAAATACAGCAACCAAACTTATACTTTAACAACTGCAACAATGGTTAGAACATGTACATTCTTCGCACCCTAAAGGTTTGAATAAAACGTGTCAAAAATTTGTTCAGATTTGTATTTACTATGATGTTTACTAATAATATTCATTCTACTTGTTTTTTGATTTTCGCCATCACCGAGTTTCTCTCGCAAGTTTCATTTGCCAAAATTAAGGATTCGTATATTGTAAGAGAGAACACCATCTGCCTCATCTCAGTCTGTCTCATACGTACAAGGCAAACTCCAGCTCATACGAAAGCAATGGCGACGTGTCCCACGAGGACCATCTACTCTACAGTATCTATAAATGAACAACAGTGGGTGAAATATGGCGCATTCAATTAGTATGTCAAGAAAACATTCATCTCATTTATTTGTTCATATTTGACTGGGTGGATTGGTTTGCGCTATGTCAATTGTGACCTACTCACTCACAGGGAATTTTCTCTCCTGCGGCACAGTTTTTCCTCTTGTCTCCATGTTATATTATGTAATCTAGTTAAAGATTGTGACTCCACTGCGGTTGTCTTTGTTTAGAAAATCTATTGCCTCTTATTTTGTACCTATTGACTTTGTACATACTTCTACCAGACCGCTACATGTATCCCTGGCTAGCATCATAAGATGATGTGCATGTGTTCCTCATTGTTTCATTTAAAAAAAAGACCTAAAGATAGTGGTCCAGCTGTCAAAATGTGCATTATTTATGATGATGGTGTTGTTTCCAATATTATTCAACGATAGGAAATCTCTTGAATTAAAACATGGATTTGGAGAGGAGAATCCATCATAATATTAACTGAACATCTGAAATGGGTGACACAAAGCTGCTTCTTTCCTAATTTCCTCCCGGTGCACCAGCCCAGGCCTCAGCCAATCTGTGGGACAGCCGGACCCGAGGGACCCACCAGCCACCAGCTGACTGACCAAGCGACTTGCTCAAAGGCACAATTAGAGGGTCTTTGTTTCACCCGGAGTGGCCCTTTGTGCCGTGATGTCGCCCGGCGCTGGAGGGGAACGTCATCAGTCACTGGCTGAATGGTCCGAGTCAGAGGAGAGATCTCACACACACACACACACACACACACACACACACACACACACACACACACACACACACACACACACACACACACACACACACACACACACACACACACACACACACAGACAGAGGTTGGAGGTTTGCTGCCCTATCAGAGCGAGGGATCTGACGGCACCCTGTGGCGCTTCAATAGGCAGATCTCCCTGTTCCCCTTGAGTATGAGAGGGCGCTAATATCGTCAGGATGATGGTTCAACAATCGAATCATGGCTGTCACTTTCTAGCCAGGCATAACTAGAATTTGCCAGAATTCTACTCAAACCTTAACACTCAAGCCAATTATACACCATACTTGACCTCAAATTTAATTTCTTACTTACTTGTTGAAACATTCGTGTGGTTTTCCACAGCACTGTTTTTTTGGGGGAAATTTTTGCACACACTAAAGCATTGAAAGATGACCTGTGTAAAGCTTTTCCCTCAAAACTACAAATATTGGGTTCAGTTGCAGTCCTGGACCAAGAACAAAGTGGGTTTTTTGGGTTTTTTTTAGAATTCTAGGTCACGCTGAATCTTTAAACTATCACCACAGTCAACACTCCTTTAATCTTCCAGTTTTTAGAGAAAATAAGATGTGACCTTAGCCAACATGTTAACAAGCCAGACCTCATAATCACAAAGAGATTGATCCCATTTAGTATCACAGCCGAGCACCATGTTGTGGTTACAGTGTACGAACTTCAAAAAAAACAAGATTGCAGCTTTACAGTCCATCAGAGAAAAACTTGAGGGAGCTACTTGTGGGAGCAAGACATCAGACATGGATTGTAACAGGGCAGACAATGATAACAATATCTTCATTTTAAAAGCGCTAGGTCTGTAATTTAAGAACAAAGTCTCTTGTTGGAACGGTATCATCCAATGCTGGTTTTTTTGTTTGTTTGCTTCCTTTATTTGACTGAAGATATCTTTTCAGTGGGAAATTTATTTGTGTGCCTTTTTCAACAAGGACTGACAGTATCTTAAAGCTGAAAATAACTATCCCCTATATTTTAAGACTCAAAAATGTTTTGGGTTTTTTTAATTTGTAATTTTTCTTGTGGTGGCACAAGTATGTTCTATGTCAGTCTTTCATCTCAAACTCTTTAAGAAAATTTTAATGGTCAAATATATTCCACACCAGTTTCTCAAGTCATGTAAGTCAGACATTATAAATGTCAGATCACAGGGACCGTGATAAGAGCTCTGCACCCAGATCCCCCCACCAAGCTACCCCTTCTCTCTCTCTCAAAATTGTAGAGTTTTACACAGAGCCAGTCCTGGATTATGATATGGTTGACATCATTTGATTTCCCCTCCCAGGAGCTCTGAAAGTGCTCCATTAGAATTATTGCTGATGGGGCGGCATGCCAGTGCTAGCAGCCCGTCCCTGTTACCCACAGACTCACCTGCTGAGTGTAATCTGTCCTGGTAAGATTAAGCCAGGTTTAAATTTACACATACTTTGAGGTCTTTGCGCCTCCTCAAACAGCACACCAAACTGAAAGTTGTGTGGGAGCACATTTCACAGTGATGATTTCTCACTCAGAAAATTGCACAAGAGCGTACATATGCATACTCAATCATCTTATAGTGTATTTTAGCAAATGACATGTTCACATAAGAAATTGTATCCCATTCTCCAAAATGCAAAGTGTATTCTAGCTTCATATCCATCCACTTGTTAGACAGTGATCGTTTCCTTGTAAGAACAGTCAATGTTAGTATTCAGAACCGGTCCAGAGATGGGAGAGACACCACAGGCCCCTAAACACAGGTCTCTAATCTTATAATTCCTTGGTGTCTGTATTATGGCTACACACAAGTCAGTCCATTCTCAATGAAGACACGCGAAACTGACAATGTGCCATAAACCAAAAGACAAGGATTACAGTCTCCAGAACGAGTCATCAAAGCGAATCCAGCCCTTTGCCAAGGCGTGGATTCAAAACCGAGCTGAGAATAGAACGGCACAGTAAATCAACAGGAATCCTTTTATTTTCCTCCTAGTCTTCATATCTCACTAGGGTATGTTGTTTTTCTCAAGATGGAGGCGCAGACTTGCAAGAAAGATGAGAGGGAGGAGTGTGTGTGTGTGTGTGTGTGTGTGTGTGTGTGTGTAGGATTTGGAAAGAGGTGGGGGGGGTTGATTAGAGTAAAAAAAAAAAAAAAAAAAAAAGGCGGAGGGCAGGCGGGCAAGCAGGACAGTGACATTCACGCGTTACGACATGGCGACACTGACAAGGTGTCTTCCCTGCCGCTCGGCCAAGCTGTTATCACAGCCAGCCCCGTTTCCAGGTCGCAACCCTCAGCGGCACCGGTATTATTGGGTCGCGGCTTGGTGCCACAACCCAACCCTGGTGTGGGCCGGCGATGCCATTGTCCGACAGTGAAGCGTGGCTTTTAGATACTGAACACACACACACACACACACACACACACACACACACACACACACACACACAGACACACACACACAGATCCGCCCTGGCAACCTCCCTAGCAACCATCTGTCCTGCTTTGCCATGCTCAGGCTTGGGCACAGCTAGCAATGGGCATGCCTTGACACGTCTGGGTTAATGGGACAAAACGGAGGCGCGCAAGAGGACAAAGGAGTCACAAATGAAAGAGTGTAGCCAACAGAGTGATGCAGCACAGAAAGAAGGATGAGTTTCGGGAGGTTTTGGCACAAAAGTCTAGTGCACAAAGTGAGAGAGCAAGTAAGAGAAATGTTATTTTGGTCGTTCTTTTAAAACGTAAAGTCCAGGAAATTAATCCTGAATAATGTTAGCTTTTACAAAATAAATCAGTTGATATATACATGTATGTCTCACAGTTTTAAGATAAATCCTTGTTTGGAAAGGAAGATTTACACAAGTACTTCTTCAAAATATAATAATGTGATACCAAATACCCAAGGATTACAATGTACAGTACTTATGTGGATACATGATATATGGTACAGTGGTCTATATTGAAACCTTTGTCATTGTAAGATTGAACATTTATGCCCAATAAATGTGCTAAAAGGGCCGATGGTGGACATGTTCCTGATCAGCGAATTACCATCAAATACCAAAAACAAATAAGGACAAAATTTTTGAAAAAATGGCAGAAGAGTATTTTCGTACTTTTTTACTTCAATGAATGACGGATTTTTACCGGCGTTCTCTCGTTTCTTTTTTGTTTTCGGCAACTCGTGCCCTCGACTTAATTGCTCATCCTACCTAAGTTATGTTGTCATTGTTGTGCCATTACAAGCAATAACCAAACGGGTGACTGGGGATGCGAAAAAAGTGTTAACAAAGACCTCACGTTTGAATGTGTATGGCTTCCTTAAGAAGTATAAAAGGATTACAAGCTGAATGTCCATCGTATGAGCAGAACACTGAAGGACGTTGATTGAAAAGAAATTAGCAATTTGGAATCTAGAAACACAGACGGACCTATTTGGAGCAGTTACAAACGTTGACGCCCCGGAGGTCAACGTGTGAGTGGTAAGGAGTTGGATGGGTGACGGTTTGCTTCCTGACGCTATAGATTCGAGGTTGGCGGGGGGGCGGGCAAGAGTGGGTTAGGGCGGGGCAGGGGCGGGGCGGACCCCGGTGCGATGCGATATCACAAGCAGATACATCTTCCTCTGTCGAAGGTGTTGACTTGTGTTGCCTTATCAGCGTCGCACCAAAGGGCCTCAGAAACAGTGAGACAGTGACCTCACATCTTTCTCTTGCCCCGGAAAAAATCTTCTTTAACATGCAAACATGCTGCCTTTGTCAGCCCCGTACACACACACACACACACACACACACACACACATCAATTCACTGCCCCCTCTTACACCCAAAAAACCCCAGGCCTATCCAAGGAGCAGAGGGGAGCCTCAGACAATTCATGATGGAGCCTCTTTTGATAGCAACTGAATTTTGTTGATCTGGTGCCTACAAGCGAGCCTGGAAAACGTCTAACCTGTTGAATAAAAAGGAACTGATTTGCAGACAATGAAAATCATTAAGAAACTGTTGAAAAACAGATTTTTTAATATTTTATACATATATATAAAAATAGAGAGAGAGAGAGAGAGATAAAAAGGGAGTTTAGGAGGTTTGTGGCTATACTAGTTGACTGCATGTTTACAGCAATAAACTTTGATTTAAAGACGATGCGTGTTTGTGATTTACTTATTTTTATTTCTGTCTAGACCACAAAAAACAAAACAAAACAAACAAACAAAAAAAACCACCCAACATTTACCCTGAGAAAATTTTTTGACCATTTTACCCGCTTTTACATCATATGAACTCCAGAGAAACAAGCCATGTCAAGTCAAAAGGAGAGCAAGGAGAGCACCACTCCCCTGGGTTGTGCAGGCTGCGAGATCAAGCGCTCATCATTCCAGAGTTTGGTGTAGTCTTTTATTTACTTCCTCTGAGACCTTAGGTTCTGGTGACGAGGGCGGCTAGAAAGAGGAAGGAGCCATTGACGCGAGGATATGATGAATGTAGCAGATGAAAATGAGGGGAAATTTTAGTGCCATGCCTACTCTCTACTAACCCCCCCGGCCCCCTTTTCCTTCTCTCTTTCTTTCACCATCTTGCATTTTCAAAGAGCTGAGAGGCCATAGCAAAAGTGAATGAACCATGACCGCAGGCAGATGCTCCCCACATCTCCCTCTCTCTCATCGTGCCCTTCCCACTTTACACCCTCCATTTCCCACAACTAACTTAACACTGGTGTTCCACAGAGGCGCATGGTACATTTACATTGTTTTCAGTGGCCTTTTTTTTTTTTTTTTTTTTTGTAGGTTTTTGTTGCTGATTACAATTTGAAGTGGACTAAAATTCAAGACTTATGAGGTAAAACTTCCTATGTTTTCAGTACTGAATTTATAATGTGGTTTGGCATGCAGATGAAACATTCTTTTTACTTTTATCTATTTTATATTTTAACTCTTTTATAAGTTTCATTATATTTGTATGCTGCCATTTTTTTTTTTTTTTGGTTAAATCAGAGTTTAAGTTTTTGTTACAGAGCCATTTTGAGTAAATGCCATTCGTTAATTTCTCTCCAATTCCCTCTGGGCACTTGAAGGCCAAATGAGCACAGATGGGACATTTTCAGTCCTTTGGACCAGCTCATTTGACTGATTTGGATTCAAAATTATGGTTTCACACTCTACATACTACACTTTGTGTCATCTCAGAACTTCATGTACAAAAAGTCGGTGCAAACACTTTGTGAAACACTTTGTGAGACATTGCAAGTTTAACGTGAGTTTAACAAATTTTGTCAGTGCCTTAAAAAAAAATAAACAAAAAAACTTCCCGTTCATGTGCACTCATTGCAACAGCCTCATTCTGTGTAATAACACTCACCTCATCATCTAGATACAATGCTTTTTGGAACAGTTGACCAATCACACCTTAATTATTTTTTTTTTTATTCTAATCTTGTTGGTCATTATTTAGCAAGATTTGAGAATTATAATGCTATAAGGCAAAATAATTATTTACGTACTCTGTCATGAAATCAAATTCTCAAACTTTTTGGTCTGACATAAAATTCAACAAAGACGGTTTTAACCTGACAACATGACTTATTATTAATTTAAATAACAAAATACATTGTTTTTTTAGTTGTTGTTTTTTTCATATTTTGGTGGAACTTGGCACATATTGATTACTATAATGCACAATAAGAATTTGCATGGCAAAGTTATGTCAGCTTAAGAAAAAAAAAAAGATTTTACAAAGGTATTTACACATTTACCAGGCCTGTATTGTCAGCAGCAGAAGGAACAGTGTGAAGCAGAGGTAATAACACTGTATAAGAAATGTCTGACTATTGTAATGTAAATTTGAATTATATTTAGTGGAAATATTGCCCATGCATGGCAAAGACGTGTAATGGAGGAATTCTGTATGTATTCATTCTTTAATCTGCCTTCTAAAGAAAATAAAAAAAATAATAATTTGAATGCTCAAGATTCAATTCAGCAGTACTGCCCTCATTACATATTCAACGAATATCATGTCAATAGTACGAGATTTCTTGACAAGAGGTTTTAGTCGAGGTGTTTGTGTCTGTGTGTTGACCATGACCCCATTACTGAAAGCAGGAATCAGGCCAATCACTGGCAAGCGATGGGGCGGCGAAGCGACCCACAATTCACCTTCCCTGCTCTTGATAGGCTTGTTTTCACTGCAGAGCCAACACTACTGCCTCCTCAGCCTGCTTTGGCCAAAACCAATGTTTGTGTGTTGTCTGAAGATTTTCATTCTAAGACGGTTTTTTGGAATGAGAGACTCAATCTGAGCTGATAAAAGTGTCAGCTTTCAGGCAACAAAGGACTCAAATCGCCCATTATTTGTGAAGCAGTGGCAAATACTTTGTTATGAACAGCTGCAACTCTATTTTTTGTTTGTAAGTAATGTAATTTAAAATAAAAAACGACAGAGGTGCACTGAATTCTCAGATTCTAGAGGGTCCAGAATTGAAAACCAGACCAGAAATAAAACTAATGACCGCCCATTACTGTTTGAGCATTTCTATTTGCTCAAAGTACCTGGCTGGCAGAATGTGAATAGGCTGGAAAATATTCAAATATATTCCAAAACAAATGTTTGTTTTTATCTTTATAAGATAAACAACACACACACTTTCTTTTAACTGTTTAAAATTTCTAAAAAGTGCTGAAACAATGGGCTGATTGATTAATTAGGTAATGAAAAGATTAATTACACAAGTCAATAATCAAGCAAAATCAACAACTATTACTATTCTTTCTACTGTTGTACATACTGGCATATTGTGTACATTCACAATATGAAAAACAAATCATACTTATTTGTTAAGTCAATGTTTATATGAGTGTAGCTGTTGTATTGACATTATGTAATTGTGAGCTGTGTGTAAGCAGCTCAATTTTTATTATCACTAGTGAGGCAAGTAAGTAATTTTCATTATTGGATTTTCTGTTTTGGATTAATCTATAATCAAACTGTCCAAGTTTCAACAGTCCAAAAACTAGAAAGATTTTCAGTTTACAGTTGAATAAAAAAGCCATAAATCTGGACAATGAAGGAGCTACGGCCAGATTATTTTGCCCATTTTTCTTTAAAAAAAAAAGGCTCAAAACAAAGACTTGATTATAGAAAAAGTTGGTGATTAATTTTCTGTCGATTGACAAATCATCATTGAATCATCGCTCCAGCTCTAGTCGTCACTATAATTGTTTTGGACAGAAGAGCTTCTGTGATGCAGCAGCTGCTGGGAATCCAAAAGTATCATGTTTCAGCTGAACTCCTTAAATATGAGAATTTGCTGCTTCCATGTATTTTATATAATAGAAAATTCAATATCTTTGGGTTTCAGACAAAATAAGCATTGTGAAGATTATTTGCAGATGTTTTTCAACTATGTGGTTCAAAATAACCAAAAAAACTGCATTTTTAGCTCGTGGGATCAAAACAATTCATCTTTTCTTAACCTTAAATTGAAATCAATAATCAAAATAATCATTAGTTTAAAGTCTTTACTTCTAAAATCAGTTATTTAATGTACATTTAAGGCATATAAACAAATTAGCATTCCAGTCCAGTGGAAACTGTTGCAAAAACCAAAACAATTTTCTCCATAGCACCTCACATATTATTAATATGAGTCAATATATTCTGTTTTTGGACACACTCATAAGTAGCATTCAAAGAGTTTATGTGCGTTTGCACCAATGAAGTTTAACAAAACCACCAAGAAAAGCCATGTTCTTTTACTAAAGGTCAAAGTTTAAACTAGACAGAAACTAAACTACATTACATTTTTCTCTGCACAACGGTATAAACAATCACAGGTTTGAGATGGAAAAAAATGTCACTGTGCATTAAACTTCCTTCCATTTAAATCTGTTGCCCTTATGGTCTTAATAGACACCAGTTTTAAAGCACACTAATATGGTTTTAATAATTCACTACAACACACACTGTAGTGTGAAGGACATGATATGGTGTAATCCCTCTTTAGAAAAAAAATGGTCAGAAATCCATCCCCCACCAAATAATTCTGTAAATTGAAACTACTCTATTGCAGTGTGTATCAGCCTTGATGTGTATGGCATGTTATTGCTTGAGACAACTTCTCTGTTTGGAGGTGGAGAGGAGGCTCCTTCCACTCTCTCTCCTTCTTTCTCTCTGTCTCTCTCTGTCCCCCAGTAAAGGATACCCTGATAAAAAGGTAAAGCAGATGAAGGGGGTGGTGGACGAGAGGTGATACGGCACACGGAGAAATTTCATTTCCTGCCTTGTACGGAGAAAATAGTATCAGCTGGGAAAACCTGGCCGAGAGATGGGAGATTTCCTCCCCGAACATTGATAACCATTCGTTCATTTCCTGACAACAACAGCAAAAAAAATGCATTAGCCTCCCCCGAAATGGAATAGGTTGAGTTTTGCCTCTCTTTCTTGTTTTGTTCTGCAGAGGACGGGAGTCTATTTCATCGCCAACATGCAGCAATGGTCGTAATCACAGAATCAGTTATTATTGGAGGGGAGCGATTGCTGCATGGGCTGCATAGCTGAGAGACGAAAAAGACGGGGTCTGCGGTCAAATTCTCCCACTTTTGTGTCGCTTAGCTTCTCTCCGCCAGGTCGGATTTGCATTTTAATGGAAGGCTTTTATAGACTTCTCGGTGGCGTTCGTGGCACCACAAGTGGAATCATTAAGTGAACTAAGCCGGATTAGAGACGATGCTGAGGTCAGATACCCATACGCCATAACACAACCGAAGCTGTCTCTTCCAGGATTAGACAGAGACCGAGAGACGACAGCAGCGGGGGGAGAGAGATGAGGGACGTGGAGGGAAGGGGAGGAGGTCTTTGTAGGGACAGAGAGGAAAAGAGGAGAACAACCAGGGTGAGGACGTAAAAAAAGTGAGAGTAATGAAAAGAGAGGGAGTGGGAGAGAGACATAAGTGGAAAAAGAAGAGACAGGCCAAAGCAAGGTGATGAATTGCTTGTAAAGTGGTTCCTCTTCAGGCTCGAGGGCCTCTCAGCTCCCTGCTCTGGCTCCAGTTCCAGTTTCCCACAAAGTGAAATTAAGCACAAATCTGGGAATAACTGTTTGCAAACGCTTCTGGGGCCACAGAGAGGTGATAAGACCATTCACTTAGTGTCAGGTAAAACATCAGTCACGGGAGTTTCACTACCCCTTTGCGTTTTGGTAAATTTATTGTTTTACACTGATACCTAGACCTTCCTGAACCCTGAATAGCCACCAACATTTCGGTTGACTGGTCAGTCCTTTGGACATAAAATGGCTTTAAGGTATCACTTCAGGTAATTTTATAATTACGTTTGTTTTTTTTTCTTAAAACATACTTTGAATAACCATATGGAGGCCATGTGTTCACTCTACGTTAGGGATTGTCTCAGACGAAAGTTGACAATTGTGAAGAAATCCTAGTTAAATGGTTTTCATTCCAAAATGCTGGACAAAGACACATCCACCAAAGGCCAGTCTAAAGCTTCAGTACCCGACGACAGCCTGTGTAAAATTACTGTCAGAAATGTAGAACTAAATTCTTACAATGTGACCGCTGCTACAAACTACATCTACAAACTAACAAACCAGAGTAAGACATGAAATGATGCAGGATATACTGCAGTGTTTGAGCCAGGATTGTCTGGGAGGGAGGTCGAATGGACCCACTGATACTTTTCTATGGGACCAATGACCAATCCAGTGGGGACATAGACAATACTGTAAAACTGTACACTGAAACTGATTTTAAGAAATTATAAAACCATTTGGATGAAAAAAAAGGGGGGGGGTACTTCCCTTTTTATCAGGGAGTATTTTATCAGTCTTCTACATCAAGTCAGCTTCAAAGTTCATTTGTATGTAGATAACCAGAACAATTTTCTAATCATTACATTCAAAGGTGAAATTATATTTAACGACGAATGCATGTAGCTGTCTACATATGGTGATAATTCCAAAACTGATTAAAATTAAAGCTGAATACATCAGAAATCATCTAGCTGAGATCCCAGTCTCCCCATTAGCTGCGGCATTATTGTTACCTTCTCTAACGTTGTCATCTCACAGGCTGATGGAAAATACTGCTGCTCATCTCTGAATGTGATATCCTGATTACAGTGGATTAGATAAGGACACTGATGTGATAAATTACAAATGAGGGATTCTGACTATTATTTACTAGGTGCTAGCGATAGCTGTTGGTCCATACTCAACTGCTATTTAGCTACAATGTATAGGGGTGGAAAATGGTACTTAGCTAATGCTAGACTATTTATTGACTGTCAGACAACCCACTTTGGGTTGTTTTTTGTTTTTTTAAAAAAAGCAAAAAATATGCAACACTTGCTGACACTTCAAATATCAAAAGTACACAGTGGCCTTTCACTCCTTCAAGAATCATGTAAAAATATCCTCATCTCTGGCAGAGCATAGACACCAGTTTGTGGTGTATGTTTACGAGCTAAGAGCCAACATACTAGAGGTTGAAATACCTTATAAAATTTAAAGCTAATGCTATTATCAGAGGACTTAATCACTTGATTTTATGGAGGGCAAAAGTTACAGCAATGGGGCATTTTATGTTTTTAGAGAGGTCCCAGTAGCCATTGCATGCTCTGGCTCAACACAACTTTTTCCTATTTTGATAGCACTTTAATTCTCTCGCCATTCAAAGTTTGACACGAGTCATCATTGCTATCATACTGCGCCAAAGATGTAAGTAACCAAGAATGTTTTTTAAACTCATCTTGCATAGTGTTACCTGCAAGAATATTGCATATCGTGTAGTGTGAATTCAAAAATGAAGAAAAAAAAAAATACACACACCTGATTTCATTCTAAAGATGACGTCAACGCTCTCACTTTCACTGTTCACTGGAGCGCCCATAGGAAACACAGTAAATCTAAAAAACTTTTGGTTTAGCATGACCAAAAGTCCCTCAACTGTTCTGCTGTCTTGTTTTCCAATTAACCTTTCCAGGGTCCAACCTTTGAATGGAAAGGCATGGATCAATGCCCACCATGATAAACATCTGCAGAGCACCTATAACTGACTGGAAAAGTGGCTTTGTAAATGCTGTGTAAATATTAACTAATGGGTATTTGCCGTCAGTCCACACGTCTGATACGTGCCAGGTGCAGATATGAAGGGGAAGCTGGTGAACCGTTGGAAAAGTCCTGTGGACGTAAAGGTGGCAGGTTAGACTGACAGTGAACTGCTGGGAATGGAAAGTAGCAGAAAGATCCAAGTTTACGTCTATTCATCGTCACCTCGTATTGTTAATTTAAACACCTCACCGATGAGGAGAACGCAACTGCAAGAGAGAGAAACTCAGCAGGTGAAATAAGAGGATTTGTTTAATTACTCATTAAGCTGAAGATTTATTCCTCTAACAAGCTCCCAATGATAGGATCTGAAAGTTGAGACAGTGTTGAGATGTGGCAATAAAAACAACACTAACTGCCATAGAAAATTTCATCAAATTGGAAAATAAGAAACTTTGGTGTCCTGTTGATAAATCACATCACTTGAAAACATTGTAACAACCAACCGCATCACAAAACTTAAGTTTCAGTGGGTGGTTTAGTTTAGCTGAACAAATCGCATGCTATCTTTTCACATATTTAGAAAACTTTTTTGTTCTGGCAAAGAAAGCAGCAGTCACAGAAACATACAAATGTAAAGAGCTGGTGTGAATAAACAATAAAAAAAAAGGCATTGGGGGATGGTAATGATTTCACGAGAAGTCCCAAACAAGTCACGGCTACCCAACGCCTGACGTGAAACCGATTAGTGATGTATGATGGAGGACAGGATGTACGACAAAGTATATTACCTTGAGCATCACTATAATTTCAACCAAGATAAAACGCTGATTTTATTAGTATTCAACAAATGAAGCTTTTAGCTAAAGTTCAAGCAGTCATTAAACACTGCTGTCATTTACTCTTATACCTCTACATAGTATACAAGGGTCTCTACTATACCTCATCCTTCCTCCAACCCAATGACAGTGAGGTCAAGGCCTCCCCCACGGCTACTTAGGGGACATCTACAAATTAGGCTTGACTAAGAAACTGGTTTTCCAATGTGTCATAATTCTAATTTGAAATATTCTGTAGATTCTTAAAATCTCATGATCAATCTTTGCGTTCGGGAGTTTTCTCAGTGAACAATGTGTTTGAATGGTTCCTTGTGTACTCAGGGACCATCGAGTTATATCAGTACGAACAAAAAGGTTATTTTATATAAATTATGTTCTGTGGGTTGTCAGGGATCACAATAGTCCCATGAACTGTGTCATGAACAGTTAGATTCTCTGTGGATCCGCCACATTTTACAGGACTGTCAAGACTCAGGATGGTTAGCAGAGTCTGGTTAATTTTTAGTGAGTCTACAGATCGCATCTGTGAGAGGGACATACTTGAAAAAAAGACTCTGCATACCGATCTGAGCTCTGTTTATGTTTGACGAGGAGATACTATCTCTGGTTTTTAACAGTGTGTGTATTATACTTTATTCAGTCTGTCCCTGTGAGGAGGCTACAAGCAGTCTGCAGATATCAGGCTGATGTGTTGTTCCCAGGATATATTCTGAGTATCACTTTACACAACTTCACTGCTATTTATCTGACTGAACTGACTCATCAAGAATTTCATTCAAGATCAATCCAATCTGGACTTTGGGAACCGAAATCGAATCAGGAGATTAGCATCAATATTCAACCCTTCTACAAATGGATGCTATTCATTGGGCTTTACAACCATAACATGATTAAATTATAAGGGTGCACAACAAAAAAAAATCTTGATTACCTAAATGACGCATCTTTAAATTTGTTAAATGTGTTAAATCTTGGTGTCTTTACTGTTTGAGTAACTGTTTCCATGACTCTTGAGTGCATGATCTTAAAATGTCACTAAAGTTCATGTTTCACCAACAACAAGTGCAGTAGTAGATACCCAATTATCACAGAGAGGGCAGAAAACCCTCTGCATCGTATTTGAGGGTTTTTTTTAACATCAAATGGGGATGCCATCTAACAGGCACGGCCATGTTTCACCACCAACAATAAAATATTATGTGCTCTCGTTATAAAAAGATACAGCAGTGCACAAAGTAACTAGATGTCATTTATGAACCAGAGTGTGTATGTGTATGTATTGTTCATGAGCCTAACACAGCATGCTGTACAGAGATGAGTGGCCCGTCACTCAGCAGGCATCAGGCCGTGGACGTCACAACCCGACAGTTGCGGGAAGAAGAGATTATTCTTGTGTGTGTTTTTAAAAAAGCGGAGATTATGCATTGTGATATCCAACTGGGTTAACGTAGCAGACTGTGTTTGCATACATGGGTGCCACGGCCTCGCGGGTTTTAGCTTTAATCCCCCCAACACACTGAATCCTCACCAGCTGATTTGGCACTTTTTCAGAGAATTAGACCACCAGGCGAGGAAGCTTTGTTTACCCGACAGACGAGTCATCATTTTTAATAAAATTCCTACTAGCCTCCATTTTCCTCTCCTTTTTTCCTTCACCACTTGGATTGGAATTAGTCTTTTATTTTGTTTTTCTTCAGTGACATTGAAGCCTCACTTATCCATGTTTCTGAATCTCTCAAAAGAGATGTGGTCCTTGATGCAGTATTAAGACAAACTTCAGTCTAGGTTTATATGAGCATTCTTATTACAACATCCAGCTTTGTCCATTTAACCCAAATTATACTTCATCGCATTTACAGGCATGCGAATAATCACAGTATTGAAATACATATTTGGTAATGGGAATTTTTTGATTTCAATTTAAAAAAAAACAAAACAGAGTGACAGAAGTTGAGAATGAAACCATATGTTCCGCCTCTATAAACCTAAATTGACAGTTTTGATTATTTCATGACAGATTTCTGTATATTCTGTTTTCTCTTTGCTCTTATTCGTTTGAAGTGGGAGGGCCTGAGTTGGAAAAATGTTACATATTACTTAAGAATCCATTAAAGAGTGCTATCAGGGGTGCTAATACTTCTAATACTTTCTAATACTCCTCTATGGTTGAGTAAGTGCAAGTTAATATTTGACCCTGTCCACTTACTAGCGTTTTCTCAGCTTTCATCTGCACCTCATGCTCTTCGTCAGCAGTTGGAGTTTGTTTAGTTGTCATGGCAATGGCTTGGTTTGCACCATGTAACCTTGGTATGGAATTTTTCATGTTTTAACAGATGGCAGTAAAGTTTAAAGTGGTGGAAAAAAACTAGTGAGCAGACCCTGAGACAAGATCCTTTTTTGTGAAAATATTCTATGGCCATTCGCTGGCATGTATATATGTAGCCTCAAAATTCTTCATTACTTTTAATATTGCATGTGTCTTTAGTATTTTGGCTTGTTCTGAAGAACAAGGGTTTATAATGTCACTTTTGCATCTTGACATATATGTTAAATAGAAGGTGTGTGTTGTCTTTTCTACAATTGTAATGTCTGCATGCTGTTTGTTAAGTTTGCAAATTTTGTCAACTGGCTTAAACTCCTTCATATTTAACTCATTTCCTTTGTTTTTCACCTTGGAAACACCATGGGAAGAACATACCAAGCAGATTTTTTAGCAGTAATACACTAGATGGCACAAGAAGTAGTTAGTTTGTGGGGAAATTAAAGGGATTAAATTATAGATTAAAATCGATAGGAAAAACATCCCTTCACAGTTGCTTTGATTAATAGTCTCTCCAGCAATGGTAAATTAAAGTTGAAAACTTTCTATACACATTATTAACCCCCCATTTTCTAACTCATTTAAAAAGCTGCAGGCTTATTTCCAATTATGTTGATAATATGGGTATGGTTTGCCAAAACTCTTTGTGCTAATTGTGTGTTGGTTCAAAAAGCCATTTTCTGTTAGAGTGCACAAATCCATTACGGCCTCCTTCTTAGCCAGGATAATGGGGATTGAATTAATGTGGGGGCTAAAACATGTGGCCTGGGACTCCTAAAGATATGATTGATCATCTTATTGCTGGGTATTCAACCGGTTTGGTTGTGTTAATCGATACCATTACCTCCTCTGGATTAAACAGCTATCTGTTAACGAACCCACGAAAAACAGATGTGAGAATGGTTTAAAATACTTTAAGTAGTTAACTTGCACTTCATTCAAACCACTTTTTTTCCACTTGAGCATTTAGTGTGTTCAACAACTGTGTTGAAAGACCTTCCATGAAGGATTCACAGCAGCAAGCAAGTAATGACAAATGGTGGTGTCATCAAGTGGAAAATTCCAAGTTTGCCTAGTGCCTGGCACCAAAAACTGTCAGTAGTTGCATGTCTCAAGCATTTTCAATGGGCTGGATATACTGAGTGCGTGGTATACAAGGTCCCCATCCCTAAAAACTCAACATACACACTCACTGGAGCAGTTTCAAAGGACAAGTTGTACCCGTACAAGTCATGTAATGATTAATTTGGAAGCGTGAAACAGCCAGGCCCTTTCCATTATGAAGAGAATACACATCCACATTGGTACAGCTATAGCCCCAGCAATTTATTAAAAAGACACCACATTTTTATCAAGGCTGGACAACAAGTGAAATACAAAGGTTGCTCATCTTCTGCTGTTGTTTTTTTAAGAAAGTAAATTCCTATCCCCGGTGATTGAGACATGTCCTGCTTGCAGAAATGAGGATCATTTGTTACCACCAGTAACCACAGGTGTTGAAAATTAACCAAAAGTGAAATCTTGACAATTAAAACCCTTAATATCAGTGATTTTTGCCAAGATATGTAAAAGCTTTGCCAGGCATAAGATGCAGTGGAAATTGGTGCACACTACATGGTGTAACAAAAGAAAACTGAAGGGACAGCTTTAATGTTTTCAGACAACTATTACTGTCATATGAAATAAGTGCAATGACAAAAGGTCCCCAATTAATTCCAGCCCACAGATGGATTTAGGATTTTTAAAACAAACTCAGAGGCCGATCAATTTCCAGATTTGGCCAAAAACTGCACCGAGCCCGGAGCTTTGGTATGTTTGATAAGTATATTAAGGACCTTGGTGATTAAGTCTGGCTTTCACAGCAAGATCGTGACCCAGGTGTAAACAGGTACCAGCCAAACTGAAAGCAACTGAGTTATCATATTTCACAGTGTGTTGCAGGGTCGTCATGGAGATGATTGAGACTGAGCAGTTGAAAACTACAGAAAAATCTAGTAAGTGGATCTTGACTCAAGTTTTTTTTTTTTTTTTCATATTTCAGTTTTTGAAGTAAAATTCTGCAGGTATATAAAGTATTTTCCGTAAACACAAGCATTGACCATCCTAACACAACATGTAATTGCATGCAATGATTTAAAAAGAAACCAATCAAACATGCACGAAGCTGATTACACTGCAGCTGACTGAGCAATTCTGATCATGACACTTGCTTTTTGTGTCTCCACTGCCACTGATGGGAGGAAGAATGCAGGAAACACATATCATTACAGTAAACATTGAATGAACACTCATGATTCCAACGATCATGACTAAAACACAATCACAAAACCCATACAGACCTCATAAAGTGTAGAGGAATGGAGTTATTAAAATGCAGGAGAATGTGTAATCGACAGCAGGGCAGATCATAGCAGGAGGGGTGAGAGGTGTCGGCTAATCTGCTGCAGGATGATACAGATAAACAGTGATGCCCCCCAGAGAGTGGATGTTGTACCCAGATGGACATGAGAGGAAAAGAGGGAACGCTGCAAAAAAATATCTAATCGGCCTTTTTTTTTAATGGAATATTTCAACATAATGTTATTTGTGGAAGGTTTTTGTGTTTGTTTTGAGAAGGAGGCAAGTTATTCCAGAGGTATCCAGAATATCTGAGCCTCTATCTAACACTAAGCGTACTTTTAGGAATTATTTTCCTCAAAGTTAAAACTACATTTCCCTGAAACCCTGTTCTTTGCCTCTTTGATCAGCGTTTGTTTTTTAGTTTTTTTTACACTGCGGATTGATTAAAGCATACATACAAGCTGGAGGTTGGTTTTCCATCAGCTCGTTCCAGAAACTCTGAAAGCTTTAGTTATTTGTGAAGAACAGCACCTCTCTCTTGTTTTTGGCCCCTGAGGGGAACTGGAACATTTCCCTCCAGAAGCCTGCTGGCACATGATGTAGAATCCTGAAGGGAGACTTTTTGCAGTGAGCAGCCATGCAGGTTAAGAGGAGAAAGAGAGCACAGCAGGAAAGCAGAGGGATCAGATCGGCTGTCCTGGACCCCTCGGATGTGTCATCTCACACTAATAACCCTCATCTGATCTGAATCTCTCTCCCGTTTGGTCCTCTTCTCTCTCTTTCGCCATGTCTACCTCCCAGCCTAACCTCCTTTCATTACTCTCCCCCTTCTCCTTTTCCACCCCCTCTCCTCTTCGGTTGTATCATTCTCCCATCTCCTTCTCATTAGACGTTATCTGAGCTTCCACATTCAGCGTTGGGCTTTTTTTTTTATCCGTCTAATTATGTTACTACTCACCTATGGAGGGAGTAAGGGAAGCCCTGTGGCATTCTGAGAAGACAATTCATCTGTGATGCTCTCTTGTGTCCTTCCCACTTGACTTTCTCCGTTTCTCCCATGCACACACACACACACGCACACATCTATAAAGACAAGCTGAATTTCCCCTTCCCCTCTTTTCAATTCAGTCACCTTTTCAGCATCATGGGGGCCCTTTGAGCAGGGCCCCCGGCCCCCAAGTCCCCCGAAAAGCCAGGCTCAGTGATAAAACTCCCTAGACACTCCTCCATTATAAAGCAATGATAGGAGGTGCTGCCTGGAATAATGCAAAGAAAATACACATACTCACTACATGCAGACACATATATACACACTCATGAAGGAAATACACAAATGCTGCGAGCACATCAAGGAATTTACACACACTCCTCCCCTACTTCCTTATCAAGCTTTTTCAGTAACCACTGCATGAGCTGCATGTGATCTTCTTAAACATAATCCTGCAAGAATCCAGCTGTCATTGATAGAATATTTTATTACACTTGCTGCCCAGGATGTATCAGAAAATGAGATTGGTAACCAGTGTGCTAGTTATATTTTTCTATACGTTTCCCTTTTTATCCCGTCTTTCATACCATATGTAGTCTCTGTCTGTAGTCGTGATACTTGAAAGTAGTAGTTTTTAATCCCTGTCCTCGCCCAAGTCAGCCAATCAGCGCATGATAAATGAAACCATTATGAAATATAATCCACTGTTTCTGTACTGAGCAGCCAATATCTTCCATACAGGTGTTAAATAAAGTCAGTGGTGCTGTACCTCAGTACAAAAATAAAGTATAGTTTTAATTCGGGATTTCCCTTTTATGCTTTAATTCATTTGTGAGGGAAGTATGGTGCTTTTACTCAAATTTATGAATTATTCGACGGATAGTAAACTGTACACATTCACAATATTAAAATCTTACACATTTTCTGGTTTTAGCATCACAGATTTAAATATTCGATGCTTTTCTTTGTTCAACATGACAATAAACTAAGTATTCTTGGGTTTTTGCCTGATGATCAATAAAACAAGACATACAAGGACGACTTATTGACTTGGTGTAAAAATTATTTTGCGTATTAACTGATAATAAAAATAATTTTAAAAAATAAAACCGTTAGTTGTAGCCCTATTTGAAATAAGTAGAAGTACCTCAATGTCCATTGAAAATAAAATAGTCAATTGTTGTATTTGCAAATGACCAGTATTTGTCCTTTCTGGTCATTAATAACAGTCCTATTCCCTCTCACTACAGTCATGTATTTCCAAGTCCAACCACTCAGTCACTTGGTTCCTGACAATAAAAATGGCCACAGCTGCAGCTAACAATTTTTTCAGCCTAAAACCAAAAAAATATTCACATTACTTTAATGCAAGACAAGGGAAATGACATGTCTCTCATTTTAAAAAGGTCGAATCATCAAACCATTGGAATTTTTGCTTAATACAATAACTTAATCAAATAATAGGATTATTGGAATAGCTACTGTTCAATTATTGGAATAGTTACTGTTCAATTTTCTGTCAATCCACTAATCAATCAAAACTGAAATGAGAACTGTTGCAGTTGAGTGATAATCCTTATTTTTTTAAAATTACCCCACCTTACATTTAGAAAATTGCCTTAGGCCCTTTTTTTATGTTCTAAACATTATGTTTATAATAATAAGTACACTGAATGTGTTTTTGCCTCTCAGCACTCAAATAAAGGGTGTTTTATGTGCCGCGGGCAGTCGAGGATTAGGCCTCCGCCAAGCAAAGGTTAAGTGATGAAGCTTCCTTAAGGTTTTCCATTGCACTCGTCACAGCAGGACGTTTCACAGACGGGCAGGAGTCAAGCCTGTCAGGGTCAAACTGCAGCAAACACTGCTGACTGCAGCCACGGGGGGAAATCATCTGGAAGTGTGTGTGTGTGTGTGTGTGTGTGTGTGTGTGTGTGTGTGTGTGTGTGTGTGTGTGTGTGTGTGTGTGTGTGTGACTACAAGGGCAATAACCCCCAATACTGGTGGCCCTTCCCTATCTACTCACTTGATCCCACCTCACAGACACAGACACACTCACACACACACACACACCCACACACACAAACACACACACATCCACTCTCTTTTATTATCATTATCCACACTATTAGCATGAGATAAGAACTGTCTAGAAATCACAACGGGGCGTAGGAAAGAGATTACTGGGGAAACTGTGGCTGAAAAATGTTTTTAATATTCGTACACATTTCAAATATGTTCATCACTTGTTGCTTTAAGAGTTAACTCCCATCTCCTCCAACAGGTCTGGTGAGATCTGCCAGCAATAAATATTGTTGACGGGGATAATAAATCAATATCTGTGTGCCATCACAGTCAGGAGGCGGCCCAAGTGCCCCCTTCACACACACCCCATGGAAAAACTGTCCTTTTAAAGTCCCTTCAAGCAAGGAGGAGGGGGGATTAATTGAAAGTGATTGAGAGCATTTCTCACCGCGCCCTTTTTTCAACCAGCGGGTAGCCACTTGTTCGCTGACAGCAATAGAGGGATTGGTTTACATTGTCTGCTGCTGGCTGATCAGTGTGTGAGTGTGCGCGTATGTGGGCGTCTGCACAGGAAAGCGAGGAGGCCTAACAAGGCTGAAATTGATGCAATTTTGGGCAGAGAGTCATTTTTGAGGGTTGCTGACATTCATTGCCAGAAAATATTGCACTGGATGAGGAAAAGGTCAAAGCCAAGGATGAGGACCAGAGAGCATGGAAAGAAAAAAATAAGCACCTGGGAGGTCGAGAATCTAACTGATCTGATAATAATGTACAACTGTTATTTACTGAAACTGCCTGGAGTTAAAATCATTAATAATTGTTCCAGCCACAGCCAAAGTCTATTTATTCTTTAGGCCACTCTTCTGATCATGCCATATCCTCCTGGATAGTTAGCATTTTATTCCACTCCACAAAAGATACTCAACAAACTAAACCTGTGGTGGTTAGTGCTGGATAATGGCCCTGATCTCCCAGTTTGATTTGATTCTGTTTCAATTCACAAAGTCAGGAACTGATTAATTTCTATTAGATGCAATACTTGATTATTTAGTTACATCAGATAAATACCAACGTTGCCTCAAGCGCTTCTCAGACTTTTTCCTGGGAATTAAATTTCTTCTGCACTGAACAAGTGAACAACACTGTTGAGTCTTTGAATATAAAATTCTGTAAATTTTACATTATAGGCTAATTTATAAGAAAATTTCCTCCTGGTTAAAAAAAAAAAAAAAAGACTGTGGTTCAAGATCTTATTTTATGTGGCAAATGGAAAATGACTGAAACATGACACATATCCAGTTTTCCAAACATTTGTGCTCAAAATATTTGAGCTGTAGAATGAAAAACCTGCACCACTTCTTGTTATGTACATTTAAAAAAAAATACATCACAACTTCCACAGCCTAACATGTCATAGCCAGAGAATCTGTCTTCATCAAACACAGAGATGCTCAGATCAGTTTGCAGTATTTCTCAGGCTCTTCAGAGTAGAAATTTTACACATCCTGCAGCCAGTACCAAACCACCACTGCCTACACAGAGAATATTAAGTGCATATGTACATGTTCACTGGGAAAATGCAAAAGGTTGATCTTGGGATTTTAAAAATCATAATTCTATCATTCAAATAAAAAAAATCTATTAATCGGATAAAGCTTTTTTTGTCATGTCTTGTCATGGTTGTGCATCTGACCACAAAGTTGTTGTTTGTTTGTCCGTCCTATTAGCCCTGGTAAGGAAAAAGTATTTCAGTGTATCCAACAAATCAAAAAGCAAAGAATTTGATTCATTCAAAAAGAGCGAGAAATCCATCTGTTTCTCCCTTGAAAACAGCTCTGTATTAATCCCAATGGAGACCGTTCTCCAAAGACAAACTGCAGCATCAGTTGTTTCAGCAAATTCCTAAACAACAGTGGTTTAGGTCCAAGTGACAAAAAGTTGGATTTAAAGACAGGAGACCACTGTTCATGTCCAATTTCCTCCCAACAATCAGTGTTGGTTTCTTTTAACCATGACCTCAGTCATTCCCTCACCTTAACCAGTTTGTCATTGTAGTCACTATAATGGCGAAGGTTTGCAATTAAAACCTAAATAAATCTTAACCATGGCGCTGTTACAACCTAAAATAGATTTGGTGATGAATTATAATAAAAGAAAACACTTCTGTGTATCATTCTATAGGGCATGGATGAACTACACATCTTGTCATTTAATCAGGCAGTCATGTTACTGCACATTGCATCCCCTGTAGTCCTCACCCAGGCCCAGTATAAATCTGCAAAGTATTTTTAGCTGTCAAATGTTGAGGAGTAAAAAGTTACTGTATAAATGGAAGAATAAAGATGCATTAAGTGGAAATATTTAAATAAAGTACAAGAAAAGTACCTCAAAAGTTACAGTGCATTAGTGAAAGTACTTAGTTACTTTCCACCAGCATTTTTCCTCCACACATCTTCAAAATTAAGGGTTGCATCCTCTCATATTCCAAAAAATCCTAATAATCATGGCTGAGTACAATTCAGCTTCTGCTTTATTGGTAATAAGGAAATAAAAGAAGAGTCATTACAGTGTAAAAATGTAAAACGACCTGCAGACAGGTTGTCACTAAACACTGAGCACAGTGTTTTCCCCACTCAATGGTTTTACTGTCCGAAGGGAAGAAAAGCCTCCAGTCTTAAAGTTTGTGTTTTCAGAGGCACTGCTCAGGCAGAAAACACCCCATCAGCTACTGCAGGAGACAGGAAACTATTATGCACATCATTTTTCTTCACTTTTGGCAAGCTGTAGTAATCACCAGCCCTCACTCTCTCTCCTCTGAATCAAATCTGCCTCCTCCTGTATCTTCTTCCTCCTGCACAACTACTGAGAAAAACTCCTGACAAAAAAAAAAAAACAAACAAAAAAAAAAAAAACAGCTCATCGGCTTGTATTTCTTTACTAAGCTCTTCTTTTATTTCCCGTCATCATTTCAGGGAGAGACAAATGTTTGTCACATCTATTGTCTGGATGCACATCAGCTGCTTGGGATTTCGGTTATCTCGGATTTTCTCCAAGTGAATATTTTCTGTTTCTATTTATTTTACGTTGCTTAAGATAAGAGTGTCAGTTAAATGCATAAACTGCATTTGTACGTGTCAGCATTCCTCCAGGTCTTGCAATGTTTCATTGCTTTTTTGCTTTTTTGACTGTTTTACTTCTACAAACAGTACTACAGGGAAAAGTGCTCCATAGGCTAAAATCAAGTACTGAATAAATAAACTGTTCTGCTGAGATTTACTCAAAGAACCATTATCAATTTGAGCAACCCCCCCTCGCTTTCCGTTCAATTGGTAGCAAATGATGACAAGTTTACATGCCATCAAAACAGTTGTTTAATGTCATCTGTCACTCTGTTTGGACAATAAAAGACATTAGGAGATGTCGGATCTGCAAAGTTGAGATGTGTTTTTTCTTTTTTTTTACATGGACTTAAATAATTGATATTCACTATAATCGTTGAAGTCACAGTCTGAGCAAAATAACCGTGATGATGGCATCAGTGGTGTGATGATGATGTTATGGAGTTGCATAGTGGGAAACATAGGATCCAGTGCTTTTTTTTTTTTTAAGCCTGACCCATTTTTTTTTAAATAAATCTGTATCTGTCCTCCAACTTTATATGAACTCACCAAAGTTCCCCTTTAGTTAAAAAGAAAGACTTTAGTAAGGCCACTTTGGGGTTTAACTCAACCGCTGCGTTTTTGTCTGCCTCCAAAGAAAAAATTTTTAGGAGACGATTAAAGTTATCTCTATCCCACTTAGTTTTCCACTAACCGTAAATGTAGAAGTTCAGCAGGTCCCAGTAGTGCTTTAATCACTTGCAGCAGTTGACAGTTAAACTGCATGGAAAACATTATTTCAACTTAAAGATCCAAGACTCCTTGTTTTAGCACTATCAACATGTGGAACTGATTTCTACGTCGCCCTTTACAGTAGCAATTCTGTAGCTCATTGGTCCTAAATAAGGTTCTGCACCACTATTTGGTATTGAAAAAAAAATAAAAAACTCAGAAGTAGTGTTCTCCTACATGGAGTGCTCAATGAACAAAATATATCCAAAAGAACCAGACAAGAATCTATTCGCCAACATGTAGTAATAACATGTTGGTGTTTGTCTGTCACCAGTCTGGCTCACCAGACTGCTGTGGCCTCATGCATTCTGTTATCTTCAACAATTTGCTGCCTCTGTCAGCAACAAGTTTGCTTTAGCTAACAAGCTACATGCTAATAATAGCAAAGGGGGAGGTTCAGTTGTGGAGAAGGGAAGCTGCTTAAGATAAGACAGATATTCAAGAAACACGAGAAGTTATTTTGTGCAAAAAATTAAAAGCTAATTAATATTGAAGTATATAATTTTTTACTGCTTTACAACACTAAGGTTGTCCCATATCCTCAGCAATGCGTCA
Organism: Istiophorus platypterus; assembly: GCA_016859345.1. Lineage (NCBI taxonomy): Eukaryota > Metazoa > Chordata > Actinopteri > Istiophoriformes > Istiophoridae > Istiophorus > Istiophorus platypterus. The sequence goes on along the minus strand of CM029131.1, from coordinate 4,272,422 downwards.
TCTATCAATTTCCACATTTCTTATGTTCTCTTAGCAACCATGTTGATCTCCTCAACCTTTTTCTTTCTCTCTTCCTTTCTCCCGTCTTGCTTCTGCCAAACTTGGCTTCATTAAAACGCTAATGAGTCCCATTAATGGACCCAGGGATCAATTCTGTCAGCATTCACTTGAGCCTCTACTAATAAGGTGTGATTATTGTTAGTTTTATTCACTCAACCTCTCCACGTGTTTGTGTGAGTGTGTGTGTGTGTGTGTCCTGCCATTCCTCTGATGTTTATTGATTTTCTGTTTGGCCAGTGGACGCCCAGGTGGACTTTCTCCAAGGATTTCCCCCTCTCAAACAGACTATTTCAGGATTGCGACAGTCCCAGCGGCTTCTCCAATAATAACTGTAATAAAACAAAAACTTTAAATACTTTTGCAAGTGTACCAGTGACAAGAAATCAGCCCGTCTTTCACCCGTCTTCATCCCTTTTCTCCAGTCTCTCTCTCCCTTTTTTTTGTTTGTCTCGATATCTTCCAGTCCGTCTCTATGTTTTGCATTATCCCCACCAGTCTGTCTGTGGTTTTGAAGTGTCAGGGAAAGGCATAGTAGTCTGGACCTCCATGGCTGAAGCATCCCAGAGGTTATAAGGATGTCGACACAGCAAATCACAGTTTAATGGCATTTCCATATGCTCCCAGCTGACCGGGACAGTCCATTCCAGAGTGTGCTTGAGCTTGGCCCGATGGTGTTTCTTAATAATTCTCTGGATTCGTTTAACCTTGTTGAAGACAATAAGACGTGTAGGTTTTGCCGCATTAAACTTTTTTCTCTCTTTTTTTTTTTAATAATTGGACGATGCTGGAATGAAGCATCGAATGAGGTTTGAAACGGATCCACTTTAAAATCTTCACTTTATAAACTTTCCTCTTTACTGTGTAAATCATATATGATGACAGGCACTGTAATTTGTAAACTGCGCTTGGTTTTAGAATCAAAATTCCACTGCTGTATTTCTAAAGCAACATACTGTTAAATTACAGTAAGCAAAAGTAATTAAACTTGTATCCAGTAATTGAGTGTAAATTTAAAGCAAGATATTTTACAGTGTTGTGACACCAATGATTTGTTGAATGTCAAGTTATAAAGTCAAGTGTTCATATGGTTAAGAGTATATTAAATACATTCAAGTTTAATAAAGCTAGCTTATTGTTAAATGTTTTTTTCATGCCAGTTTTGTGTTTTGTGGCTAAGTAAATTATTAAAAAAAAATACCAGTGAATCAGAGTGAATAACTCTGGAGTTTCCCAGCATTCATAAGAAGTACCTACTTTCTTTGTCTGATGTTATCTGTGCATCTCTTACAGACGGGCCTCTGAGGATTCCCCTCTGAGGGCTGCCGATGATATTGTTCTCTGCGGTTTGCATCTGCTGGTTTGATAATCCAGTGATTTTGCCGTCAGAGGGGGATTCTGGGAGCGCAAACACGCAACAACACACAAACTCCTGGACTGTGACGGCAGCCATTGTTCCTCCCAAACAATGTCTTCACTTTGAAGTCTGTGATGCTTGGCTGGCCGAGGGAAGTTTTTTCAATCTGTGCTTTAGCACCCAATTCCCTTTCTCCTTTCCCCCCCTCTTCCCAACTGAGAAAGCAATAAACTTAAAAAAAAAAAAAAAAAAAAAAGAAAAGAGAAATTACTTTTATTCTCCACACACACACACACACACACACACACACACACACAAAATATATTATCTTTAATATTAGTTCACATGGATTTGTGGACTTTCTCAAATGAAAAAGGACTAAATATTATAAATGTACAAGACTGCTTACACATATACAGTAGTATGTTCAAACAAATATGTTAATGTGCAAAACTAAATCAGGATGAACAGCTGCATTGTTTGTAACAGTAGAATTTTGCTGCTAAATTTTATTTAATGAATTTTATACTTTTAGCAAATTAGGGTTACTGTTTCATTTTTGAGGGCAAAATTAATTATGCACATTTTCAAGAGTTAAGAAAAGGCAAGACAAAATTATGAATTAAATATCAAAAGGTTTTTGGAGTGGAAGCCTATTTAAAAACAACATGACATGTTGTGTGTTGTTTCTCATGGCGACAGGGTGTCAGTTTTTGTTTCACTAAAATGCCATTAACAGCCCCTTCAAAGGGTAAAGCCTGAAAAGGCGGGGGGGCTCGTCATTGTCTTGCTGCAGGGGCAACATGCTGGTTTGAGTCTTGACTGACAGGTTCAATCCTCCAATGTGCTTTGGCACAAAAGGTGACAAGCAGAAAGGAAACTGGCTTTTGTCCCCGCCTCTGAGCTACTTAACCTGTGCTGATTTCTCATTTAATAAAACTTAAACCGTCCACATGGTGTCTGACAAAAAATACACACATACTGTACTTAAATACAAGCTGTGTGATGGTTCGTTGGTTTTGTTTTTATTTTTTTCTGCAAGAACTCCTATTTTGATTTTCAGTTTTTAGATGCTTTAAGTAGAATGTAATTTATCCAGTTGTAGCATTAATTAAAATGTGTCCCTCCATTTTTAGATGCATCTCTTTATTTCTGCTATGAACTTCCCTGATATCTGCATAACAAATAAAATATAAATACAATTTGTTTTTTAAGTTAGCTTTTATTTCATTTTTAACTGATTTAATGCTTTTGAAATCCTAATCATGAGTATTTTTATTTTGTCTGGTGTTTCTTTACAACTTCTCTTAATTACTTTATGTCTTGTGAAAACAACAAATACAAATGAATTTGTTTGTTTTTTTTCATAGTTAAATTAGTGTCTACAGAAAAAAAAACACTTCCAGCCAATTTCAGTTTTTAGATGACTATTAAAAAAAAAAAAAAATCCCTCTTCCATCTATATAAAAATATACAAACTAAAAGTTAGAAATAAATCCAGCCGGCCGCCAGAGAGGGAGGCCTGTAGCTGCTCTGTTTGGCCTGTAGTGACTCTAAGCCAGTAGTTTTGTGCCCCCTTCTGGTTATTCAGACAAAAGCTGACCAGCAGATACAGCTGTGATAAACAGAAATAAGACAGAAGCTGGTAATGTAGGGGTAATATCATCCTTGTTCAAAAAATAGCAGTCCGTTTCTGTACAGCTGACATTAGCCCAACACTATGGATGATAATAAGAATGAAATTATATTTTCAGGATCTGAACCAGCTTGAAGAGAAGAGTTTCTCCTCAACAGCATTCTGGTTTTTACCCTAAAAGGATAATTTCAGTACGATGGAGTACACATGAACAACAGAGCTCCACATTCAGTTAAGTCCATTGTCATTTTTACAACAATTTGGCAACCCCTGCATTCACAATCCTAACCCTTACCTAAATTACCTTCCTAATTTGAACCTACTCAACCTCTCACACATAAATAGGATTGTTTAGCAGAAAGAAAATCTAGTGCAAGTGTGACAGGTGAAGAGGCAACAAAAAAAGAAAAAAGAAAAGTTCATGGCATAGTAACGTTATCAGAACCAAATCAGCCTTCCCCCCCGTCACCTCTGTGTACTCTGGCGGCAGACCCTCTAACTACACCTCCATCTCTTTCACTCACTCCCTCCCTCGCTGTCTTGACTCCATAACTTGTCATTTTCCCCATTAATTTCCATGACAGATGCTGACTTTGCCTCTATCCCTTCCTCTGCCTCGCCCTCCATCTCTCTTGTCACATTTCCCCATTTATCTCTCCCATTTGTTTTCTGCCTCTTCCTTTTTCTGTCTATTTTTCTGCCATTTGTTACTGTATTTGCTCTTACATCGTCTCTCTGCCTTCCTTTATCTCCACCTCTCATCTTTCCTTGTGTGTGTTTCACTGCCCATTTCCCTTTGTCTCCATCTCTACTTTGGTTATTTCATTTACTCGTATTTCCCCTCCTGTCTTGACCCCCACATCTCAACACACTTCCCATTAATTTTCATAAAAGAGATGCTGACTTTGCAGTCAGTCAGGGTTGGCGCAGAGGCTGGGGTGAGGCAGTATGAGATGTGTATGTGAGAAAGAGAGTCCGCAGGAATGTCACTAATAACGTGGATGTTAAATGGTGGAAGAGAGGAGGCCGGACTTTTATCGTGACTGATGGTTTCCTATTAAGAGAACATTGTTATGATGGGAAAAGAAAGAGAGGTTGTAATGGAAAGAAAGAGGTTAAGAGGTATGAAAGGAGGAGCAAGGAGAGAACACAAAGGAGACAAAAAGAAGAATAATTAGGATGAAGAAATAAAAAAGGGCTGGAGATGGAGAACAGATAAATGGGAGAGAAAGCAAGAAAAAAAACAGATAAGGTGCAGATGGAGAATATCATTGAGTGATAAAAAGCAAAGAAGAAAAAGAGGACAAAAGAAATGAGAATATAGACAGGAGACAGAAGAGATGACAAAAGAAAAAAATGAAAGAATGAGCCAGACATAGTTTGTTGTCTTTGGAGGGTCCAAACAGAACCAGATGAAGAAGCAGAAAAGAAAGAGGACACAGAGTTGTAACAACAGATTACATCGGACCCTCTGCTGTGATCCAAGGATGCTTCAAAAAAATTTGGAGGGAAGAAAAAAAGTGGAGAGGAGGAGGGAGGGAGGACAGGAAACACGCAGTCAGAGAGATTACGGTTTTCATTCGCTGTCATTTAATCAGAAGAATTATCAGTCCTTGGGACTCCTGCCACACAACAGCTACAAAAAAGACGAACTTTTTTTCGGGCTGAAAAGACCCTTTAATCTGCCCATTAATGCACAGACTGAGAAGTCACTCATGCAGTACTGCTACATATAGTAGGTATTGGTGGATGATACGACGTTCTACCATGAGACTCTGCTGTAGCTTTTATATCAGGGTCTCTCTCCCTTCAATACCTCTGGGTGTATTAGTCCATCATGGGCAATGCTGCAAATCAATGGCATTAGTGAGCTTCTATATGATTTTTGAATCATTGTGATACCGTGGATTACCAGGTATTTAATTTGCTGGATTTAGAAAAAAAAACTGCAACTGGTCATTTTATCTATTAACAGTTCCTTTATTAATTTTCCAGAAATACTATAGATACTTAGGTATAAAATATCATATGCCGGGATAGAAGATTTTATCCATTCCACTTAGTGCTAATTCAAACTATAATGTTCAAGAGCAACTCTGTCTCCTAAGATTACCTTTATATACAACTGATTGAAACAGCAAAAATGATTTGTAAGGAACACAGTCATGACCAGATTATGTTTTCTATTAAGGTAACAGTGAATCTGCAGATCACGATTATGCTGATACTGAACATCTCATTAAAAGGTGAAGAGGCAACTTATTTGTTTTTTACCAAAATATCCGGTCACCATGATATCCACTCATAGTGACTACATTATTATACTGCTTTATGGTTATGTTTAGAAACTGACAGCACTTGGTTAAGATTAGGGAAAGCTTGAGATCTAGTTTAACACGGAATAAGTTCACAGTGACGTCAGACACAATGTGTTTATTTACATTTAACCCTAATGAAAGTATTTTTGTTGCCTAAACCTGACCACAGACTGGATTGTGGTTGGGAAACTCCAGTCTCTGGTGTGACAGATGTGACAGGCGTGCGCTTTGTACGCCTGCAACCCATCCCATCCACCTCCTGGTGACTCCACTGATGTTAATAAATGTAGCTCTTCAATCCAAAAACTCTGAACATAATCCAGCCACCAATTACACTGCCACCACAACGTGGGAAAGTATTTCTAGGGGACAGTATTGTCAAAAGTTATATACAATTCAAATATTGATGTAAGTCAATGAGATCAGCTGCATTAGTGGTTGGACATTTAGGCCTTGATAGCACATACTAATATCAACTGTTATGAGGTGAGACCTTAACTTCAGATGCACTGCGGTTTATTGTATCCTCATCCATATGAATTCTTGCTATGAGCCTGTCAGGTTATGGATCAGGTACGGTTACACATTTATCATGTAACTACATCATTGTCATCGTTGTTCCTGTAGGTGGTTTAATGTCATTTGTGGCAGCTATGGAGAATTAACTTGACCAAGCTACATCACAAGTAACCGTGTTGAGTTGGTGCTCCAAAAGGCGACAGTTCAAGCCTTGGTGACACAGAAAAGCTGTACTGAATTCAGTTCTGAAAAATGCACATCAAAATCTCCTGAAGCCCAAGTTGATGAGTGATCTTGTAGCATTTAAACTGAAAAAATTAAACAAATGACCATAATTGTTGCCATTTAACTATTTTGAGATATTAATCATCTCAGCTCCAGTTCATTCTGTATTTAGAAAATAATGTTTCCAATTTTTAACAAATAACAAAAAGAGCGAGCCTGTCTCATGTGTGTAGTGGAGTGCGCCGTGTCTTTTTCTGGCTTTTTTTCTCGGCAGCGGGCAGCTGGCAGGACACTGTTTCTGTTTGTCTGTTGTCAAGAAGTAAGAAGTAGCAAAAAACAAATTAAATTTTTAAGCAAGCTCATAGCCTAAGCTATCAGCCAGCCAGCAGGGCCAGGAGGGCCAACATATGGACCACAAACAAGAACAACAAAAAACACACACACAACAACACACAAATGAGCTACTCCGTGTCACTATCATGTCACTCATGTCTCACTGACATAAGGCATTGCCTTTCCTCATTGCCCAACCTCAACCTAACACAAACCTCAACCCTTAAACCAAATCTTAACCTTAAAACAGCCGTTTAAACTTGAAGGGTCCAGCATTTCGGCCCCCATAAGTATAATGTATAAGTATAATCTTGGTTTTGGACTCCACAAATATAGTAAAACAAGACCACCCACTTGCATGTGGGCACACACACACACACACACACACACACACACACACACACACACACACACACACACACACACACACACACACACACACACACACACACGCACGCACACACACACCAGCTGTCGCTTGTTTTCAAAGGCAAGATCGATCCAACAAGAACACTGTGGTTCCTTCGGAGCTGGGCCAAGAGGGAGAGGAAGAGAAAGGTGGGAGAGGGGGAAGGAAGAGGAGTGGGGGGGGCATATTAATGCAAATGACAGAAGGTGAAAGAAGGAAGACAGAAAGGATTCCAAGTAGGATTCATCTTGTTCTCTCTCCTATTTAAGTCCACCTGACACCATTACATTTTCTAATACAAGCCGATATTTTACACAAAGCACTCCATGGCTATTATAATTGAACATGGAGTGTAGTGATGGCACAATATTTCACTGTGTGGATGTGCGCGGTGCGTTTTAGCTCGACTAATTTACCACTTTGCCGTTTTGTAAACATAATACGTTTGACTAGTGGGACTTGTTCATGGTTACTTTGCCCTTGTGTGCTTTATAGCGATAAAATGCTTTCAGAGTGGGGGGGAGAAAAAAAAAATCAATTTCCCCCCTGACTGATTTGGTTACACACACCACAGACACAGACAGTGTAGCTTGCTGTCTTGTTTGTAGCTTAACAAACGTACTTCTTTTGTTGTTGTGGCTTATTCCAATCAGTTCAGAGAGGTTTTCATAATTCAAAAGGTTGTTTCTCAGCTTATACAGATTAAGGTGATTTTTTTCAGCAGGAGTTAAAACATTAACATCAAAAAAATTTGAAGTTTTAATGATTCCTTGTCACAAAGGGAGCATTTTCTGTATGTATGTCATTATTTTCGCCAGCAGAAAAAGCCAAAATGGCTACAGGAGCCACTCGGTCTGGTTTACATCTCTGCTTTCTCCTTCGTCTTTCTGCTTTCTCTACCGTCTGTCATCGCTCTCGTTTTCACCTCCCCCCCCTTAGTTCTGCATTTTGCCCTCAACCTTTTCCCATATTCTTCGTTTCTTCCCTACTGTCTTCCTGTGTCTGCCGTCTCATTGTCCGCCTTTCCTCTCTTCCTCTCCTCCATCGCGACCCATTTCTGCTTCTTATGAAGTGTGAAAAATGATCATCTGCAGGATGAAGTGGACAGAATTTGCAGGCGTAATGGCCTGACAAAATGAATCGCAGCCTTCCTCACCATCCATCACCGCGACGAGGCGACCGTGGTTAAGATCTGTGAAGGTGCTGGCTTATTGATTACTAGTTGTAACTACAAAGTGTCTGATTCAGTGTTCGTGGCATGGCAGGGGTGGAAATGGGGGGAGTCGGTGAAGGTGGCTGGTGGTGGGTGGAAGGGAATGCAGGCAGCTGTAGCACTCTCAAAAATCCTGTTTTGATGGATTTTAAATGGTGAAATATTGATTTCTGTCCGGTCCAAGGTCTGGCCAAGCAGGCCGCAGTCATTTGTTGGAGGCATAATGCCGGACACCCGGTTGTGCTGGCTACAATCAGTCATCCTGACACCGGGAAAAATGAGAGAGGAATGGGGAAAGGGAGGAAAAGAGAGAGGCAGGGGAAGAGGAGGAGAAATAAATCAGCAGTTCACACTTTACCTCTATTCAAGTCTAGTGGAATCTCTTAAATGTGAAATGCTACACATTCGGGTCAAAACACAAGCTCAATTATCCTACTCGTGAATATTCTACATGTTTTTTAAAGCACTGACTCGTGCTTTTCATTGGTTAGAATAACAACAGCCACAAAAAATTCAGCGCACAATAACATCAACACCCACGAAACTTTCCTCATCATCTTGTATTTGGTCAAAGTACTGGGAATGTGGATGGGGGGTAATGAGGTGGCGGGTAATGACCTACTAAGAGAGCAGACCATGAAAATTTGATTATTGCTCATAATTGCCTGGCAGCTGAGAGGCAGGAAGGTAGCATTAATCTACATTTAAGACACTGGAGACAGCAAACAGAGTGCTTTTCTGCCGATTCACACACATTTAATGCAGTGAGTTGTTACACTGATAAGCTTGAATTAATAGTATTATTTTAATGCTGAGCCACAAGAGGGAAGCCTGCAGTTAACTCACTGTGGTCTCATGTGACGATATGTGCATGTCTGAGGAATTCACATAGTGTGAGCCTAGCAATCAGCATGGGATTGAAAAAAAATTTAAAAATAAAATAAAAAAAATTATTTTTTAAATCACATTACTAAACATGTAGAATTAATTCATATTTCAAAAGAAGTTGTTTTTTTGCAAGTTAACGTCAAACATAAGGCCTGACACAAACCTTACAGGGTATTTCTTGTATTTTTCAGCCTGGGTTTTATTCTCGTAAACATGCTAACTTTGCACCCACCGAATCCATTTTAGAGACCGGGAAGCGCGACTACGGCAAAACAATGTGTACTGGCGCACGCAGCATGACCTCCCTAAAGATTTCAGAATAAAATTCAGTTTCACATAAATCCTTTCAAACGCTCTGTGTCCAAACAAAAGTAAATAAGAATTAGCCCCTGGATTGGCTATTCAGGCTAAATGTGTTAGGATCTCCTTATATGTTGTTTTTACCAGGCTGCCTTTTTCCAAATTCATACAACAAAAGATGGTGAATGCAAATTTATGACCCATTATTTTCTTAGTTGGTATTTCACCCACATGTTGCATATATTCTTAGTCAGCACACTTGCAAGTGCAGACCAGCAGCAGATATTAGTCCAGCTGACCCAGTGAGCATTGGAATGGTAAAGGATACATACACAGTGCAAACAGAGGGAGGAGACAACAGCAGGTCCATCTAGACCTTGGTCTATTATGAAGCAGTTGTAGTCTGAGGAGGATTCATTATTAGTTCCTTTTGGTTTTTTTTGTTTTTTTTAAGATTGCTTACCAAAAAAAAAAAAAAGAAGTTACTATAATTATTGTATGAATGTGTACACTAACTTGTGAAATGTGAATGGATTTTTTTTTACATTTTAATAAATCTTGGATAACTGTGTACTATACTGTACAAAAAAATTAAAGGATTTTTTTTCAACTCAGTGTAGTAATTATGTATCTTGACAGTTGTTTTTTTTGTGAACTCACTAAAGCAAATTTTCTTTAAAAAAAAAACAAACAAATTCTATTAGGACATTTTTTACTTGTTATCTACTAGCGGAGGCAACAGTATAATACCAATCATATAGTAAACTAAAAGATGTATTTTGAGAAAATCTCAATATGAGAGAATATGCATTGATATCATAAACTGTATATAGGCCCTGTTCTTTGCCATAAGTTAAAACAAAACATCTGTGATATTTAGAAAATTCAGTTCATTCCAATTTAGCAATTAAATTGATCAGAATTTGAAAAAAACCTGTGCAGTGTGCACTGCAATGTTTTGGTCCTGAGAAAATAGAATTTAGGTTGTGAGCAGGTGGTGACCGCCACCCACACACCCTCCACACCTATCACACACACACACACACAGTTGCAGCACAGAGGAAGCTCAGTCCTGGTGGGAGGTCTGAGGTCTGGCCCTCCACATTCCACAGACAAGTGTCTAGCACCTGCTAGGTCTCAGTCAGCTTGTATTGGCCAACAGATTAGGATGGGTGGACATACTCCAAATCCATTTACTTTACAGTCTGTGTATTTATATGAATGTGTGGCTCAGAAAAAGTATAAAAGGGAGGGAGAGAGAATGAAAACCTTTGTTTGTTCAAAAGCAGAGGAAGAAAAGGCATCAGAACAAACATTATATCTCAATGTAAAAAAAAGCAAAGGACTAATGAATCTATTGTCTGATGGAGATAGATGCATTCTGCGTTTTTAATATAAAAGATTTAGGACTAAAACTTTGTGCGCACGCACGCACGCACGCACGCACGCACGCACACACACACACACACACACACACACACACACTTTTATACTGTATGTACATGTAAATTCGCACACACTTTCAGCAGCCCATGTCTGACAGGTGCACATGTCAGTGGTTAGTTCAACCTGGATCAGAGCATTTGGTCTCACTCTGTAGCAGCCCGGCCCCCAGGGTACCTGAGTGTGTGTGTATGTATGTGCGAACCTGCAGCCCAAGGGCCCAATGCTCAGTACCCAGACACTACTCATATTGTTTTCTTCACTGGAGCTAGAAAAAGGGAACCTGATTTACAGAGCTGTCTGGCACTGGAGCACACGGATGCATGACTGACTCGGCCTAATGGAGTTTTCAGCTTTGGATTTACACTTCTCCCTCTATGAGGGAAGTGGAGCCGCACATAAGCACAGTCTGGCTGCTGCACGTCTCTGTGGCAGCTATGTCAGCGCCGTGATCTCGTCCTGCAAATGTTACCAAGCAATGTTTGCCAACAGATTTGATGTCTGCAGTCTGGACATTTTTTCATTTTTATGATTTTGCAGTAATAAAAGCCATTGCGATTCTCTTTCCCACCAAATCCATTTTTGTTCCCTTACTGTTGCATTATAATTTAATAAATTACACACTAATACTTTCAAAAAGCTTTGTTTCCTTCATCTAATCATCTCTAGGTGATGATAATTTCACTAAACGAGGATTCAAATAATGATTTTATTGAATAAATAGGGTAGGGTGAGGTAAATCCACTTACTGCATGTTACAATTTAAGCAATGTAATGCTGGTTAAAGTATCTGTATAGTAGCAGTCAAAAGGTATGAAAGTTCTTATTAACTACATTTAACATCTTAAATTAATTCATTCATTTTTTTTGTGCGGTGTTATATTCTACACACCTTATGTTTGATATTAGCTTTCCAGTTTTGTTTTGTTTGGGGTTTTTTTTAAACAAAAGAAGCATATGTCTGCATATTACACACTTATAATGGACTAGTCACTATGAGTAAAGGCTGTCAAAGCTTCCATACTAACAGAAAAAAAGAAAGAAAGAAGGTCACGGGCTATAAATTGTTCAAAAAGCTGTCAAAAAGAAGGGGAGCGTCCAACTTGTTTCTCCTCCAATATGGCAGCATGTCCCAGGCGGCCATTGCTCTCTTCTAAATTAACCGTCATTAGACTGTGAGCCACTGAGAGCCAGAGCTGATAATGCTGGGAAATCCAACAATAACGTGTTAACTGGACCTAAATCGGTTTTGTGTGTGTCGGATTGCTGGACTGCGATCAGGGCAGGAATGTGTAACTGCATACAGCTGTCCCCAAACACTGGCTTCAACAAATTACCCATTTCACAGCTCACAAAGCATTTAGCCTCCGAACTATGCAAACAAATCCATTCCTCTCCTTTTGGAAGGAGAACCACTCATATGTGAATGTTATATTTCTATCAGTAACTTTATCTTTGAACTTTGGGCTTGGAGTCTTTTTTAGTAAGAAAGCCTAAAGTCCCGAGTCATGGTGTTAGGTCAAGTTGTATTTCTTTTTTTTTTTTGCCAAGTCTATAGTCAATAGATGTATTCTAATACAATGACTCTTTCTTGTTGTCTTGTCATGTGCGGAAATTAACCGTGTGCTATCGGAAGTCCCTAAATCATTTCCTGTGGCTCATTATTTGCCCAAAAAGGGACAAAAAATTATGAAAGGAAGTACCATTGACCAGTTAGCTGTTCACCCAGTCACAGAACCTTTGACAGGTCATGTGTATGTAAAGGATAAACGTTGCCAGCCAGTCAGTTGGCAAGGTGAGCGAATGGGCTAAAGGACTAGCCCTCAACTGAGTGAGAGCAAACCATGAGCACAGCCAGACTTCCTTTATTATTACCTCATTTTGGCGCAATTGTCAGGGGATCTTGAAGCATGTACGCCAAAAAATGCCTTGTGGAATTGCTCCCATGGTAAATTGGTCCAACATCAACTGTTGGCAGTGGCTAATGAATGCTATATAAACTGGAAAACTGATTTCCTTAATCCACTTAAAATTTCTTTAGATTCTATGGGGCGGTAAGCCTATTAGCCCATAGAACTGTGGCGAATCGTGCGCTATGTGTTGAAAGCAACAGCGGTGGGAGACTGAGGAGGAAGGAACAACTGTGGCACAATTTTCTTCTGAAAGCACAATCTAGAAGAGGACACCATATAATGTACAATCAATTCATACTTAATCTGAGCCATGGAAAGAGATTGAAAGCAAACCACAGATTTCTTCATTGCCTATGTCCATAGCGCTAAGCTCGGATTTGTCTCAGGGGTTCTTTCTACGACATTTATCAGGAAAAATAGAGACCAAGGGAGACAGAAAGAGACAGAGGAGGATCAAGGTCTCTCCCTATAATTACAAAGATAGCATGGTCGCACTCCCTCCCCAGTGAAGCCTCTGAGGCGTCACTCCCCATCCCTTCATATTGTATAAAGACTGTTCTATCAGCCCACGAACGGCATCATTGCTTGTAAATTAATTTGGGGTTCCTGTCAGTCGGGACCCTCTCCTCTCTTATCTGGCAGTGTAATATGGGAAGCTGAGAGGCTGGGGAGATACTGCTGAGAGCGCTGGAGGAGGAGAGGAGGTGAGGGATGAGAGGATGGGGGGGTGGAAGTGAGTATTAAAGAGAAGAGAGATAAATAGGAGGAAAGAGAGAGGCAGGGACAAAACAAGAGAGGCGAGTGAGAGAAGCGAATGAGTCCCTGCTGGATGTCAAGAGAGGATTCAAGGAAGGACCTGACTCAGTGATAAGTGAATATGGTCTGGCATCCTATTTACCCCTCCACCTCTCCTCCTCACACACACACACACACACACACACACACACACACACACACACACACACACACACACACACACACACACACACACACACACACACACACACACACACACACACACACACACACACACACACACACACAGTCACAGACAAGCTATTTGTCATCTGTGCTGGACTCTACACTGAGAGGCCTTCACCTATCAGCACTATTTGTCCCCGTGTCACAGCCGGCGGATAAATCTTCTCCCGAGGATCCTCGTTTAAATCCGCCCCCTATTACCAAAGGTCCGGCCCTCTCATGATCACATGTGCTCGACACATACGCATATATACACACCTCTGACCCCTTCAGTTGTTTCTAATTAACCCCTCACCCACTGTATGTAGCCTCAATTCCCTAATGGCAATAAATAGACCACAATCCCATTATGGGCCCCAGTCATGATGGTGAATTAGGAGAGATGCTGACTAAATGCTGGGGTCATTCACCTACAATAGGAGGACTGTTACTTGGGGTGACACTGTGTACCTTTATTTTCTGAGAGAGCTTATTTGCAGGAATTGTAATTCTTATTATGTATTCATTTAAAAAGTCTATTTATGAACAACATGTATTATGACCACTGTGATTTACTGCACAATGCTTCGTTCTTATATGCTCCCTTTGGAGGAAACTAATTCAAAGTCAATTATGTTTGTTTCTATGTATGTTTGTTCTTATATCCCGGATTGTGTTGATAGCTTGGTGCTCACAGCTACTTTATGTTAGGCCGAAATCATTTGTGGCTGCAGAACAGTGACAAGTTAAAATTAAAAGACAGCACCATATTAATAGAGATGTGTTGCATCTAAGAGGCTTTTAATTTTGCTAATTTCAAACCAACAGAGCCATTTTAATACTGAAGTCAATGGGGACAGCTGACAGAGGTCAGTTTAAGATAATCACAACAACTCACTTACCCGTAACAGAACTTCGTGCTTTCTAATGTTGACAAAAGATCAGCTATTAAGAGGGGAGTGAAGTGATCAGTTACCAGACCTTGAAAGTAACTCAGTACATTTACTGAAGTACTGCACTCAAGTACAGTTTTGGAATACTGGTCTTTGATTTTTATGCCTGTTTGTACTTCTGCTTCACTACATTTCAGGGGGAAATATTGTACTTTTTACTCAACTATATTTATTTCACAGCTTTAGTTACTTTAGAGATGTAAACTTTAACAGTCTAAAATATAATGAATTGTTTGAGATTAAAATACCCAATATTATATAAGTTATTAAAATTAGCCCCACCTCGACACGTTCGGTTTCTGAAAACAACAACAAAACTTCAAAGTTTGAATGCACTGTGTGACTACTCAATGTGAAAACAGTCTTTGTGATCTGTAAGACCTCTTCATATCTAGCAAAAGTTTAAAAAAATCCAGTAGTCTTCCACCATAATACTTTGTAGGATGCTAATATTTTACTGTAAATTGTATTCTTTGGACAGTGTACATGATAATACTGCATGCCATCACTTCATTGTGTCATTTAAGGTAAAAGCCTTTGTTTCAACCAGGATATTATGAGTAATTACATTCATGTATGTGTAGGTAAACAATATTTTTCCCCAAACTGCATTTCCACATTTAAAACAAAGGATATCTTCTTTCTCATGTGGAGAATCTAGGCTGCTAAAGCAATAATAGCTTCCTGTTATTCCAAGCATGTACGAAAGACAACAATGAGCAAAAGCTGAAATATGCACATACTACATGTTCAGATACTTGGCAGACATCCAAAATGGCCATACACAACAGAGGCTATTTAAGCAAATGAACAATAAGACATGCATCATCTATTGTTGCACAGGGTTGGAACTGAATCCACAACACTGGCTCATATCCAGATGTTTGAAATGTGGAGGTAGACAATACCACTGCAATACCACTAGTAGATAATTCCTGTCAAATTCATTTCCTAAATAAAACACTGTATTTCAGCACTTTTATGAATACTTTGCAGTTAAGCTGTCTGTACTTTGTAGGGATTGGAAGCAAGTAATCATCCAAACATTAAAAATCATTGTCATTACGCAAAGAGTGCTAAAAGAAAATACAAAAAAAAAAAAAAAAAAAAAAATTAAAATACATTTTGACAAGCCTGGTATGTGACATGTTTGAAATAGTTGGAATTGTACTTTTCTTTAAGAAAATACAAAGCCTTTTAGAAATTATATAAATAAAAAAAGAACTTAGCATGACATTAAACAATGAAACAAAAGATGAAAGAAATTCATAGTTCCTTCACTGCATTTGCAGTTAGAGCAGGATGCAAAACAGAGATTCAGGCCTCTTGATTATTGGATTTCTAGGTATCTACTGCCACCTAGTGGCTCTCAGCAAACACAGGCCACAGGCAGACAGGCACAGGAACAATATCATTTATAATATAGGAAAAGTCTGCGGTTTGCAGAGAAAACTGTTTAAAGAAATTTTTGGCCTATATGTATCCTGCATCATCACATAAGATTCAACAACATTTTCAGCTTGAGCCAAGATTAAAATATACCAAGGTTAAAACTGTAGTAAACATGAAATTAAAAAAGCAGGGCAGAAACTAACAGTAACTTTTAGTAACAATTATTCTATCTATCATTTTTGAATATTTTTTTAGGATTTAAAACATCCAAAATAATGCCTGGAACAGATTCCCACAACTAAAAGTGCTATCCTCAAATGTCTTGTTCTGTCTAACGGACAGTCCAGAACCCAAATTTATTCCATTTACAATTAATCAAATCCAGAGAAAATCTGAAAATCCTCACAATGGAGAAACTGGAAGCAGTAATTGCATTTTTAGATGTAGATTTCCATTTGACTAGGAGTGTGTGTGTGTGTGTGTGTGTGTGTGTGTGTGTGTGTCTGTGTGTGTGTGAGTACATTTGTGCATAGACACTTATCCACCATTCACTCTGTAATGCAAGATTAATCTTCCTGTATGTAACAGTGAATAAATCATTCATAGATAATTAGCAGGGGCAAGGTTATAACTGACGCCAAATTTCATCTTAATTACAGGAGGGAAATCTGCTCCATTAGTTTTATGGTGTTTGCGTGAACACATCTCAACTAAGGTAATCACACCTGTCATTGTTCTGGGAAATGTTTATAACAACTGGACGGTCACTTAATTTATTCTTCTGGGAATCTCTGAATTTGATTATCATCCTGCAATGGTTTGCATAAAATTTATGTAGTGTTGAGCTGACTGTTCACATCATATAGGGTTGAATACGCAGTTCTGGCTCAGGGGCCAGACAGGGGCCAGCTGTTCCTTTAGAAGCCCCATTGAAATTACCACTGAAACTCGGCGCCCATCTTTGCATAGGAGTGGTTCAGAAGCCAAGTCGGACGAGTCATTCGAAGAAATAAAATCACAAACTAAGACAATGTCACAACTAGTTTAAAGAATTCAGGTTTGTAGGACACCACAATGGCATAAGTCAGAAAACATTCATTACTACAAGCTTACACACTGACAAAGCAATAAACATTCACGGATGTATAAATCCAAACTTATTCATGTATCAAATGCATGATTTATATAGTCCAATATGTTGTAATACTAAAGTTAGCCAAAAAGGCCTTTGTGTACTTCAGTCTCAAAAGCAACTTGCTGGGTATCTGCACATGACCGCTCACATAGATGTAAAACCACCAATAAATCCAAAATCATCCAAAACCTCTGTAGATTTTGACCCTGAAATAGTTTCTCTGTGCACAGCAGCAACAAAACAGTAGCTCCAGTAAGGTGCATGGCACAGCAGGGGGTTAATTACAAACAGAAACAATCAGAGACAATTAGCCAACAGAAAATAAAGTAGCTAGCCAAAAAAAAAGACCCAAAAAACAGGGAGTGTATGTGACTCACGTTTTGAAGTTGAAGTTCATTCTTCTTTATTCAATGCAGATGAAGTTTCCATGTCGTGTAGGTCATGTCCCACTGAACTCGTTGTTTTGTTGGGTCATTTAAACTGCTGGTCGACAGAAGGCCTCGTCTGCTCTTCCCGCCTCCGCTAGCTTACAAACATATACGGCTGTCGCCATTGGCAACAGCCGAAAACGAGCCAACTCTACCGTTTGTTTCATTTAAATATGTCGATAAATGTTTCTGTCGGTAAAAGGTCATCGCACTGGTGTCTATTAACGCTTCACTTTACAGATTCTTTCACAAAATCCGCGTCCTTCCGCGTTTTTTAGCGTCGAAGGCGCCAACACCTCGTTTGACACTTGACGTACTTCGGTCGACTTCACCTGGCCTCTCCCCGGGGGCCGCCGGCGGGGCCGCGACCCCGACTTTTAACCACACGGACCTGACAGCCACCGCTCAGGAAGCGAAGGAAGGGAGACGTGACGAAGTCAGTTATTAAATCTTTTCGTTTTTAAGTGGCCGTGATTTTTTATTTTTGATTGTGTGAAAGCATAAACCCACTATCCCCGCTTTTAAATCACAAAACAGAATTATAGAGATCTCTATACACTCATATGTAATCCGATAGAATATTTCTCTAATACTACTCATGTGAAACTTTGAAAGTAGTTTGTGAAGTTTGTGTTGATGCTCCACTGGATTATATTACTGTCACTTCTGTTTTGTTCTGATTTGTTTTGTTTTGTTTTGTTTTGTTTTGTTTTGTTTTGTTTTGTTTTGTTTTGACTCACCTATATGACGTGGACAAATATTAAAAAAAAAATTATATTTTCAGTTAACAGCATCGCTGCAAAGTAAAAATAATAAAAAACAAACAAACAAACAAACGTGTCAATGCTCAAATACTATGATTCAGTTTAAAATCCTTGTTGCGATGTTGTGAATTAGAGATAAAGCAGGAAGTCGCTGCCGCCACGTTCCCTTTCAGCTGAAAAGGCGCGACCCGCGCCTTCGTGCGCAACCGGTCGGCGCCTTCGTCTACGCGGATTTTATTTTGAAAGTCGCCACCGGGGGAAGTCTGCGTCAACCGCCGCCGCCGCTTCACTCGCCGTCACCGACGCCGGCGGCGCGGACGCGGACGAGGTCTCTGCTCCGTCTCCTTCCCCTCGTCTCCTCGAAGTAAGGAACAAATGTCGCTTTTTCCATAAGGTTTAGAGTTGGCTGAGTTTTGGAGCCTCGGTTAGATAAAGTTCACGTTTGAAGGTCGGGCCCTGGCGAGGCCGACGGTACCCATATCTACCGTTCAGCAGCAGGAGGAGAGAGATGTCGGTTGGTCCCTCAGAGTCACTTCATTAACTCACGGTAACCAGATTAACCAGGTTAACACAATAACATTACTTTTTCCGTCCTCACACTCACATCGTAAGAACTAAACACACTTTAAATAGTGGATACTGTTTCTCAATCGTTGGACCTGGACAGGACAGGACCAGCTTTGGGAAGTGTTTATTAATAGGTGATATAATGAATAATCAGTTGTAGATGTGCAACTCAAAAAGCACGATACCGAAATTATAAGCTTCGTTGTGTGCAGAGGAGATGCCACAGTCAAAGCATCACAATGCAGTGCAATTGAGAAGATGTGAAATAGTTTATGACTTACACTTGTTAGGTTTATATCTTGAGCCTGTGAAATCAGGTGATCAGTTTAACATAGCGCCATGCACAAATGTGATGTCTAATTTCACAAGGCCTCATCATTTTGGTCAGGGTTTTGTGCATCGGATTTGGCCGCATTAATCTGACTTCCACCATGAGATTAGGAGTGGTCTGGAATATAGATACGGTAGGGTATATTTAGGCCAAGTCAACAGCAGGCTCTAAGGAGCTAATCTCAGATGGGTGGTGGGGGTGGTGGGCAAGAGTTAATTCACATAGAGCTCATTTCTTTTCTTTTTCAACCGCTTCAATCTAAAAAAAATGTGGCTTTAGATTGAAGCGGTTGACTTCGGCTCATTAAAGCCCAGGATGAAGCAACAAAATCAAAGAACTGATTGGCGAGAGTGCAACAAAAAAACAGAAATGACCGGACATAGATATGTAAAATAAATTATACTGGCTTAGAAATGAAAATGGAAACGTAGACATTCGGTAATGCAAATCGGAGTAAAGTACACACTCTTCCGTACATCAGGGGAGCATCTAGAGTGTCACCTTCATGCCTTAAGCTTGCTGACCTAAGCTGCCCTTTTCCACACAAGTGTGCTTAACAATAGTGATATAACTTAACTGCCGTACGTCATGGTGGCAGTTGCGGTCACAGTGTTTTTAAATGTGCTGACTTTAAGTAAACCTTGATTTTGGGCTACTAATACATGCAATTGTTTTTAGGAGGCCTACTCATGCTAGCGGCGCAGTTGTTGAGAGGTGCAGTGAAGCATGCCGGGATCAGGCCCCCCTGCAGCGCTGAGCGATCGATCTCGGCAATGCGTGGTATCCGATCATCGTCGCGACCGCTATCTGCTCCTGGGAGAACTAACTGCTTGTCCTGCCCTGATACTGACCAGCCCAGAGTCCTCATCACTGGTTGGTTTCTTTTTTCATAGTGTCATTTTCTGTGTAACTATGCCAGTTGTTCTTCATTTTTTCAGGCACTTGTTCTCTTTCTCACATTGTCTTTTCCACCTCAAGCAAGTCAAATCAGTCACTATGACCCTTTAACTCGATGATAACTAGTTTTCCTTCTCTAGGAGGACTCGGACAGCTGGGGGTGGGGCTCGGCAAGCTCCTGAGGTAAAGATCTTACATAAAGTCCTATTTTATTGTTGAACTTTGTCCAGTGGTATTGTAGCTGTTTTGTATATATGAGTATTCTATTCAGGGGGAATTGACCAGTCTTGTCCTATAAAACGCCTGCAACACTCTCAGAAAAGGAATAGGAATTTTCCTCAGACCTGCTCGCTGATTTCAGTTTCCAGAACTGACCGTGTTCATGTTCTATCCTCAGGAGACGATTTGGAAAAAACAACGTGATCCTGTCTGACATCCGGAAACCTCCCAACCACGTCTACCATAATGGTGTGTATATTTGTAAAATGTGACACAAGGACTTCAATGTTTGTGGATTCTCGGGATCTATGAGCAATACCCTTGTTAGCACTAATTTGCCACATTCAGGAAAAAGAAAACAGAGGAGCCTGAGATATTAATTTCTCCTTTGTCAATGGCTTCAGTCAAGCAAAAAAAGCATTTTGAATGGACAATATTTGAACTGAAGTCAGGGCAGAGCAGGCACAGAAAACAAATTTAATCGCCAAAAGTCCTTTGATGCTTTTCATCGGTTCACTGAACAATCAAATGGATCTTTTTCCTCTTTGCATTATTTTTTCATCATTGGATAACACTGAATTAACCCTCTGCTTTTGCCAGTTTCACTTTGGTGCCCCTTGATCTTAACGCACTCCAATATTTTCAATACCTGCAGAGGAATGCAGTGGTGCAATATAAAGGGTAGTGGACTTGGACCACACAAATGCAGAACAATTGTACCTAGAACCTGGCTCCTTATTTGGAAGTGTTTAACAGCTGACATATCGTGTGTTTCTGCAGACACTGTTCAGATACGATGGTGTGCATGTGTCCTCCGCAGGTCCATTCATCTTCTCAGACATCCTGGACTACAAGAATCTCAGGGAGATCGTGGTCAACAACAACATCAGCTGGCTGGTTCACTACTCAGCCGTGCTGTCTGCTGTAGGAGAGAGTAACGTCGCTCTGGCCAAAGAGGTCAACATCACAGGTACATGGACACACACATCTCTGTCATAATACTGTGAAAATACTAAAGACAGACACTTGATTACAAATTCTAAGTGCATGTTGCCCCTGCATTTAGAGCCATCTTAATATAACATACTTATGTAAAGCCTCTCTCTCTTTGTAGGTCTCCACAACATATTAGACATTGCGACCGAACACGGTCTGCGTGTGTTTATCCCCAGCACTATCGGTGCCTTTGGTCCATCGTCACCCAGGGACCCCACCCCCGAGCTGTGCGTGCAGAGGCCGCGCACCATTTACGGCGTCTCCAAGGTCCACGCAGAGCTGATGGGTGAGGTGAGACGCATACATCCACACAGATATACAGATTCTGACGGACACAGGCAAAGACACTGCAAGTTTCACAATAGATTCCTATGTTTCTTTTCAGTGTTTTTAAAATGTTTTTAGCCCGTGGCACCACAAGGCCCAGCGTCGTGTTTTTTTAGTTCTAGTCTTTCTGAGCCATATCCTCCCTCTCTCTCTTCCTAAGTACTACCACCACAGGTATGGGCTGGACTTCCGCTGTCTCAGGTATCCGGGCATCATCTCAGCTGACTCCCAGCCAGGAGGAGGAACCACAGGTAGGCAGGTCTGAGATGGAAGGACCCCTGAGTCACACCAACCCCCTGCCCTGTTGGCCTCAAGTATCTCTGCTTGAAATCTGTTTGCTGTCGGATGACATTGGTGATTGTGTTAGCCTGTTTCCCCGTGTCCCAGACTACGCTGTACAGATCTTCCATGCAGCTGTGAAGACCGGTCATTTTGAGTGCAACCTGCGCAGTGACACACGGCTTCCAATGATGTACATAGGTACGGTAGACTTAGTCATTTTATGGTAGAAATGTGTTTTTTTCCATCAGTGCTATGATTTTTGGAGCGACGATTCCATAACCCGTAACTCTAACCCCTCTTGTCTTTTTCTTTCCACCCCTCACCTTTTACTTTGCCCTCCCTTCACCTTCACCTCCTCTCCCTCCTCCTCCTGTCAAGATGACTGTCTAAGGGCTACTCTAGAGTTCCTGGAAGCTCCAGCGGACACACTAATCAACCGCACATACAACATCAACGCTATGAGCTTCACACCACAAGCCCTCACCCAGGAGATACAGAAAGTCCTGCCCGACCTCAAGGTCACCTACAATGTGGATCCTGTCCGACAGGCTATTGGTGAGATTGCTGGGGTATAATCGGACCTCAGCCTTTTTAGTGACACTGTTGCAAGACAAGAATTTAGACTGGACATCTCTATCAATTATCCTATCTCTCTCTTTTCAGCGGACAGCTGGCCAATGGCATTAGAGGACAGCGCAGCGAGGCAAGACTGGGGCTGGAAACACGAGTATGACCTCCCCCAGCTGGTGCAGACAATGCTTGCGCACATCACTATGGGCAACCAACTGGCACAAGCCTACTGAGTCTTTTTGTAGCAACTCCATACAAAGCTTTATTCGGAAAGAGGTGATATTGAGGATTTAAGATCATTTTCAGCCTCCACCGTTACACTTCCAATAATTTTGTCTTAACAAAATTACAAAGTCTTACTTAAAATCTTAAGATCCTAAATTAATACAAAAAAAATCAGACAAGCGGATAAGGAATGAGATAAGGAATGAGATCATTCAAATAAATACCACCAATATGGCAATTAAACTAGAATATAAACCTCCATTTCTCATCTTCCTCCTCTAACTTCTCCTCCTCTGTTCATCTCATCCCTAGTTTTCCCCTCTGTTCTCCTCAACCCATCCCGCTTCTGTGCGAAACCAACAAAGAGCATTCTGGATACTGTCACTAAGCTACTTTAAAGGGAGTTGCAATCTCTCTCAGACTGTCCTGTATGTTTGTATTCATGTGTTAATATGGAGATGACTTTGCCAGCCTGCTGTGTGTCTCTAGCAGCTAAACGTTCGCCTTAGGGGGCAATTCTGCCATCCTGAAAAATCAGTGGGCTTTTAGTAAGAGCTGCTCTCCAACTGGTCACCAATATGTACTGTAACAATATGCACTGAAAGGCTTTTCCTCAGGTAGTTAGCTAGCCAACCTTAACTTGACCTTTGCACAAGGTGCTTTTTAAGTTTTTTGTTATTTCATTTATATTTAAATTATTTTTATTGTTGCTTTCTGGTTAGAGGCTGTGGGCTCAGTGCTAAATATTTATGACTGTTGAATCTATGAATGCATTAGCAGGCATTTTCTTATATTAAGGAAAAAAGTGCTCTCCATTTTAGGAGCTGTTTCCTAATAACTTAACTCTGTGAATAAAATGTGTAGAATGAAGGGAATGGATATTGTTTTTTCAATGTTGATGTTATTTATAATGTTTTTCTTTTCAGCTTTTCCTGTCAAATCAGAAGGATTTCAGAATCAAAAGGACTTTTTTAAAATAAATTATTTTGTGGAACCACTTTTCATGACTATTTCCTCTGTGTCCACTCACAAATAGTCTGAATGCACATGATCATAAACTAGGTTGTGAACCTCTGTGGGGTTGAGTAATTAAGTGTCATGTTATTTGACAGCCTTACACTCAATTCTTTGAAATTTACAGCACAGTAGCTCACTGATGCAAAATCAGACACATAGAACAGTACATTAGAAATGCCAAGATTTACAATTAAAATTCAAGCACTCAAGTAACTTGAATGACTTGAAATTATGGAGATTAAATAACATAAGATTGACAGTGTTTTCCTCCATCTTTATTCACTCAAGTCCTTTCCTCACTGCACTTTCAGACCACTTCACTCCCATTATAGTATTTTTTTTGTTTGTATCTGTGCCCTCTCTGGTGTGTCTGGATGTAGACTGAGGTGACCTATATGGGAAGGAACAGGACTGTAGAGCCTCCTGGTGGCCAGATGTGCCTCCTGCAATTCCCCAGCATCTTGCCTTCAGAGGCCCCCACCCTAAAGACAGTGGCAGACAAACTCTAAGTCAGAGAGCGAAAGATATGAAAGACACTTTTCTGTTTATGCATACACATCTCTAAGTGTTCACCTCTTTGTCAAGTTGTACATCCTCAGTAATTTCCCCCAGAGTCACTCTCAACCCGTCTCTGAGACTCTTCAGCTCCTCCTCCTTCTTCCGCAAGGTTGAATTGAGTCAGGCTTGCTGGGTCTGATGCTCCAGCTTCGGGGCCGTGAAGCTCATGAAGCTCTGAGCCCTGCAACACAAGTACAGTGCAATGATCAGCAGGGGTCATTTTGACAAACCAGGAGTTCCTTGCCATCTCAGCAGATGGGGCTGTAATTCAGCATAGTGTTGCTTTGAGCTAAATGCTAAAATCAACATGTCAATGTGCCCCACAGTGATAACGCTAAAATGCTGCTGGTAATGCTGCAGGTAAAATGTGCTCACCATATTAGTTAACGTTTGCTAATTAACACTCAACACATCAGTTGAGGCTGATAAGAAAGTTGTTAGTTTTGCAGGCAGGTACTTGGGCATAATCTGTATTGGGGACATTTTGAAAATGACCTGATGCTGGCACTGGATGAAAAATCAGGGGATCACCAAAGTCCGTAGGAATCATCCTCAGGGCACAATGAACATCTGTTCAAAATTTCATGGCAATCCATCTGATAGTTTTTGAGATTTTTCAGTCAGCAACAAAATGATGGACCGACTGAGAGCCAGACTAACATTGCATTAACTAGATTTTCTTGATACTTTATGTTAATTGCAGCTGTTTAGTTTCTAGTCACTAGGTGCTGATTACCTGTGCCAGAGGGTAGGGTGTGGGCGGCAGCTCCACCTCCAAGTGTAGCTGAACAATGGACATGTTCGTAGCACCACCCACCACCGCCTGGAAAAGCCTCTGCCGAGTGGTGCATGTGTCCACAAGGAACTGGGTGAACTTGTATCGGTGTACGGGGTTAAGGTTCGGTAAACACTCGGACAGTGCGTCTGTCAGCAAGGACAATAGTTTGGGTATGTCGAGACCTGATGGATAGAGGACAGTAAAAAGAAAATAAAGTCCAGAAGCCTGAGAGGAAGTTTAAATTACATAGCTCCCAGGATTAAACTAATTGCTTCCAGAATCAAGTGTATGGACCTGCATTAATAATACTTCTTGAAGAATGTTTTAATAAAACAAACATGGATTTGTTAACTCAAATTGGGGTCACTCTCATGTGGCCATATTAAAAAATCCATGATCACGCCCTCCAGGTGACGCACTCTACCACCTGCAGGTCCTCTGTACAGTTACACTTTTGATTGCTCTGACCATCCAGCTGTGGGAAGATGCGTTTGGCAGTAGCAGCCGTCTGGCTCACATCTGGCCAGGGAAATCCGCAGCCGGCGGCAAACATAGCGACGTCGTACACAAACTCCTGATGGAAGCGCCGCCGTTCATCGCAGAACTCTGGCCACGAGAAGTGAGAGCTGAGCCTCCGCACGCCGGCGTCTCTCTGAAAGGACAGTGACACGAACACAAGTGCATGCATCTGTTGTGTTAAACTCGAGTCCACGGCTTTGGTCAGGTTTCCATGTGTCAGTTTGATGAGAAAAACTTTCTTGCTTCATCAGATGGCTTTATTATATTCTAGTTTCTTTTATTTTGTTTTGTTTTGGGGTTTTTTTTGGTTAAGGTTCTTTACAGTGGTTTTATTTTCTTTACCTTTTGCTGCTGGGAAACTCCAATTTCAGGAACAACAAAGTTTATATTTCACACATGGTTGCGTGACTAGTTTATGACAATGTATCTGGTTATTTTAAGCCATCACAATGTTTTGTCTATTAATCTAAAAAGTAATTAAAGCTGAACTCAGGTGAAGTAAGAAAAAGTAGAACATTTTGTTCTGAAATGTGGTGGAGGAGAGTTATCCGGTAGCTTAAAACATAAATAACCAGGTACGGATGCATTAGAATTGAACCGCACTTGGTTACTTTCCTTCCCTTGGTCTTGCTAATGCTTTGAATCAAGTATAATATAGTTTTTGGATTTTACAGTGGGCAAACATAAAGTATAAATCCCTATAGGAACGTGGACGCCATAGCGTATGTTTTAAAACAGATGTGCCGAGACGTGCTAAGGATCCTCAGTGCGTTTGTTTTGAAGGCCGCGGGTCTGGTCCCGGTCGGTTTCTCCGTGTTTTTGTGGCCTACGTTCGCCTTTTAACGGCCCAGTCGCCCCCGCGACTTTCTCTCCGACCTCCCTGGAGCCTTGGCCCCGGGTGTGGAGTCGGCGGTCGCCTACCTGGAGCCCCGCTATCTCCGGTATCTCTCCCGCCGGGAGCGACTCCATGATCCATCCGACCCCCAGACCGCACCTGGTTGCCACGGGAGACGGACGCTCTCGCCTACGCCGCCTACGTGTGCGCGATGACGTCGCCCCGCACGCAGGACGTATTACGTATCACTAAACGCGCAAGAGAATGAACGGAGTCCTGTGTGTTTATTTAACTTGTTATTCAGAGAACAACCTGTCGCTCGTCGGGTCTAAGGTGGATGTGTCACAATGGGGCCGGTTCGTGCAGGTGAAGCAGCAGAAGGTGTCTCCTCAGACACACGGTCGGTCATTTTGTTAGAAAACACCGGCGCCGGTAACGGATCCGACATGAAGCTCGGCTTATCAGTCGGGGGCCGCAGATGGCTTAGGCAGCTCTAATCCTCTTTAGCATGAATCCCACTCCTCCTCCTCCTCCTCCTCCTCCTCCTCCTCTTCTTCTTCTTCTCTCCTCTTCCGCCGCTCCCCTCTTCCTCCTCTGGTTTTCAGGAAATAAAGCGGAGGAGATCACAGAGGGTTTCTAATGTAAAGATAAAAGATTTATCTTTTGTCAAGGCAGCCGAATTTAGAAATACTATTTCCGGTCGTAGCTTTAAGAATAATTTTTCAGTTAAATATCCGAGCATACAATTTCTTCTCTCAACTATAAATAAATAAGAATAAAAATTATATATTGTATTCGTTCAGCACTTTTCAAAAACAAAGCTACAAAGTGATCCGTGAGTTATAGAGTTCTTTACAAAGTGCTTTTTGTATAGGCTATTGATGTTATTAGAAAGCGGAACCAGAACTAAATACAAGTGAATATCATATGCTCGAAAAATGTTTTGTTGCAAAGTGTAATAGAGGTTCAGGTATTTTTTTTTTTTTAAAATAAAGAAGAATTCAGGTGTGGGTTTAGTCATCCCAGTGTTTTCAATAAAGATTATAGCAAAGTCTGCAGAACCAAACCCCTTTTACATTTGATTTTTCTTTTTCTATTTTTAAAGAACCCACTTAAGTGAATTTTTTCCGCGAAAAAAGTTTTGCAAACGACGAGGCTCTAGCTGCTCGTGTCTAACACACACATCACGACGGGACTCAACACCGTTCACCCTTTGAAACTCCTCCGTGCGCTTCCGGTCTGAACCGTGCCGGCTTGACGCGGGACCGGACGCGCTCTGCGGGGGGAGCCTCGACGCGCAGCGCGGCCAGAGGCTGGTGGCGGTCGGAGCGGTTCGCACCTCGGTCCCTGCCCGCCGCCGCTCCACGCTCCGCCCGACTTTAATATCCTATCGGAATCAGTAGTAGAAGTTGTTGTTGTTGTTGTTGTTGTTGTTGTTGTTGTTTTTTCCGGAGCTATTCATCTTTCATCATCTCCATCGGTATGCGCCTGTATTGGTGAGATTCATCTCTTTTTATTCTCTCTTTACTCCCGTTGCTTAACATACAACATGCTTTTCTAAACTGACAGAGAAAAGGCCCATAAGATCTGTAGTGTGTTGTAAAAGTGTGTGCACCTTTGAATTTTTGAATTTTTACTCAATCCTTGTGTGTGTGTTTGGAAAAAGGAGAAGGCCTTTATGTAAACACCACTGAAAAGTGTGTTTAGATGTACATATGTTTATTTGCGGTATATTAAGGATAATTTTGTATTCTGATTAATTTGCGTGTGGGATCCAGTTGTTAGGATGAGGTGAGTCATGCAAGCATACACACACTGACACACAGGCACACCTGCTGATGGGATAAAGGCATGGGGAGCGGGAGGGATTGAGGAGGTACAAAGAGGAGTGAGTGGACCTCCAAAAGTAGGCCATACACCATATAATCTCCTTTGCTTTCTTCTGCCTTTGTCCTGCTGACTGACCCGTTTAAGCTTCGGCACTGATGGAACTTCAGGTGGTTTGGTTACCGTTTTAAGAAGAAAGAAAAAAATCAGTAGCTACCTCTAAAAAACAGTGGAAGGGTTAAATACTGAAACATGAGAATTTCGATTCATGCAGGATGAAGTGTCTCTGCCTGAATGAAGTTATGTTACATCAGCGGACACGATACGGAACATGATGAATTCCTTGATTTATCCACCAGGAATACTTGTTAGTACCAACAGTTTTCCAGAGACCGGTTGCCTTGTGCTTCGCTTTGATGCCTCGGTCCTGTCAGCACAGGAACTACTCATCCCTGACTTCCTGTCTTCCCAGAATTCTCTGAGGCCCACCCACTCTTTACCTGTCTTTCATTAAAGCTGTGAAATTGACACAGTGTTTAAATATGAGTTACATAATTCTAAATTATGCAATTTAAAAATAAAGCAAGATCTCTTACTTCAAGGATATTTATTCTGTAAATTCAAATAATAAATGATTGTGTAAAATACCCTTGGTAAACTGCAGATCGGGACAAAGATATTTTAAAAGATTCTTTTTGCTTTTTTAAAGTACCCCTGGTTACCTTTGTGCTTTGGTGTTCCTGAATGGCAGTCAGAGAGACCGCTCTTGCTAGATTTGAAAGTGTGAAGGACTTTTAAATAAACCTTCATCTTTGTTGCTTCTAAAACTGTTTTTTTAACCTGGGTCATATTTTACAGATTTAAAACAAATTTCTTTGGGAAACACCTGCATTTAATTGAGCTGAACCTAAATCAGTTGGAGAGAAGAATGTTTTTCTCATAACAATTTTGAATAATCCAGCTTTCAATATGTAGCCCATATGAATTATGTGCTTATTCTGAATTAATTAGACTTATTTATTTTCAATTTTTTAGATAAATAATAATTCTGAGTTCATAATGGTAGAGTTACCTGATTCATACAACAGTTATATTTCATTAAGAAGATGAGTATTAGGACATAAAGTACTTTTCCTCAAGTTCTCTACTCAGAGCTCAATCAATATTTACAATAGGTCAAATAATTTTGTGTAATATGAAAGGGGGTCTTTTTTCGATAGAGCGATTTAGCATCTTTCAGCTCGGGGTTTTGGTTTCAGGGCAAGCAGTTTACTGTTTTGGTTGAGTCATTCCAGTCTCACCAGTTTCCTTACTATTTGTTTTCCATGAAAAAATTCACAGGTAAAACCCACAGTACACTGCCTGCCCAGCAACAAACAGCAGACAGGCAGAGTAACATGCTGGTGAACATTAGCGGAGCATTAGGCAGTTAAATTGCAAATTATTTCCCTCAGAAGTTGTTGAGAAAAAAAACAAAGCTAAAAGAAGAGTGAATATCAGATTTGTATTAACATCTGCTGGATGTGCTACAGGCAGATGTTTGCTAACAAGTTCAGTATATGTCAGTATTCAGTATAATGCATCATTATCAAAAAAAACAAAACAAAACAAACAGTAACATCTCTTTTTTGATATGGTTTACTGATAATATTGAATATTGGAATTTCAGTGGAGTTTAATTCCATTACAGTATTGCCGCTTGTATCTGAGTAAATGATCTGAATTCGTATTTCAGCACCGAGGAAGATGCAATGCAGACTGTGGCCACTAGGTAGCTCTCTCTCTGTCTGTTTGTGTTACAGAGGCCTGGCAGGTGAGGCCTCTATTAAGTTCAGGCCAATTTTGGTATTAATGGATCAGCAGATAGGATTTTAGAGTCACTTAAAAGCCTGTGTTCCCTTTACCCCTTACATTACACAACATCTATAAAGCTAGAATTCCACTTTCGTTCCACTAGTACACTGTAACCCTTCGTCATAAATTGTAAGGTCATTTAAACAGGATAAAACGCCAAAGGTGTTAAAATCAATTTTAAATGGTTTTTGCTCACACAAACGGTGTTTTCACCTGACTTCGATGACCAACTGGTCATGGTTTGTTCGTCATCGATTTTCCGTCACTCTTCCAATAGTAATAAGCGGTTTGCCATGACAGAGGAGCAGTTGGTGTTTTCAGTGATTTCTAGACAGGAGGCACCCTGCTGTCGGACAGATTGTCTGTAATTACAATCCTCTTCAACTAGAGCCGAGGCGCGCACGCACGTGTGTGTGTGTGTGTGTGTGTGTGTGTGTGTGTGTGCGTGCGTGCAAGGAAGACATACAAAGGTGGAGCAACATGTGCTGAAAATCTAAGCTATCTGATTTCAAAGAACGTTTTGTATCCCACTGACTTTACAAACAAACCCCTGGACATGTGAGCTAAAGTTGCGATGGATATATGAACATTTAATCCCCAAAATGATCTTTTTTGTTTCGAAACCCTTTACTTTCTACTCCCTTCAATGATATATCTATAACTGTAGGAAGATTTCAGTAACAGGCAGGTACTAAATTATCTTTACTATACTTGCCCATCTTCTGCTCATCATTGTTTAAATTCACCCCTGCAAGTTAAAGAAAAAAATTTAAAAAAATCAAAATTGCAAATTAGCATGATCGTCTTCTCCAGGTCAGGTTTGGCGTGAATAAGAACATCACTTGTCTCTCCACCATCTTGGCCTCACCATAGCAACCTCCCCCTTCCTTAACACACAAACCTACACTCACACACCTACACACACACGCAGGCCGGCTCTTAAGCAGGCTTTTCATTCTATCCTTAGCCTTTCTCCCCTCCTGTCCTCTCCCTGTTTCTCCTCTCTCCACCCACCCCCTCCCTCTTCCACGTGCTCGATTACCGACTGCCATTTTACCCTGAGGGCTGTGGAGCCGGGGGCTCTGCTGTAGCTACATCCCAGTGGATGACTCAGGCTGCGGAGAAGATAGCTGCCACACTCGCACGCGCACGCACGCACACACACACACACACACACACACATACACACATTCACACTTAGTTCTAACTCCTGGTCTGACTCGACCGGTCGGACCCCTGCACGGATAGAAACATTTCCCCTCGAGGCTTTTTACATCTCTTTGGACAATGTTTCCTGAATATGTGAGTAGTCTACCTGATAGATAGATGTAAACTGGTATAAAAATGGTTAAGTGGGTGACTACTGGTCAAATTAGTTGTAGAAATTGTTCTCAAGTAGTTATATGATGATTCAAATTGTCTGAAATTGGTAAATGTGGTAAAAATGGTTCTTTATTGGTTGTTGCCATTCTAAAGACAAGTCTATTGTTAAAATTTAGTGACATAGGTCAGTGGTTAAATAATATATAGTGATATAATCTTGCTAAAATGGATTTAAAGATTATTATATCGTACTAAATGGGTTCTAAAGTTATACACAGTATGTATCAATCACCTATTGTTGCATATCTGTTATTTTATGAATTTTCATGTTATGTGCCTCAACCTATTGTTTTCATGGTGAAATGACTGTTGTGTGTGGCTCAAGATAAAAATTTGTGTTAAAATGTTCTATTGTTGGAGTTTTGTATCCAAGCTACCAAAAAACTAAGTTACCCATTTAAGTAAAAATGCCAAAAATCTATTGGCTCTAGTTTCTCAAATGTGAAAGTTTACAGCTTGATTTGTCCTACAAGATAGTAAAGTAAATATTCTATATTCTAATTCTATATATTGGCGTAAACAGTTTTGATCCATCATCTTAACGTCTTGGTAAATAGATTCTATTTTACAGGTTGATTAAACTATTATTCAAGAAAATAATCTGCAAATTAACTGATTATGATATTCATTAGTTTCAGCCCTGCTAGATATTTATAGTATCTTAAATGTTTGGAAGTGTGAATGAGAAGAACATTAGTCTGGGCTAATTACACATTGTAACTGAATGTGTATGGAAATGAAATGCACGCATGTTGAGGTGTATACAGACTGTAACGTCTCACAATGTTGGATTAAGTTACCTGTTTGGGCCTTGGCAGGAAATGTAACTCAAAGACAAGTTCTTATCCTGTGCAGCTGTTTCTACAGGTCAGAGCAGCATGAATCCTAAATAAATTCTAAATGTTGAATTAGAGACCTTCTTTTTGTCCCGCAGTAAATTATATTCCCTTTATCACTTTCACTTGTCTTTTGCAATAGCTTGAAAATAAATAGCTCTGTCTGTCCTCTTTAAACACCACCTCGGGCATCCTTGTCTCCCAGCTCAGATTTATCATTGTCACTTTCAGAGCTAGTTAGAATGAGCTTCGGAACTGTTTGTTTGCACTATGGCACCTTGAAAATCAATGCTTTGTTGCAAAGGTTAATTTAAAAACCATGCAGTCAGATGAGCTACTTTTGTAGTAAACGTGTAGTTAAATATATTAACCATCATCTTGCCCTCAAAGACAAAAGAAAATGGATGGATGGATGGATGGATGGATGGATGGATGGATGGATGGATGGATGGATGGATGGATGGATATTTTTGATGTAAGTTTGTTACAAGAGGCGGAGCTGAGCTGAAGGGGGATTAAGAGGTAGTGTGTCACGTTGGGAGTGTTTGCTGCTAAGAGCAGTGATTTGGCCTGAAGTCTGGCCTCATGGGGCTTAACAGCCTCTTAAGCCTGCTGATAATGTTAACCTTTTTTCATAGGTTATTGAAAGTCATCACCGTTAATTGTCATGATTAACATAATACCATCAACATTTTGTTGAGTGTAAGAAGCAGGTTGTCATCCAGGGCTGATCGCTTCCTCCACTGATTCAGGCTGCATCTGTTTATGTCATAGTAGTTTATATTGATGCTCTAATCAGGGATATGTGATATTTTTTGGGGGGTTGTACAGTTTAAACTAGGTTTTCTCTAAGCTCCAAGCTCTGTCAGCATGTTTTTGATTGTTCAATTACCCACATGCATATAGACCCGTGAAACCCCTCAAAACTAACTAAAATGTATTAGATTTTTAGATAACTATGTTGATCAGTAAATTTTGAGGTTACAAAGCAAAGAGAAACACTATGAATTACGTACTGTACATTATGCAAGCGTGTTTATGCTGGGTGTTCAGAAGCAGCACAGAAACTTTTTATGTCCGTTCCAAATTGGATTTCTAGATGTGTGCTAGTCTGCGACTCTAAATATAGCAGACTGTGGGAAGCTCTGTCTTTAGCATCTATTTACCATAGATGTTCATGTAGCTGCATTTGTTTACATTATGTGACTTTATGCTGAAACATGATGCGAGTCCATAGGTCTTTTGTACCAAAACAGCTGAGCAGACATCCTCTGTTTTTAGTCCGATTGATGTTTTTTATGTATCATACAAACCACTTGCACAGATCAATGTTAGAGTATAAGAATAAGGGAAAATCTTTTGAAAGACATCGGCAATTTTTATTCTTTTCAGTCATTTAGACAATAGTGAATGCTGAAAAGCACCACTTCAAAGTTTGTCAGATAATCTTTTTACCGAATAGCCTGTTGATAGCCTACAGAAATTACTTTGTACAAAATCTTTCCCCTGTTGTAGCCAAATGACATTTGTAACACCCTGATGTGCCAGGTAGTCCTGTTAGTGGTTGTCCTGTCCTGAATCCTCACTCAAACCCTAATTCTAATTATGACTTCTGACCTTCAGGGTATGATAAGAAATGATGTTAACAAAAGAGTAAATTCATCTATTAAAAAAATTTGCATTTGAAGTACTTTTTTGTATAATTTCCACAGTGTTTTCAATTTTAAATCCTTTGCCATGCATTGACTTCTTTAGATTCAGGGTTGCATGTTTGTCTGTTCCCCTCAGGTGTGTGTGAAAGCGCAGCATGCGTTCAGTCCAGGCAGGGATGTGGGACCCCCGGCCCCCATCTAAACATGCCTCACCGCTCCCTGCACCGCCCCACTCCAACTTACGCCTTGCTCACGTGACCACAGCCACCCCGGCAAAGCGGATCACCTTCTACAAAAGCGGAGACAGCCAGTTCGGGGGTGTCAGGATGGCTATCCACAAGCGCAGCTTCAAATGCTTTGATACCCTGCTGGACGACCTTTCCCAAAAGGTTAGTGGGACAAGTGTCAGCTGTGATGCAGAGATTTATTTTGAAAACTGTGTGTGAAGATATGGATGCAGTGCATTTTCAAATTGTCACATTTTGCAAAGAATTAGCTTTTTTTCCCTAAATATACACGTAACATGATGGCTCGGCTTAGTATTTTGTATTCTACCAATATTTGACTCAGAGACACAGCAGCAGTAGATAGATAGATAGATAGATAGATAGATAGATAGATAGATAGATAGATAGATAGATAGATGCAGTAGAAATTAATGTGTATAACATATGTTTTTTTGTATATTTGCCTACTCATACAGGTTCCCCTACCTTTTGGCGTGCGGACTGTGACCACGCCCCGGGGCACCAACACCATCAGACACCTGGAGCAGCTCCAGGATGGCGGCTGCTACCTGTGCTCTGACCGGCGCCATGCTAAGCCAATCAACATGGAACTGGCCAGCAAACGCCCAAGCATCTGGTACCATCACAGCCGGAGGCCCCAGCGTCCTGAAACCTCAACGCCCCCTGGACATATGCCTTACAGGCAGCGACGGATTTTGCTGGTGAAAAACAGCGAGCCGGGGATGAGGAGGAGTGTGGTGCTGAGCAGGAGGACAAGGAGCCTGAGGTCCTTTCTAGAAGAAGTTTCCGAGGTGATGCAGTTCCATGTCCGCAAGCTTTATACCGCAGAGGGACGTAGGGTAAGAAGTTATTTGTATTTGGATGTATGGTTACAATTTTGAGTTTTTTGCATTGCAGAAGATACCCAGGTCAATGGAAACTCCTTACATTCTTTGAACTGGTTTCCAGATCGACAGTGTTCAGAGCCTGATGACTTGCCCTGGTGTGTTGGTGTGTGTTGGACGGGAGGCGTTCAGCCCAATGCTGGTGAACTATATCAAGAAAAGCTCAGAGGAAAAACTGCCCGGTCTTGGCAGCAGGTCACCCGGTCTTGGCCCCAGGACTCCTGGTAATGGGGCCCGATCTCCTGCTACTCAAGGAGCAAGATCCCCACCTCATGGAGCTCAGTCCAGAGCTAGCGAGTACAGTGAAGGACATGAAAGCAAGAAAAATGGTAAGTAGTTGCATCAAAATGTATATAAGTAAAAGTCCCTTACATAGAGAATATTGGGTAGGTGAATATCCCACACACAAACCTCAGCTTCAACAACAGACATAAAAGTGGTAAAAGAAGCAAGAAAATGTGAAATTATGTACATTTATCCATTTAACTGTTGTTTTTCTCACTTTCCTTTCAGTTAACTTTGGTCTTGAAACCAAAAAGAGCATCATCCATCCTCGTTCTGATTCCTCAAACCGCTCCACCCGTTTCTCTTTGTCTTCAGAGAAATCATACAGCAATGGTGTCAGTGCCTACTCCCAGGCCAGACCGGCTATAATGAACGATGACATTGAAAAGCGTGTGCTCGTCAATAAAGATGGTAGCCTCTCAGTGGAGATGAGGGTCCGTTTTCGCCTCCACAATGATGAGACCCTACAATGGTCTACACAGATTAAAAAATCCCCATCTCTGACCAATGACTGCTGCCCTCTGAGCCAGGCCCAGCCCCATTACCTGCAGCAGGGCCAATCAGAAAGCTGTTCTGACCCTGATTCCATTTCATTCGACCCAGATGGTGTGGACTATTCCCACCAACCTCTGCAGCGTGCAATAGAAGCAAATCGCTGCCCCTGCTGCTACCAGAGACCGGAGCAGCAATATGACTTGTGGGAAAACCCAGCACACAGCCACAAACATCCTCTGGCCCCACCCCCACATCCATGCACTTCTAGCCACACCCACACTATGATGAGACATACAACCTCCTCTAGCTCTTCTTCATCATGTAATTCTAGGAGAGTGGTGCGCTGCCGAGCACAGCTCTCCAGCTGCGGAGGAGGCTCAGGTTCAGAGCAGAGCCAGCTGGTCCAGGAGGAGATGTGTGTGACGGAGAAGGTTGAGCGCAGAGTAGAGGTGGAGAAGGATGGAGACACCCATGTAGAAGTATGCAGGGTGAGCCGATGCTGCAGCCGCAGCGAGGTGATTGCTATGGATAGCAACCTACGACCACTCAGCAGAAAGTCGGTCGAGGATGAGCTAATGATGGAGGAAGAGGGGACGCGTCCAGTATCTGCAGTCAGCAGCTCCTCACATGTCCTACAATCGCTGAAAGAGGACCAGGATGATGAGGATGACGACCTGCCACCCAGCGCCTCACAGTGCTGTCATAGCAATGAACCATCACCATCTCCAACCTCTGACTCTCACTTTATTGACAGGCCAACAAGCAATGTCTCGGCAGGCTCCACCTGCTCTAAAGGACATAAAAAGCAAAAGGATTGGGAAGAGAATGGAAGCAGGGCAGTATCTGTAGCTTCCTCCTGTAACTGTGGAGCCGTCACCCCACACTCAACAGCTGAAGCAGAGGAGATGGGTCGAGCTCCCAGCTCCAAGTCCAAAATGAGCAGAGCCTCTTGCAGGTCTAGCAAAGCCAAGACCCCCCATTCAGAGGATGAGGGGGCAGCAGATGATGAGGATGACGAGATAAAGAGGGTTGTTAGTGTCTTGTCTGGTAACACAGGACATTCAGCAGGCTCTAAGAAGTCAGGGGAATCGGGCAGTGTATGCCGTAATTGTGGCGGCTGCAAACGTTGGGTCAGCTCTGAGTCAAATAGTGCAGCATCACAGACTTCCAATCCTTCCTGCCAAGTTCCTCCAAACCCCGCCTCACCTCTCTACAAACAAGAAATTGTCACTAATGGTAGTAATGATGATGGCTCAGGTGATTCAGCTGTGTCAACACAATCCAACAAGAGCAATCTCACCAACAATGGGCGCTGCTCTGCAATATCAAATGTCCGGGAGGGCAGAGCATCTAGTGCCATGTCCAGAACCTCCAATCCTGAGCCAGCAGTAATAGAGGAAGAAAGGGCTCCTACTGCCACCTCAACAGCAAGCCATAGGTCCGACACATCACGCAAGTCTGGCCGTAATGGTGCCACTGGTGTACCAGCTGAGAAAGAGGAGAAGAGAAGCACCAGCGCCATGTCAGCTCAGTCCAACTTGTCTGCCAAGTCCAAAATGTCCCATAAGTCCAACTGTAGTGGCACAGCTGAAGTGCCTGATATGGTAACAAGAGAGGAAGCAGAGGGAGAGAATGCTGTAGAGAGAGCAATCAGCCCCTTGTCCACCCAGTCTTGTGTTTCGGCAAAGACTGGTGCTTCAGTCAAGTCTCATAAGTCCAACTGTCCATTGACTAATAAGGTTGCTGTGGAGGATGATGACACAAATAAAAGAGCTCCCAGTAGCCTTTCTGTTAAATCTGATGCTTCCGCCAAATCCGGCAAGGCAGAAAGCCCTGATCGTGCCCTGTCAGAAAAATCAACTAAATCAAATGCTACAGCAAAGTCCTACACTTCTCATAGGTCCACATGCAGCCACTGCACAAAAGCAGTCTCTTCAGGTGCTAAGATAGCTGATGAACCTTCCAAAGCAACAGGAGAGGGGGAAGGAAAAGAAGAGGAAGAGAGGGCACCTAGCGCCATTTCAGCCAAGTCCAATCTGTCTGTAAAGTCTAACAAATCCCACAAATCCACCAAAGCTTCAGAGAGGTCACTTTCTCCTAGGCCAGAAGCTGAAGGAGATGGAGAAGAAAGGTCTGCAAGTCAAATGTCTGCCAGGTCAGTTAATTCTAACATCTCTGTTAAGTCTTCAAAGTCTCCAAGCTTAAAGGGAGCAGAGGAAGCTGAGGAAAAAGAAAAAGAGCAGAGGCCAGAAAGTGCAATATCTGCTAAATCGGAAAAAGAAGAAAGAGCAGCCAGTGCTGGGTCCGCTAGGTCTCATGAATCTAACTGTAATGGCAACACAGGAGTAGGTTCTGAAAGACAAGACAATACAGAAGAAGGTGAAAATGTTAAGGACCGGGCTGCCAGTGCTTTATTGGGTAAATCAGCTTCCTCTGCAAAGGCTCACCATACCAAGGAAGATGTGGATGGTGAGGTTGACAGAACCCTGAGTGCCATGTCAGGGAAATCACACACTTCTTCCAAGTCCTCCCAGTTGCAGAAGTCAGACAACACTGTAGCATCTCCGAACAGAGACGAGAAGCAAAATGAAAATCAAGAGCGGGCTGCTAGTGCCATATCTGTAAAGTCAAAATCTTCAGTGAGATCCAGTACTTCCCACAAGTCAACAAGCAAGAATCACACAGTGTCACATCAGTGTCACCAACAACAAAATGTTACCATAAACACAACAGAAGGTGTTGACGTAGAGGGAAATGAGGCAACAATGAGAGCACCAAGCACCGCATCGGGCAGATCAGGAAAATCTAATGTTTCATCCAATCATAATGAAACAACTGATATTGCTGTTACTGAAACAGCAGATGCAGATGAAAAAGTGGTTGACGACAATGCTCAAGGAAGTAAATCCTCTGAACCCTCTCTTGGCCAATCGCTCTCACCCAAAAGGACACGTTCCCCAAGGACCCACTCACCCAAAGTCCCATCCACATCTCCCAGCAGTCCTCGATCCCCTGTGCAACAACTGTTGCCTGGCCCCAGTGTTCGAGAGACAAGAGGGCCCAGTGCCTTATCAGTTCGCTCCACAACCTCTGCTAAATCTGGTAAGTCGAAATGTCATTGTGGAGCAGCTTCAGCACTTGAAAAGTTGAAGAAAGAAATGGAGGGAGCGGATAAGGAATTGAAAAAAAGAGAAGATAATGAGGAGCTTAAAAGTGAAGAGGCTTCAGAGCAGGCTGGTAGCATCAAGTCATCTTCTTCCAAAAGACAGAGAAGGGAATCGGGTGGCACTGAGCAACCACTGAGCCGACACTCATCAGGGTCAGTCTCTCTCGGGTTGCCTGAAGACCAAGAAACAGCAGACTCAGAGAGTGGCAAGTCCACTGTTTCATTTCACACTAACACTGAGAGTAAGGGTCGAGTGAAGACAAAAACTCCGGATGTCCCCAAAAGCCAAGAGGAGTCTGCTATGAAGGACGATGTGGAGGGAAGAGGGTCCCCCATGTCTCAAAAGTCCAATAAAAGTGGTGGTAAGAGTGCTTTGTCTCACAATCTTCCAGCAGTTGATATCCCCACTATTGAAACTCCGAGAGGGGGAGAAGATGAGGAAGGCGGAGGGCAAAAAACAGAAAGAGCAGCCAGTGCATTTTCAGCCAAAACCAGCAGGTCTCACAAGTCCTCTTGTAAATGTAATGTCAAAGCAGAAACTCATACACTTGAGAGTAAGGCTAAAAAGCAACATGCTAGTGTCAGCCCAGCAGGAGATGACATTGAAACAGAGAGTGTGAAGTCCACATCAACAACGAAAACTAGCAACATGGATTCCCGCAACAACAGAAAATCATCTGCAATGTCATCAGCAAGCGCTAAAGATCAGAACAGATCCCGTGCAAGTACCACTGCTAAAAATACCGATGCAGCAAAACCACCTGTTGGAGATTCAGGAAGTAATGAAACTGAAAACCAGAATGTCAGTAGGCCAGCTAGTGAGGCCGGAGGGAAAGTAGATATTGCAGATGACTCGGCAGCCAGCGTTCACTCTAAAAGTCCATGTTGCCTCAGGCCTGAGTCTGCAGCTTCGGTTCAATCAGGATCAAAAAATATAGTCTCAAGTAAAGGAGAGGATTCAGTCAAAACAACCAGTTCTCAAAAGAACGCAGCACGTATCAAATCCTCTGACCCCTCTCCCTTGCACAGCTCCAGACCATGCAGCAAAGTGGACACTTGTAGTGAAAGCACTCTGTCTCATTCTTTGTCCGCCGCTGACCTGCTAAAGGAAACCATGGCTGCGCGTCCGCACAGCCGACAGTCGAAAGCCAGCAAAATGAGTGACAAGACCGGGAGTGGGAAAAGTGCAAGGTGTCGGAGAATCAGGGATCAGGATTCGAAGGACGAACTAGAGATGACACCTGCCTTTCTGCCCAATGCTTCCCCTAATGAGGTTGTTAGCGATTGGCTGCGGAGCATTCCTGCTAACAGCGGCATGCTGGCCCTTGGTGACGAGCTGAATGAGGTTGAGCAGGAGAAGGAGGTGGCAGATGAACCTGGAGAAGAGGAAGCAAAGGAGGGGGAGAGTCCTGAAGATGAGAAAGCAGACAAAGAGGAGGAAGCTGAAGCTGAAGAGGGAGAAGAGAAAGAGGAGGAAAATAAATGTGATGCAGCAGAGGAAGAGAAGGGTTCCGATCCAGCTCCAAGTAATGCGGTGGGGACTTCTTCTCGCCCCAACCCTTTGTTGTTGAGTAGTGAGTGTCTGCCCAGAAACTGGCACTCTTCAGTGGCTGTGATGAAAGTTCTTCTGAGCTCTTCTCTGGGTCGATGCAGAAGCATGCCAGAGGTAAGCCAAGGACTTACAAATAGGTTTCCTGTCTATATAATCGTGATAATCTTATCATTATTTGTACGGAATAATCACAAATGCTTTT
Source organism: Istiophorus platypterus (assembly GCA_016859345.1). Lineage (NCBI taxonomy): Eukaryota > Metazoa > Chordata > Actinopteri > Istiophoriformes > Istiophoridae > Istiophorus > Istiophorus platypterus. Next base: position 4,231,674 of record CM029131.1, on the reverse strand, counting down.
AAGGTTTCTGTCTTTTTAGGATGCAACTATTGAGGCTGCATCTAACAACTACTTATTTACAATATGGTTAATGTGTATTTTATCAATTAATCAAGTGCTGTCTAAAAGCAGTCTAAAGCCAATATATGTATAATCATATATATTGACATTTTCATTTTTTTTATTAATGTGAAGAATCAATGATATGTAGGTTACATTTAGATAATTTGCATTCTGCATTACTTTTCTTCTGTAGGTGTCTCCAGTTTATGGTCGTAGACTGAGCACATCAGCCAGAGGTCTGTTGGACTGTTTAGCCCAGCTCCAGCTCATTGAGCCCGCAGTGAGCCCTGGCTATGACCAACAGAAAGACTGCAGCCAGCAGTATGAAGACATTATGGCTATCCTTCAATCCCTCTGGCTCACTGAACCCAGGGACATTGAGGCCAATAAGGTCAAGGATGTTGGCACGGAGCAGGTGACACCACCGAGGTCTTCATCTGGGGTGGATATGAACAGTGGCTCTGGTGGATCAGGGAAGGATAATGGAAATCAAGGCGGAGATGAAACAGCTCTAAGGAAAACAGTATCTTTACAAGAGGATGAGGGAGCAGAGAAAGTTGTAGAAGGGGATGGGGAAGAAAATGCAGAGGCGGGAGATAAGGAAACTGAGGCAGAACCAGAGGAGACATCCACAGAGGAAGCAACAAAGGACACAGCAGAGGAACAGTTGCAGAGTGAAGAACAAAGTACAGTACCTCAAAGTCTGGACAGTCCGAAAGCCAATGACAACCCCTCATCATCGGACAAGAGCTCTGCAAATGACAGCTCCAAATCTCCCACTGATAATGAGCAAGAGACATTGGAGGACTCCAGTTCAGGCACGCCCCCAATTGTCCTGCGAGCACCCTTGTCCAAAAGACTATCCCAAGACCCAGATCCAGTTTGGGTCCTGAACCTTCTAAAGAAGCTGGAGAAACAGTTCATAAATCACTATATTAACGCTATGGAAGAGTTCAAGGTTCGCTGGGACCTTGACGACAGCATCATCCTGGACACAATGATCTCTGAGCTCAGGGATGAGGTGAGTCGGCGCATCCAGAGCAGCATTGATCGTGAGATGAGGAAGATTCAGAGTCGAGCTGGCAGAGGGGGGAGGTTCCCCCGGCCACCACTACTAGGGAACCTCTCCAAGGATTCAACCATGACAGAAAGGAGGCGTCAGCTGTTAAAGGTAAATCCACCACAGATATTCTCTACATTTAAAAAGATGCTGCTGTTTAATTGCAGGAAAAATGACAATGATTTATTTTTCAGGTAATGAAGAACCAATCAGTGAAAACTGCTGACTCTCTCAGCGATGGAGAAATGACGGGTGAGTTCAGCGACCAGCGAAGTGACGATGAGTACTGCCCCTGCGATGCTTGTGTCCGCAAGAAAATGGCCGCCCGGCCTCTCAAAACCAACCCTATGGCGGCCGAGGCACCGGTGATGATGGAGTTCGACCTCCTTAAGATACTTCAGCTGAAGAAAAGCCCGATTCCTTCACCTACAACAGTGCCCCAATCTGCAGACATGGACGGTGAAAGAGGAGTTGTAGATGAGGAGCTGAGGAATTTAGAGGTAGTGCAAGAGGAAGAGGAGGAGGATGAAACTAAAGAGGATATTAAAGCGAAAGTTGTTTTAGAGGAGACAATTCCAGAGGAGGACGAGGAGAAAGGACAAGATGTGGGTAAGGCAAAAGAAGAGGAGGAGGAGAGTGATGAAAAGGAGGAAAAAAGTGTAGGTGATGAGGTGCCGGATGAGGGACAGACAGGTGGTGAGGAAACTGGAGAAGAGGGGGCATCAGTAAATGGAGAGGAAGAAGAGGAGGAAGAGGGGGAGGTAAAATGCCAATGCCAGTGTGCCAAACATTCAGAGGAGAGTGAAAAGGCAGAAGAGGGAGAGGAGGCTGAGGAAACTAGCGATAACACAGGTGAGGATGAGACAGCAGATGATAAAGAGAGAGGAGGGGAGGAAGATAAGGAGAATGTAGAGGATGAAGATGAGACAGGCGACAACGAGGGTGAGACAGGAACTGGGGAAGAGGACAGTGAGAATGAGACAGTCAAAGAGCTAACTGCAGCTGAAGGCGAGACCACTGGAACTTCTGAGGGTGGGGAAGAGAAGGAGACCAATGAGAAAGAGTGCGAGGTTACTGATTTTAACCCTGAAGAAGAAATGACATGCGGGGAATGTGAAAAAGAAGATGAGACAGGGGAAACAGATGATGACAGTCCTGTAAAAAACGTGGAAAATGAAGAATCAACACCAGTAGAGGAGTTTGTGGAGGGAAACGTCAGCACATCGGCAGAGGATGAAGATAATGCGGACGATGGCACTGGAGAGGGGGAGTCAAATGAAGATGGAAAGGGAGGAAAAAGTGAGGACCGAGAAAAGGAGTCGTCCGAGGAGGAAAGAGCCTCACCACAGGTAAGGACCATTCAAAGGTGATTAGTCTTAGAAAAGACAGCTAAAACTGATCCAAAAGATTGATGAAAATATTAGTCCATGTACGTGTTTACAGTTTATTACCACTAAGGTTATGACTTTCAGTCGTAATAACATAGTACTCATCAAGTTAAGTGGTGCCCTCTGGGAATTTAGCAACATTGCTAAATGGAAGTCATATGGGTTAAGAAACATGAAAAGACAAGTTTTTCACCAAACTTAAAATGATTATCAAAAATCCAAAAGCTCCAACCATCCATCAAATTATGTAGACTGACAGAAAGTCTGTATATAAGACTGAAAATCTGAATTTATTTATGAATACCAATTGAAAACACCACTGAGTGCCTGGATATGACCGCCAGGTCAAAGTCTACTGTACCCTTAAGAGGAATCTGACCTACTGCAGCCCCACTGCTAATTCCAAAGCTGATGGGAAAAGATAATCTCACGATCCAATTAGACAGACTGAACAAATCTGTTTTGTTTGGCACCAATGCAGAGCCTCCACTGATGGATGTCTACTTTCGTCAGTCACCAACTGTTTAAGAAAAGCCTTCTTTTTACCAAGGTCTCGTAAACGATGTGTTTTCATCTTCTCAAACAGAAATTTAAGCCAGTTAAGGTCCAGCGGGTCCTTAGCGTTTCGCTTGCTATGAAACTCACTTGTAGCTTTAATTAGTTACACTTACCTGAACCAGTACTACCCAGAAACTTGGTAGTGCTGGTGTTCCTCAAAGATTACTTACTGTTATCTTGTCCAACCCTTTAGGACCAGGGGTCGAGTCCAGCTGTCTGCGTGACTGAGGGAGAAGAGGGCGACGCCGAAGACTCAGACACCGACAACAAACGTCCAAGTGACACCAGTGCGGATGAATTGGGACAAGAGGGAGCTGGAACCACAGGAGATGAGGAGGCAGAGGGAGGAAGAGATGGAGTTGAGGAGAATGTTGTGGAAGATGCTGTGGAGGAATTCAAGCCTGAGGAAGAGGATGAGGAGGCTAAGAGCAAGGAAAGAGACAATGGTGCTCTCCTGCATCAGTTCACCAGGACCTCTGTGGAGGTCCAGCCGGGCTCCATGGAGGACATTAACATGGATTCACACCTGAACCCCGTAAGCTCCATAGAAGTGCCCAAAACAGCTGCTGATGTATCCACTGGTGGTGGTACAAGCCAGAGGAGGAGCCGGTCGCCAGCCAGGGTCAAGCGGCGCAAACCCAAAGAGAGCGATGTCGAACTGGATAACTCTTAACTCACTACGGAAACCAAAACCGTAGCGTGAATTCGCAGGCTTTGAAAGGGCCCAAGACTCCAGGAAACCTTTCCCTGCCAGTGACTACACAGGTAGAATTATGTAGGTCGAAAAACTGTAACCAAAAACAAAGACTCAGACACTTGAAGCACTTTATCACTCCAGGTCCAGTGTAGGACGAGTCACAGCGATTTACATGTAGAATCTTGAAACTTGAAACCACCAACTTATCCTACTTAATTATATGAATTGTATTTGTAATGGTTATTTGTTCATTTTTGAACTTAACGTATGCATTTATTCTGTACTGTATGTGGAAAAATAAGGTATATTTTTGAAGAAAGAGACAAAAACCTTTTTGACACCCGTGGGTGTTCGATATTATGGGAACTCTTGAGCTCAGTGATCCACAGCTTTAATGACTTGTTAAATCATATAGCCATTAATATACCAAGCACCTCAGAGTATATTATATCTTAATTTACTGTCTTAGTAGCATTTGAGAGAACCACTGTGCTGGTACTTGGTTTGTGTATCAGTTCATTTCTTTGTCTATTTTTGGGCTTGTCTCATTAAGTCAGTGTTGGATTCTCAGGGGTTTGGACAGTTTGGAAAGGTCATCTCTTAGCTTTTATGTAGTCTTTTAGTCTGTTAAGAAGTTCTCTCTTTAAACTTACTCAAGCGCTCTGATGTAATCTGATTACTTTAAGGAAATAATTAGCAACTGTACTTCATTATGTTTATGTAGTTAAATTACTGTTACATACATTGAACATCTTTTTCTTTTCCCAGGAGTGTAGTTTAAAAAAAGCTTTCACAATGGAGCACAATGGGACACCGACCATTTCTTTGTGTCTCTGACAGATAAGAATATCAACAGTAAATTCCAGGAGGCAACAGTCTGAATTTCAGTTTGATGTAAACCCGTCTCTGCTGCTTTTCTGGGGTGTGTTGCATGCTGTAAATTCAGCTGGGGTTTGCATAACCAGCCATGTGGAACAACAGCATGAAGCGTATTACTGATGCCTTACTGTATCCATGGTTATATGAAGGTAGATCAACAGAAACAGTGGGGGAGATCACGCTAAAGTGTCCATCTTTTGTTTCTTGACAGCTCCTCTCTCTGGCTCTCGA